>VXAL01009314.1:610023-648232 GCA_013399475.1 Chauna torquata
CGCCTACCCCAGCGGCGACAGCGGGAACGTCTCCCAGAGCCACAGCACCGCCTCCGGGCTCGGCGAGCAGGAGGACGAGGAGGGGGACGCCCTGGAGGCGTCCCTCAGCGCCACCGCCGCCGCCTACGCCGCCTACCTGCTGGCCGACCGGAGCGTCTTCGGCGACCAGGTGAGGGGCCGGGCCCCGCGCGGGGAGCCGGGGGAAGGGCGCGGGCAGGCCGCTCCCCCGCCGGCTTTTTCGCTTTTTCCGCTGCACGCCGCGGGGCGTCTGTTCGGCGGTCGGTGCCGGGACGTGGGGCGTTGCGCGGGAGAGGCGGGGGGGTGTGCCGTTACGGGGTCTGAATGTGTTCTGCAGGTGGAAAGCTTGGAGAAGAGTCTAGAGGACTTGCTGACCAGAGTAGATGAATTCGTGGGAATGCTGGACATGGTGCGTGCGACTAGCCTGCGCGTGGTTTTGTGCCGAAGTCATAGGGCGCTTCGATGCGTCTTTGCGTTTCGAAATGAGAGAGGGGTGCGAAGCGGCCTTTGTCCCGGCCTGCGGGTTCTGGTGTGGTAACACGTCTGAGAGAGAGCTCGTTCTGATAAATAACTCACCGAACTTCCATGTAGGAACAAAGCGGTATTCCCGTATCGCAATATGACGGCATATTTGCATAATCGCGTTTGTGCGCATTTGTGCAGGTACATACATGCAATCTCATTTTGAGTGGCACAGTGACAGATATTTAAAAGGACGATACTGTATTCTGCTTCCCCTTTAAAATAGGTCTTACGTTGTTTTTAATGATTAAAATATCTAATCGGAATTGCCAAGCCTCCAAAACTAGATACGAGTTTAGGAGACTCCTTCTTGCCCCTTGGTCAGAAAGACAGTTTGTCTTCACATCCTCGTGGAGGAGGAGGGGGAACTGAACGGAACGCTCCTGTAAGCTGGCACTGGTATACAGGTGACCTTTTAAAGCACAGTACATGTGGTTCTCCAGCTCTAATCTAAGGGAAACTTAACTATATTTTTTTGTGTCAATAAAAGCTAGGCCACAAAATCTTGCGTGGTTTTTTTTTGTGGTTTTTTTTGTTTGTTTTTTGTTTTTTTTAAGAGCAAAGCTGAGGAAATGCACAGGTAGTAGAATTTACGTCAGAATTTTAGTTTAATACATTTGATTCTACAGTATGATTTGGGAAATATTCCATCTCTTAGTTCTGATAAGGTTATAGTAGCCTATTTTTAATATAACTGTAAAAGTAAATATTTATCTCTGCAAAAAAAAAAAATTTATTCAAAGGTACTTGCTAAACTATGCAAGGAAACTAGCTTATCAGCTTTAATCTACTATTTTTATTCTATTAGTTTTAATCTGTTTAATTGGAGCACAGTTCTAGATTCAGAAATGAAATCTAGTACTTAACGTTCTCTTTTATTCATCGATTTCTATATTATGTTTGAATCATCTTTAGATTCGAAGTGATTCCTCCCAAGTTGTCAATGAAAGTATACCCGAAATTTATACAAAAGCTACAGAAATGAGACAGATATACAGGAAGATTGACAAGCTAGAGGTATGTGTTTGACGTCTTGTAGATGCATTGCCTTTCTCAGGAGGAGAGAAGAATCAATGATACACTATAATCGTGTGTGCATGCGTGAACTTGGTGTGGGTTTCAGATCCCTTTTGCTCTTCCATGTCCAATCAATCCAGGTTTGTTACTTCAGGGTCGATGAAGAGAATGCAGTTTATGAAGAATTTCTGGAGACTGCTGGCATTCTAAAACAAAACGCCTTTTAGTTTTTAAATTTGCTCCTTGAAGGAAGGCAACCATCCTTCTCTTTTCAGAAAGCAGTAGTACCACTTTTGCTTCTTTTTGGTTTTTTTGATAGCATCTTTCAAAGTCGCTGTCTTGAAAGCTATTCTGATGCTAGTAGAATGAGGGAGCTGTTGATTTCTGGTAAAGCTTCAAAACTCTGGTTCAGATTCTTGACCCCACTTCTAGTAGAAAGGTAGATAAAAATCTAAATTCTAAGAAGTCTAAATGAAGAAATCTTTGTTTGAAAAGCAAATAGGAAGAGGAAGAATAACTGGTTTTGCAGACTTTTAAGTATCTTAAAAGTAATTTTTAGCCATATATTGTAGGTGGAAGGAGTATGGAGGTTTTTTTCTTCTCATTTTAGTGATGGTACTCTCACTGCTGTCGTGTAGTACAAACTCCTATTTCAATTATTAGTGAAAAAAGTGTGTTTATTTATTTTCACATAGGCTTTTGTGAAGATGATTGGAAACAGTGTGGCTGGAATGGAAGAACGGGTCATAAAGGCAGAAACAGACCTTGGGGCTTTTCCAAGCACGTTCAAGAAAATCTTGCACACAATCAGCATGCCATCCTTCCTTAACGTAAGTAAGCTTTTGTTATCACATGACCAGCTTGCTTACCAGAGTGGATTATTAAAAGCTTGTAAGCTTGTTACTCATATAACTGAACTTAAACATAAAACTCATGTACTTCATTAACACTTCTGCAAAGTTCTCAGACTTAATCCAAAAAAACCCAAGCTCAAAAATCACAGGTTCTTACAAAGATTTGAGTCGTGTTCCAAACTAAGTTTGAATTTGTAAAGGAGGGAACATGAAGGGCACAAAACAAGCATGTAATGAGCAAGCCTTTATTAAAGCGTCCCCGATCTCTGACAGTATGCAAAGCAAGCAAGAAGAGCCTGTACAGGCAGCACTGTTAGAGTGCTGAGTATACTGCGTTAATACAATCACTGACAAAATGTTACCAAAAAAGGAAGTAAAAGCTGTGCTGCCCAGTATTCTTAAAATAAAGGTTCTATTTATGCACAACCTACACAGTTCAGTAGCTCATGTTAGCACCTTCTTAAACTTTCTAAAAGGGATGTGGTTTTCTCTACCTTTCCTCATGACTACATGTGGACTGTTTTTTCATGGAAGACTCGAAGTGCTCTCTCTGTTATGTTTCAAGGAGATGCCATACCTAGCCTTAAAAGCTGACACTGTGCACTAGTTTTAAAATAACCTTTGGATTAAAAGAAAGATTTTGTGGCCCTAGTATGAACACCTGATGCTTCTTGGCATCGCCTGTCAATACACCATGCATAAGTGCTCCTCCTTGCATCTTGTCAGCACCCAGATTCTTTCCTTCATCCTTTCCTATATTCGTCCTGTACTAGGTCAGGTCTCCATCTCAATAGTACTGGTGATGATGCTGAAATAAAGTAGGTTTGCGAAGTGTGGGAGGAAGATATTTCTGACCGTTGAAGTATTTGTGTTCCTACACATTGTAACTATGTGTGGCAGCAGAATAAAAACAGATCTAAAAAGGATATATATTGTCTTGGTAAGACTCAGTTCAGGAAGACTGTTCTTCACTGCTATTTTCTATATAGTGTTTAAGTTAGTTGACTTCCAGGTACCTCATTTTCTCTGGTGTTTAAGTTCAGTGTGATGTCACTCTTTTCTTTTAAAAAAAAAAAAAAAAAAAAAAACAACCCACAAAGCTGTTATTTATAGGCCAATTACAAAAACAAACCAAAACTCTGACACTTGTGGCTAGGAGCCTAGTAGCCTTAAACTTCAGCCTTGAAAAATATTCAAAGTATTTTCCACAAAATTAGAATCTTCAGTTGAAAAGTTTGAGGGTTCTAATGAAGTGCTTTTTTAGTGTTGTATGGGAACACTTTGTCAGCTTAGCAGTTTTTCCGGGTGGCAAGTCTTTGAAAGAGTCAACAGACAACCCGTCGTATCCATTGGTTTCTTGATTTGAGAATGGATAGCAATATAATCAACACTCAGAACTTACTGGTATTAATTAATAAACTAAATAAAAGCTAGGCGACTGTTCCACAGTGAAACTGAGTATCACATAGTAAAATATCTATTTTCATTAGTAAACACGTTCATGTATGAATGAAAGTGCATATAGAGATTTCTCCTCCTGCCTGATGTTTAACTCGCTCACACAATGTATCAGGCCTTTGGAAAAGGCTATAGCATTGTCAGGATTTTCACTGTAGCTGTTAGTTCACATTTTCCTGCAACATATTTAATTAGGTCAAGTCCACTCACTCTCTTCCAATTCAAATGTATCTGTTCCTTTACCCAAAGGATATATTTTGGATTCCTTAAACTGTGTTTCTAATCTCACTTTCAGATTTTGCCCCAAGTTTGTCCCTTATGAATACCAGGCAACGTAAAGTACAGTACTGTAAGACTTCTAATATAACTAACGATATAGATGCTCTCAAAAAGTAAAAAAAAAATGTTTGCTAAGCAGCTGCAAAAATACTGCATAAGTGTGTACTTAAGCAACTGTGGGTACTGTGCCTGCCTATGAATTTCTTCCCAGATTGAAATTATCCCCTTGCTGCACATATGCAAATATAGTGCATCTTAAATCAGTGTCATGAGCTGCAGAATACCTGTGACACTAGTTTCCCTTGCTTACAAGGTGTTTTCCTGTAGATCGGTACAGGATAGGAAATAAGTTTTGAAATGGAACTTTGATTTCAAAGATTGTTTTTACATTTTGCAAAATTTCTGATGTAGAAAGCTTTGGTAATATCTCCTATTTATAGACTTAACCTTGGTTTGTATTTTTTACTTCCATATTTGCTATTGCCATATGAATGGCAAAACAAAGTTTACTTCAGAGAAATTAGTGGCATCGTAAATTTAAAGGCAAATATAATTTAAATACCCTAAATCAACAATTTGTAAAATTCAAACTTCTTGTTATGAATAGATTTGCATATAAACAGGGTATGTACTTTTTTCATATTGAGTGCAAGAAGTATACAGCTTAACAAAACACTGGAAAAATTCCACTTAACTGTTTCATGGGTATACTTAATTATATCCTCGTTTGCTTCATTCCGAAGTCCAAGTACACTAGTGGCTTGCTTTTCACTTTATTGTTGGTGAAGGCTCTAATTTCCTCGCCCCAGACAGGCAAAAAAAGTGCCTGAAGAACTGTGTACACAAACTGACAGAGCTCTGCAAAATAGTTTATCAAAATCTCTTCATGAGTCCATAGGAAATATTAATGAATGAAATCTTGATTTCAAGCCTTCTATTGAAGACCGTATGTTGAAAACGTACACTGGCTCTTTGTTGCAGTGCCACACTGTTCACATGCAGGAAGGCTGACATGGTAGTCACTTGTGGTCCTTGCTGTTGTTTACTTATATGAGACATATGGCATAGCAAGACAACGTACAATTAATATTTAGAAGGAATGGGTACACTTTCCCTGAAAAACAGTGCAACAGCTCTTTCCCAATTCACTACTATATTATTTTAACAGTATGTCACAGTACATGTATTCTAACATAGACTTGATGAAGAAGCTCAGCAGGAGCATCAGCCTTCTTTAGAGAAACATCTGCTAGGTTTGTTTTCATATGAAGACTTTTTTAGCTAAGTAAATGAGAATGCAGGCTAGGGTTAACATAAAGGAAGCGGCTGAGGAGAACTCAAAAGGCTGGAGCAGGAATGGGAGAGGTTTGTGGCTTCGGGAGGATGAAGGTTACAATGGCTTGATCGTTACCTGTTTGGCTCCTGCAAAGCTGGCATATTTTACACTTTCCAAGACTGGGTCTGTTCAGGTGATAGAATGGCAAAAGTCAAAGTCTGTTTTCTTCAGTAACATAAAGAATATGCCAGACCCATCTGAGCTGTGATTTTAAATTCACCAGAGTAAGGGGATATGCCTTTAAAACTCCTCGTTTTGCATTTTAGCTCTGTAGGTTTTGCTCTGAAACTTGCATTCTTAAGAAGGCAAAAAATAAACTTTATCTAATTTGCAGAAATCGTCTTCCTCACGACAACAGACCCTCTATGAACCTCCAGTCCTCTTCAAGACTGAAGACTATTTTCCATGTCTTAATGAAGCACCTTATTGACAATTCTTGTTTTGGGATTGATATGGATCAGCCAGAATAGAGAAAGCCAAGTGAACAAAAGAAATGCTAACCTCAAAATAGCTGCATTTCTGAGCATTGTTAATGGCATATTGCCATTCTGATTCTCATTGTCTTCCTTCAGGCAGTGTTTTCAGGTAATCTTTGTTTGTGTACGTTATTTGAGAAGTCTTCCTAAAACACAGTATAAATTTTCAGATTATATTGGGGAATGAACTTCTACATTTAGGTTTTTTTTTTAATAGGGAAATAATAGGAACATACTTTTATATTATGTATCTTTTAACACTTAAATATCTGTGCTGCTGCTGCAAATGTAAATAGCTGTACCTCAAGGATGTCTTTTTTTTTTTTTTTTTAAATGTACTGACTGAGGTGAAAGAAAAGCTCTGTGCGTAAAATCATTGTGAGTTTTGGAACTTGGTCCCTGCAGTTTGTGTAGAGAAAAGCACCACATCAGGATGTGCAGTTTGCAAGGGGAGGACTTGGAATATTGACGAGGAGTCAAGGACATGGCTTGGCGTGTGGGATCTAGTCCCACTTCACCACGTGAACATCCTGCCCCTGCTGATGATCATCGGGTCACTGTGACCATACCTTCTAATTATTGCAACGTTGTACTGTTTGATGTGTAACCAGGTGGCATGATACATATAATCTGTTGTCCAAAAGAAGAAATATGTAAGTTGAGGGAGGGCCCTCTCTGGACTAAGCCTCAGTTGGACACCCGACCTGACTTTACGCTTTTCCCTTTCAGTCCTATGTGCAGTTACTGGGGCTGCCTGTGCGGACTGGAGTGTGAGTAAATTGCCAATAAACTAGTAGCTGTCTAACACGTGGTGTTTTCTTGCATTTCAGCTGAGGGTATTGAACTGTACAGTTATTTCTGAGAAAATTCTTGCCTACAGCCTCTTATAATATGTAGCAGTTGTTAATCATTGATTGTTATATTCCGCTTAAAAAACCACCACTGTTTTATTGCCAGTGTAAATCACTGCAAATACCAAAATTCACATTTCAGAGGAATAAGGATTGCATTGGGGAAAAAACGTAATGCCTGTTGGTTTTATGTTGCAAACAAAGAAAAAGATACGCAGCTGTAGAGCGAGGATTATAGGTGGATAGATACAGCTGTGAAAACCATATGGTCTTGTCTCCCAGCAACAGCAAGGGACAAGTTCTAAACAGAATATCTGAGATGACAGTAAAAATGTTAAAAATTGTGAAGTTGAAATCATTAGGCTCCAAAAACAGTTTTAATATAAAACCAGTGCCTGAACATCAACATAAAGAGTCTGGAAGATATAGTTACATGCAAACACACAGAAAGGAGCAGACACGTAACTCTGAAGAGCACGACCTTACATCCGCTCGCACGTTCCTTGCTTTCATCAATCCCTTAGCATTTCACTTTTTAGATGTTCCTGTGCAGCAGCAGTTGCATTTCCAAAAGGAAGGGTACCTTTTGGTTTATGCCTAGATAATGAAGGCTTATCAGTCCTTCTAAGTGAAACCTAATGAAATGATGTGCCTATAACGTAGTGTAACAACATAAGGGTAGTGCCAAATGCTCTGAAGCACACTGATACTGACAACAAAAAATCCTTAATTATAGAACAGTTTTCTAATTAATGAATCAACTGCTCAAATAACAACTTTTCCTGCTACTGAATGGAGCTGAGTGAATTCATTGGCACATACAAAGAGGAAAAGTTCACATACTCTGAAGTGGGCTTTTATCTTAAAACAGTTATATGGAAAACATAACTTATTTTCAAAGAATACGATAAACAAAAATAATGCAATTCCTATTACCAGTATAGTTCTATGTTGTAAATGCTCCAGAATATTTTTAATCTTGACAATAATGGACAGAGCATGGAATATTCGTTAAGGAAATGCTATAGAAGTATTGACAATAAATAAACTGTGGCCTTTTATATGTGTATATATATATATATGTATATGGTGCGGAATAACAAGGTCACAGTTGATCTGAGACCATAGTCTAGAAAGTTTATAAAACTGAGGCGAATGCATCATGATACAAGATCCACACGTTCACTCTGCTGTTGAGTGGGCTGGTATGTACTGCCTTGGTTGGCTGCTCACTCATGGATAGTCTCACCAAGCAGGAATAGTGTAAAGAAATCCCAAGAGCTCACACTCAGTAAAGAAAGCTTACAGCTGCCAGTCCTTTTTTCTGTCTACCGTTGTTACCTTGTGTTAGTGTAAAACCAGTAATGACTATATTATGAATTAGGCTCAATGTTTACAGTTTTTGCCAGCTGAATACAAAACCTAAATCTCAAAATCCACTGACAGGAATATTCATATGCCCAGAAGACAGTGCTTGTATCTTTTTCTGTACACTGTTTATCTTTCTCCTCTTGCTTGGGTTTCAAGCAAAAAATATGAAGCGAGTAACAATAGCACTACATTACCTGGTTTTAACATGAAGAGCTCTTCAAATAGAACTGATGTAAAGCAAGACATGTTTTATGAGCTGAGTTGCTGCAAGTTGGTTATCAAGTGTACGAAACAAGCTGATGCTAAATATCAACAGAAGAGTCTACACACAAATCTTACTTTTCTTCCATAACATAAAGCATTAATTTTAAAGCTGTCCCAGAAGAGATAATGCTAAAAGTTTTTATATCCTTATAGCTAGGTAAGTTTTGGGTGTGTATTTGAAAGTAACACTGTGTCTTACTAAAATATATCTGCATACTGTACGAGGCATGTTTAGATATAATAAAAGCTGCATTCACAAGATACACGGGATGGATTCAGTGTTAGAGCTCCACATTTTTCATAGCTCTTGGACAAAAATCGACACTATCTGTCTTACCTAAATATTTACTTACACGATAAACTGTGCCTGAAGTAGACAGGTGGAGACTGATACTTCTATTTCATTATCTTTGGGCCTAACACATTTTGTTCCACACTTGAGCAATGCTACTGCAGCTGCTATAAAACCTAGGGAAATTATAGGAGGATGCACATTACTGACATGAAAAGAAACAGATTTGATGATTTATCTGACCAATTAATAAATTGAGTTTAAAGATTTAAAGATGCCTTGGATTACACTGATGTTATCAAAACCAATAGCAGTTCATTACTTCAGCTGACAATAATCTTCAACCTTAAGTAGTTTTACCTACAATGCTAAGAAATTAATAGGAAGTTTAATTTGGATTCTGTCATGCACAGGAACTGTTTCCAAATGCTCAGATCCTGAGATTCAGAGAGTGATCCTGTGTGAAAACACTTTCCAGAATTAGAAGAGCAAGATAACTTGCATCTACGTCTATGAAGAGAACTTCTCATCTGAAAATTGTGCATGTTTCCAGGTTATCTTGCAAGAAAAATAAAATTAAGTGATGACACTTTTAAACTTTCTCAGTTTTTGTGGGGAACAAAAATAAAAATCTAGGCTTGGACCTGCTACCAAGAATTTCCCATATGCCCAGACAGAAGCCCTGCCTTGAAAAGCCAAAATCCCTGTTGGGTTTGGCTATGGTCGAAGAGGATGCTGTTACCATAGCTGGGGTTGGTAATCTCTCTAGCCACTGCAGCTAAATCATCAGGAGTGAGAAGTCTTCAGCAGCCGGGATCCGCAGGTTTGTAGAAAAGCGGAGGGGAATGAGGAGTTAATGTGGCAGGCTCTGCTGCGACAGCCGAGCGCAGGTATGGTCCGTGCTGCTGCCGATTCAGCTTTACGCCGATGGGTGGTAGTACAGCCTAAAGGTGGTGGTGCAGCCTCCCGCTCCAGCCCATCTTGGAGATTTACGGCGTTCTCTTTACCTTCTTGCTTGAGGATATCTACTCACAAACTTTTAATGCTAGTAATTTCTATGATTTTGCAATAAAAACAGTATAAGTAGTATTCAAATTATACATTATGATCAATGTATTAAAATTGCTAAATAACAAGCATAGAAAAAATGGAAAGAAAATGTACTGCTCATGGGCAGTACCAAACAATGCTGGTGCAGCAGACTGCAGTCACCTGTAGGTACATAGTTTGAAAAACTGAAATAATGCCTTTATGATTACAGAAGATGAGTTGATAAGATAGGAAAACTAAAGTATCCTGTCTAAAATGCACATTAAAGATTCAAAACATCTTTTAATTTTTGTCAGCTTTAATATTGGCTGTACATTACTTGATGGATTGTTAGCTTAATAGAAAAAGACATTTAAATTACATAAACAGTCATAAAGTATATTTTCAGTCATGTGCTATCTGTAGAGGATCCTGAATACTATCTTTATAAAAAGCATATATGGAAAATGCAGATATATAAATGAACTCACAGAGCTAAGAAAATGAATTTAATGGTAGGACTCTATTAAAGGGTCCTGAGTGAAAAGACAGAAATGGGCAGAATCATGAAAACAAAAACAAACAACAAACAAACAAACACTTGCTGATCATCACCAAAGAGTTTCCACTTTATCATCTCCCACTGTTCAGAAGTTGTAGTTTCTTGGGAATAGCTTGGTAATAAATTACTTGCCATCTGTTTCTTAGAGGTGAAACTGTCAGGATTCTCTTTACACGCATGAGGTCTGGTAAGAAAGAAAGAAAGAAGAAGGGGAAAAAAAAAAAAAGTAGCTGAAATCCCTGTCATACTACAACTGTAAAACTGAGAGCTCCCGATGAGTGTAATAGGCACCTGAAATGTTTCTCTTAACATGAGTCGATATGAAAGGTTTGCAGAGAACTGCAAAGTGGCAGAAAAGCTAGCTCAGATTGATTCACACACACACACACTCACACACAACAGTAAGACCGGCATACAGAAGTGGAAGAGACAGAAAATAGCATAGCCAGGAGAGAAGCCAAGGCAAATGCCAGACGTAAGGCTGTGGGGCCAGAGCTTCCAACACCATAAACTGCCGAAAGCCAGGTCCCTGAGCTGGGGGAGTCCGAAGGAAAATCCACCGCGGATGTACCGCTGAAACACACACGCGATTTTGTCACTCGTTCACAGTTCGGGAGCATTTTTTTATTTTTATTTTTTCCTCGGGGCCCGCCGCTCCCGAGCCCACAGCGGGAGGAGGGGCTGTAGGCGCCCTGGAAGAGCCACGGCGGGCTGTGAGGCGCTGCCGTTAACGGCCGCTGCGGCGCGCGAAGGGTCGGGGCCGTGGGGGCGGGGCGGCCGTGGCGCTCGTGCCCGGCGGGCCGTTGGGGCNGGGCCGTTGGGGCGGGGGAGCGAGGGGTGGGCGGCCCTCAGCGACCGGGGAGGGGAAAAACGCTAAAAAACGCATTAAGCAGTGTTGTCGGACAAGTAGCTCGTGTCGTGTTTTCCTCCGGGATTTATAAGCCTGACTTTTCCTGGATTTAGTTGTGTTTCCATAGTCGACGGAAGGAGAACATAAAGAAGGAATGCCAGGGAAGTGTTGCCTCAGGAAAATCAGCTGCGCTCTGGTAACCGCCCGGTGCACGAGCACTGCAGCTGCAAACTCATTTTGCATGAACCAGTAAGGAAACGGCCGGGACTCTGCCGAGTGAATTGAATGAAATTATGAGAAGGAGATGGGATCAGCAACACACAGAGGTCAGGGAAAGCAGGACTAGATGGTGGTCCAGTCAGAGCGCATCTCTGCGCCACTCTGGCACTCATCAGTTTGCACCATGGAACCGTCTCTGGGCATGAAATTATTGGTTTGGGATCCAGTTTAGCCAGAGACCCACTCCAGGAGTTTACCCAGCGTGCCAAAACTGCTGTTGGGCATTTCTTCCATGCTACTGACCTCAAGCCAGACTTAGTTCAAGGTGAAACTCAGTGAAACATTTAGCATGAGCATCAGGTTTCTCCCTGCAAAGCTGCCGCTACTTTGCTGAACTACTTACTGACACGGGCTTAGCCCCAGGCAGGTAAAGAGCACTCTTACAGACTAGGAGGACAACCACAGCTGTGTGGTGAATGAGGATGCAGCGGTTCTGGAGTATATATATGGAGGAACCAAACAGGTCACTAATATGGAAATGAAATTCCTGCAGGGAGATAGTGAAGAGAAGAGCCTGATGTAAAGGTCAGGTAGGAAGGCTACTGGAGAGGAGATGATGGAGTAGTGACATGGAGGAACAGACATGGGACCTTCTAACTGAACTCAGACATAAGTGTACGGGAGGTGGAAGCAGGGGCAGGTGACCTGGAGGTGTATGGAACTGCTGTCTGATCTTGCAGGGATAGGGTTAGGAAAGCCAGTGCTGACCTGCACTTGAATCTGGCAAGGGATGTGAAGGGTAGCAAGAAAGGACTCTACAAGTGTGTAAACAGCACGAGGAAGACTGGGGAGAACATGGGTCCACTGCTGAATGCAGTGGAGACCTGGTGACACCAGACACAGAACAGGACAAGTTACTCAGTCCTTTCTTTGCCTTGCTGGCAAGATTTTTCTGGGCTCCCCAATACAAAAAGGATACAGATATTCTGGTGTGTGTCCAGTGCAGGGCCACAAAGATGNCGGGGCCCGCCGCTCCCGAGCCCACAGCGGGAGGAGGGGCTGTAGGCGCCCTGGAAGAGCCACGGCGGGCTGTGAGGCGCTGCCGTTAACGGCCGCTGCGGCGCGCGAAGGGTCGGGGCCGTGGGGGCGGGGCGGCCGTGGCGCTCGTGCCCGGCGGGCCGTTGGGGCGGGGGAGNGGGAAAGCAGGACTAGATGGTGGTCCAGTCAGAGCGCATCTCTGCGCCACTCTGGCACTCATCAGTTTGCACCATGGAACCGTCTCTGGGCATGAAATTATTGGTTTGGGATCCAGTTTAGCCAGAGACCCACTCCAGGAGTTTACCCAGCGTGCCAAAACTGCTGTTGGGCATTTCTTCCATGCTACTGACCTCAAGCCAGACTTAGTTCAAGGTGAAACACAGTGAAACATTTAGCATGAGCATCAGGTTTCTCCCTGCAAAGCTGCCGCTACTTTGCTGAACTACTTACTGACACGGGCTTAGCCCCAGGCAGGTAAAGAGCACTCTTACAGACTAGGAGGACAACCACAGCTGTGTGGTGAATGAGGATGCAGCGGTTCTGGAGTATATATATGGAGGAACCAAACAGGTCACTAATATGGAAATGAAATTCCTGCAGGGAGATAGTGAAGAGAAGAGCCTGATGTAAAGGTCAGGTAGGAAGGCTACTGGAGAGGAGATGATGGAGTAGTGACATGGAGGAACAGACATGGGACCTTCTAACTGAACTCAGACATAAGTGTACGGGAGGTGGAAGCAGGGGCAGGTGACCTGGAGGTGTATGGAACTGCTGTCTGATCTTGCAGGGATAGGGTTAGGAAAGCCAGTGCTGACCTGCACTTGAATCTGGCAAGGGATGTGAAGGGTAGCAAGAAAGGACTCTACAAGTGTGTAAACAGCACGAGGAAGACTGGGGAGAACATGGGTCCACTGCTGAATGCAGTGGAGACCTGGTGACACCAGACACAGAACAGGACAAGTTACTCAGTCCTTTCTTTGCCTTGCTGGCAAGATTTTTCTGGGCTCCCCAATACAAAAAGGATACAGATATTCTGGTGTGTGTCCAGTGCAGGGCCACAAAGATGATTAAGGGACTGGAGCATTTCATGAGGGGAGGCTGAAGGAGCTGGGACTGTTCAGTCTGGAGGAGAGAAGGCTCAGGGGGGGATCTTATCAATGTATATAAATACCTGATGGGAGGGAGTGAAGAAGAGGGACACTTTTCAGCAATGTCCACTGGTAGGACAAGAGGCAATGGGTACAAAATAAAACAAAGGAAATTCTGTCTGAACGTAAGAAAACACTTTTTCATTGAGAGTGGTCAAACACTAACACAGGTTGCCCAGAGAGGTTGTGGAGTCTCCATCTGTGGAGACAACAGGTCACAGAATCACAGAATGGCTGAGGTTGGAGGGGACCTCTGGAGGTCATCTAGTCCAATCCCCTGCTCAAGCAGGGACACCCAGAGCAGGCTGCCCAGGACCATGTCCAGAAGGCTTTTGAAGATCTCCAAGAAGGGAGCCGCCACAAAGTCAGTGGGCAGCCTGTGCCAGAGCTCCATCACCTGCACAGCACAGAAGTGCTGCCTGGTGTTCAGACGGAACCTTCTCTGTTCCATTTTGTGCCCATTGCCTCTTGTCCTGGCACTGGGCACCACCAAAAAGAGCCTGGCTCAATCGTCTTCTTCACTCCCTCCCATCAGGTATTTATACACATTGATAAGATCCCCCCTGAGCCCCCTCTTCTCCAGGTTGAAGACTGGTAGTCTTCAGCTACTTTCAGCTCTGGGATTTCCTGAACAAAATGTGATTCCTGTGTATTTAATAGTTTTCAGTGGATTTGTCATCCGTGATTGGTGTTATTCTCTGGGATCCACGTAGGCTTTTGGCATCCACGGTGGAACTCCATGCCAAAGCACCTTCTTTATTGCATCCCATGTTAATTTTTTTGAATGCTTCTTGTAATATCCTCTAATCCTTGTATTGGAGGACACAATCCAAAATTGGTACCTGTCTGTGTTGTTCATCATCTCATAGATGTCTGTAACTTGCCTTTGCATGATCTGTTCCCTTGGCTGAAGAAGCCTAGTTTGATGGGTTTGTGTATGGAGCTTCCATGCCATTTGTTGCTTGTCTCTGATCTTTTTTTCTGCTTCTGCTCTATCCTTTTTGAGGCAGAGAAACCAGCACTGTCCATGCAATTCAAGGCACAAGAAAATCAAAAGTTTTAACAGTACCACAGCAGCATTCTCTGCTTTGTTCTTTGTTTCTCCTCTTCCTCATCCCAGTATTGGATGTGCTTTCTTGTCTGCTTCTGAACATTTAAACTGATGTTTTCAGGACCTATCATAATTGTATGATCTCATTCATGACTAACTGCTCAAATTTACTTTCTGACTCACAAAGTGGTTCGAATACAAGGATATTTTAATGCAGTGGCTACATATATGGATGTTAAGCAGGTGCTTCCAGTCAGTAGAATGATGGTTTTGCCAAAACAAAGGTTACTGCCTAAGTGGATCTGATATGAAAAGGAGTAGGTTGCAGAGCTGTACACAACAAGACGAAACCACAGATGCTGCAAAGTCAGTGGGCTGTCTGTGAGTGCTGACTGTGCGTTTGTTGTGGCTGTGTTTATATACGGATATACCACTATGGGAGGCCAGCAGCTGGCCTAGTCGTCTGATTCCTATGTGTGTTTGTGCTCACTGGGGCTGACACTGGGCTTTTCTTATCACAGTCACAGAGCAGCAGTCCTAAAAATTAATTCAGTTTAACCTAGCCCGAGGTACAGTGGTGAAACAGAAAGCCCATGAAGCATCCTCCAGGCACAGTGCAGTCCACCTCAGCCTTGGAGGAGAGAGGTAACACTTTGTAGCACAGACGGAAATCATCTTCCTTCTGAACGTCCTCAAACCATTTTTAGTGCCAAAAGCTCTTCCAGGGAACAATCTCCTCCCCCTCTTCACCTTAACCCCTCCGTACCTCCTCCCTGAGCTCTCCCCTTACGGAGCAGTAGGGCTCCACATCTTTCTCCATGGCAATGTGCAGGGGAAGGACCCCGAGCATCTGCAGAGGTGTGAAGTGATACTTCTTATGGAGGTTGTGCTATATCATTTTTTTCTGCTTGGAGCTAGTCGAAAACAACTATGGTGAGTGTTTTCATCAAGTTGAAGGGATTTTTTTTTCTTTTTTTTTTTTTTTTCCAGAAGTTAGAACTGATGTAGTTTGTAATTCAGCCATTCTGTGATTCTGTAATATTTTGAGGCTGAAGTGGGCATTTCACTGCCCGGCTCTGGTGAGATTTGTGTGCACTTGTGCTCTCAGACATTTAGATGGCCAAAGATCGAGCCTGAAGAATGTCAGCTGGGGAGGGTTCTGGACCTCTCTAGAAAATGGCAGTGCTGTGCCACACTCTCCTGTGGACAACAGTATTTGCTTTGAATCCAGCCCTTAAGGTGGTTGTTGGTGATTAATCACATACTACTTTTATCTTGCAATGTGTAGGAAGAAATTAAAGTCAGTGACTGCAGTGACAGTCTCCAGTTTTCTGTGAGGGTTTTATGGATGCAGCCACCTGATAACAGCACAGTGCTGAGAAAAGAGTAATAGCTTTGCTTTTGTACTGTTGTTCTTTTCAGCTCAGTTCTTTCCATTCTCTTCAGAATCTCAGAGTCACGGTCAAACTAGAAAGCAGAGATGAACATCTTCTCTTGCAAGAAAAAATAATGCCTCCAGCTGTGCCGAAGTTGAATTTTTGTGACCTGCTACACAGCCTGGATTACTGTGCTCAGTTCAGTTGAAATGGCAATACCAGTTTGGGTCCCACAAGCAAAACCTGGCAAAACTGGAACAGGAGGAATGTTTTCAAATATTCTACCATCATTTTTGCCCCATTTTCCTTTTACCTCAATATAAATTTTTCTACTTTCGTTGGTAGTCTGGTGCATCACCCTGTTGTTCACTTATGGTTCTTGTCACCATATATGTTGTTCACAACTGATGTCTTCATATTGGTATGAATACTGTTGGTCCTTAGGGTCACTTGTGAAGAGTGTCTGGGAAGAACACATTTGTTATATTTAGTATTGCTCACAAACTTTCTGTATGCGTGGCTTGACTTGCCGAGAAACAGCTTAGTGTTTTGTTTAATAGAAGGCAGGGAGTCATACACATCTTCTTGGCAGGGTTTACATGTGACAACATTGTCATATGTCTGTCCCCATCTGTGCAAACACCTAATTGTATCTAATTCATACCAATTCATGCACTGAATTAATGATTCACAGCTTCACAGCATTAATGACGACTGGCATTTACATCAGCTGGACCCATCAGAGCATGGACAGGTAAAAAGTTCATCTCAAGCCTTCTTTAATGTGTCTGAACCTGCCTACAAACAGCTAGGGATCTGCATAGGCAGCAGCTGGCCTGCTGTTACTTCATCACTTGCCCTCCTGCTGGAACAGAAATCTGCAGGCTGAAATCCATGTGTTACTGGGGCTCTCACAACAGGCACGTAGCTGGTGCAGAGCCCTGCTTAGGTAGGTTCTCCTGCCAGGTGGAGATGGGTACTCAGCTCTGTTCCTGAGATGTGGAGGCACACCTCTGAGATGACATCGAGGAGCCTGGGGCCTACCTGGGATTTCTTGCTCTGTCAAAAAGACATTTGTTTAGTGCTGAGTTTCTATTTGGCCAGCTGGTGGAAGCTGTTGGAGGAATATAGGAGACTGGCGGCACGTGGCTGTGAAGACTAAGCTTTGTGAGGCAACAGGCACATTGGGCCTGCGCATTCACACTGCCAGTTCCACCACACTGGGCTTGCTGGGTCCAGATGTCCTGAGGCTGTCTGTGGGGCGCCAGAGAAGTGCCTGTGGCTGCACAGGGCTGATCGCAGAGTGAACAGCAGCTGGCACAGGGCAGGCTGGGGGGCTGTGGAGAGAAACCACTGGTGGGAAGGGGTGCAGGAATGGTGCACCAGAGGAAGACTGCGAGCATTAGGGTCGCACATCAAGGTAAGAAGGGCTTGATGTGCGTGGGTGAAATGGGTTCCCTTTGGTGGCAGAAAGGGGAAGACAGAGTTGAAGGGGGGTTCTGTTTTGTAATCTGAATGCCACATACTCAGTTTGACACCAAAATTTTAGCCACAGATTTTCAGGATACAGAGGAAATACCTCTACTGCAGATGAATTATCTCTAACTCACTGATTGTTATGATTCAAGCACATCCTTTCAAGTTGTGTTTTTCCTTCTTATGTGCTCTGTAGCCTATTTCCAGAGAGAATATTTATTGCACTAGTCTTTAGCAGGTGTGTGTTACGTTCTCTAGCCAGCTGTTTTTGTTCTGTTTTCCTTTTAGCAAAAAGATGGAACAATTAATGACTTAATCCACGTTATACTTTTTTTTTTTTGCATCTTTTCCAGAAACATCTAGTAGGTGTTGCTGTAGAAGCCAGAATGCTGGACCCATGTCTGATTGTGTCAGGATATTTCTGGTTCTGTAAAATAGTTTCCAGTGCTCACTATTGGATAATACCAATGCCATCATAGTATTGTCTTTGTATAAAGGGATCATGCAGTAATTAAACAAGCATACATTTGGGGGTTCTCTGATACATCATCGAGCAAATGGGAAATCCCATTTATTTCCACTCAGATTTCAGTGTGTTTAATACTATCTGAAACTGGTACAAGGATATTAATGATTTACGGTTGGCAAGTGTCCATAGCACTGGCTTTTATTTAATCACTGTCATTATTTTCAAATAATTGATTACATTCTTAGTTATTAGTGTACATACTTCCTCCAAATTGCCATCTGATAAGGTCAGCAATATTTTTTAGTCTGGAAATTTCAACAGGTCGAGTTAAAATGCTAAGAAAGCCCAGCTCCCGACTTCCTCTTTGTTTTTTTTGTATCTCAGCTTACATTGCGTTCTAGTCTCTGATGAGTCGTTGCACTTACTTTGTACTGATCCTTTAAGCATTTCATGTCCGAGCAGTGATTTTGATTTCCATGTTTTCCTATCAGAAAGAGCACCAGTTTTTCCTGTAGGTAATGCTGGATTCTGCCAGATCGGAGGAACCCTCTTTTCTAAGTTATGATTGCACAGTATATTCTGAAAATCACATGCAGGTGTCTCTGCTAACTTTTGAAGATCTTTATGCTGTGTTCTTAATAACAATCCAGGTCATGAGTGGCTGTTGCTTTATAATGCATCTGAATGTTATGAAGATCTAAAACATGAACAGTATAAAATATAACAATCAACTATGAGGATATAAATGAAAATTTTAAATACCAGAGACTCGCACTATGCAAATTTGAACTCCCTTCTACTATTTGTCAGTGCCATAGGGTGGCACAGGATATTACTGAGTGTTGATGTATATCCTAGGGGTAGAACAACCCAGCATTTCAGGTTTAGCAGAGCATTTTTAGAGGCCGGGCTTCACAGATTGGCCCATGGTTTGCTCACTCCTGCAAACAAATAAAACGGCTGCTTTTGCCTCCGTGTGAAGGACTCAGGTAGAACCTCCTCCAGCTCTCCGCTGTCCTCAGCCAGCGACCACCACTGTCATGGCAGGGGGAGTGGAAGAAATTTCCTTTTTCACCTTCTCTGACCTACCTGTTCATCCTGCTTGGGCTTGCTACCAGCTAAGGGAAGTGTCAAGCAGTTGTGAAGATGAGTTTGATCTCACACCCTGTGGTTTCCTCTTCCAGCTGGTAATCAGTTACCCTTGTACCTCTTCTTAGCGATCAGATCAGCTATTAGGTAATGACACACGCTCAGCATTACTCTCAAGAGCAGTATGTTGGCGGAGGGATGTTGTCTTCCTCACCTGCTCCTGCTGTTTGTTTAAGAAAATAGAAAAAAACCTACCTTTTTATTCCTGAGGTTGGTTTTTTTTTGTTGTTTTTGTTTTTGTTTTTGTTTTTGTTTTTGTTATGGAACTCAGCCTCCAGAGATAGATAATGGATAGTAAAACTTGCCCTCCCCATCCTCTGTCCCCTGCTTTGGTACGCAGCCTGGAAGACTGTGGAAGAGCCAGCCTGGTTTCCTAATGCCTTGTGGCAAGCTAGGAGACGAGGGAGCTTCAATGGTTACTTCTTACCCCTTCCCACAGGGAGAGCTGTGCACGTGCCAAAGGAGGGGCTGAGCCTGCAGACTTGGCGCAAAAACAAGTAAAACCCCCAATTTTTGAAAGGTATTGTAAAAAATTGGTAAGTATTAACCTCAGGTGATTTTTTGTGATGAACAAAAGAAGGAAGTAGGAAGCACATAACGGAGTTTTTATTTGGAGAGGTGTAGCACTTCTGAAGTTAAAAAAGTCCAAGCATCATCTCCACGCCCAGCAGTTGAAATAATAGTTAATATTTGTCAGATTAGTGTGAGATTCTTAGATGTAATGTGAAGGTAGCAGCGGTACTGTACTGGGTCTGGCTGGGATGGCGTTAACTTCCCCACAGCAGCCCACACAGCACTGTGCTCTGCACTTGTAGCTAGAGCAGCACTGATACCACACCAGTGGTGTGTCTATGGCTGAGCAGCGCTGGCACAGCACCCAGACTCCAAACCCCCCAAACCCAGTGGGCTGGGGGTGAGCAGCAGCTGGGAGGGGACATCACCAGGGCAGCTGACCCGAACCGACCAAAGGGCTATCCCATACCATATGATGTCACGCTCAGCAATAAAAGCTGGGAAAGGGGAAGGAGAAGGGGGGGCTCTCGTTATGAAGACGTCTGTCCTCCCGAACAACCGCTACGCGTATTGAGGCCCTGCTTCCCAGGACAGGGCCGAACATCGCTCATTGACAGGAAGTAGAGAATTCTTTCTCTCTTTGCTTCTGCACGGCCTTTGCTTGTATTATTTCTTTTCCCTTTAATTAAATTATCCTTACCTCAACCCTTGAGCCCTTGTCCATCGTATTTTCTCCCCCTGTTCCTTTGAGGAGGGGGAGTGAGCGAGCGGTTGTGGTGGAGGTCGGCTGTTTAGCTGGGTAAAACCACCACAGGTACCGTCTGTAGCCAGCTTGCGCAGATAAAATAAGGCATATACATCAAAAAATAAACCATCAGCACAGTTCCTGTTTAACCTGAAGAATCCTATGCTGCATTTTACTAATATCTTCTACAGATTGTTTTAACAGTACAGAAAGTTCATTTTACAGTCATAAAATGTAGTTAAGCTGTCTTATCACTTGCCTATTTTAACCTCACATACAGTAACTCAGTAAAACTTTAACAAGTATTAAGCGGTATGAGTTAAACCTATAGGTGATGCCTGCTGTGGCAGCATAATTATTTGTCAGCAGAATTTTTTTCACAGCATATTCTTATCAGGAAATAGTTGCCATTACTAAACTAAATTGGTATGTGAAACCATATGGTGTTTTTGAGCTGTTTGGTTACTGTGGAGGCTACATAGCTCCTGACCCCAAACAGAATCTTTTTAAGAAAAAAAGCAGTGTCCTTATTCCTTATAAGGCATGGGCAGGCTTCCTGGAGTACTGAGAAAGGGGCGGTAACGGGTTATTTCAGCAGAGTTTCTCCAGCAGTAGTCGCAGCAGACTGGAGAAGTTGCATTGAAATTACAAGCCCTTCATCCCTGGCACTGAGCAGAGAAACTCAGTCAAGAGGAGACATCAGGTGAAATAAAAAAAACCAACAACCTGATCATGGGAAAATCAGGTGAGCAAATGCTTTCATGCAGTTGGCTGTATATTCTTACAATGGCATGGCACGGTTTTGTGCTCCGAAAGCGTTACTAAAGCGTTAGTGGCTTTACTCTGAGCAGGCTGCTTTCATTTGTGCATGTTGCAGGCTGGGAGGAGCATTCGCTATGACACAGTGAAATGGGACTGTTAGATTAAAAGAGTGAGAAAAAAAGAAAAAGCCCCCCCCCTCCCCCCAACCTGCACAATGTAGAGGTAGTTGTATTTTATGTATGGTTTTCATTTTGTAGCTGATAATAGCTTTGCTTTGCTGTATGAAAAAGCTGTATGGCATTCAGAGAAAGAATAATTACAAGCCTGATACCTTTAAAATTGCATTGTGTACAGCTGTCTGACAAAACTTCCCTATGTTGCAGATAGTCAACAGACTGCTTGGAGAGGGAAGCTTTTTTATTACTCTTTCTTTCAGAAGGGTTGAGATTTAAGATCTGGTTACAGTTTAACCAAGTATAGTCTTGCTGAGCTCAATAAAAGCTTTTCCCCAGCTGTACAGATTTTTGTGAAGCTTCTTGTTTCTGCTGGCTGTGTGTTGCATTATCGGTCGCTCATCGTTGTCTGTGTGCCTGGGTCTGATGTCCTGTGTTAAAGAAAACCCCTCTGAAGCTGCCTAGAAGCTGGAAACTGTAAGGAGAGAGAGCTCATGCCACAAGGTTTGGTCCATCTTTGCCCTGTTAGAGCCATGAGCAATTTCCCTGAAACAGAAGCATGCCTGGAGTCTGAAAATCTATGCAGATCTTTTGAAACTGCTGCAAAACTGTATAGTTCATTGTTGTTCTTGTGGTTAGGATGTTATTTCTGTAACTAATCAGAGCCTGGTGGCATGTTGTCTGTCTGTCCTATCCATAAACAAACAGTACATGTAGGACATGCTCAGTAAAATTCAGTGAATCTTGGTTCACTTAAAAACATAGAGGAACTTGAGGAAAATCTTTGTGAGGGTAACACTCTAATGGGCCTCAGCATGGGTGTGTTGAGGTTTCTTCCCTTTCTTTTTTTAAAGGTCAGCATGCCAGATGAGGTCTGAGCCCTCTGAAAATGTGGTTGTTACAGGGTTTGCTCTTACTCCGCGGTGTATAGTGGCAGTCTGACACCCAGCCCAGGCTTAGCACCACATAGCTGCCAGTGTGTGGGCTTGGCCTTGTGTCCTGAAGGCTGCGTGTTTTCGAGTGGGTTAGGATTTAATAAATGACCTTACAACCACTTAAATAACTGTAGTCGCTCAGAAGTATCAAGTTCAGCAGTTCCTAGCTAATAGCATAAAAAGTACAAGTGCCAGGTAAGCCTAGCATCCGTGTGTTACATTAGCAAAGTTAATTGGGCAAAGGCAGTAGAGATTTCCGTGTGCCCCTCCAAATCCCAAACTGATTAAAATCTTCTGTTAATATATGCACAATCTCTTGTTTGCAAATTGCTAGTACAGTCATAAGGCAATTACTATCCTTAGCTATTATTTCCTATTTCCTGCATGTTTATTACTGCACATCAGCTCTTTGTTCCAAAATTAGGAGCAATGGCAGACCAGAAATTCCTTTCACCAAGGCTTGGGTATTGTTTGCTTCTCTGAGAAGTTCTACGAATAGAGCTTGAGATCTAAGTACGTTACAATTTTTTTTTTTTTTTTTGTCACTTGTGTTTTGCTTTCCAAATCAGTAGTAAACTGGGTCCAGGTTGCTGCCTTTGAGCTGTATGAGGTATTTTTAGATGAACCATAAAGCTGAGATCCTGTCCTGACAATTGGTTCATTGACTAAATCTGCCCTTTCCACCGCATTGAAGTGTCTAAATTCCTGTCTGAGATCATTCGGTGCTGTTTGCCTTTGAATGGGTGAGAGCAGCTGTTTTGAAAAGTACAGCTTCCTTTGTGTTTTGTGTAAAATATTTTGTGTTCCTGCCATAGTACTCTTGAGGACACACAGCAGACTTAGGAGATGCAGGCAGGTTTCTCTGTACTAGGATATACGGAAATGTAACAGGTTGGGATTGGCCTGACCTCTCGGTGACATCCCAGGAGAGTGCATGCTCCTCTCCCGGGTCAGAAAGATTAAGTAGAGATTACCTGAAGGCATAATTTAGGGTTGCTCTAATTCATGTAAACTGGGGGCTCTTATTTTAGAATAAATGTCTTCAGAGCAGTTTCTTTAACTCTGTATCTTGGGTGAATTTATCTTGAGGTCTAACTATCCCCAGGCAAACAAATCCCACTGTTTAAAATCTCAGTTCTTCGCAGGCATTTTGATAAAAGCTCCCTAATAGTGTGTTGTTACTAGCTGCTGGATTATACTTGAAGCAGTGTTCTTTGCGAGTATTACAGCTGAAGTCTAGCATTGTTTTTGCTTCACTTAATAGAACTGAGCACTGGAAGACATCGGTACCTCTGACTCAGCTTTCTTCCTTGGAAGCTGCAGGCTGCTAAAACCAAATGCGTACTGAAACTCCCCCTCAGATTTAGAAAAATGCCTCCCATGGCAATAACTGCTGCAAACACTTACGCAAAACATGGGGACCCCCTCTGTCTTCCCACTAGCCTTCTCTTTTTGGACAGCATTTGGGTTAGCAGCTGGTGCAGGCTCCCCTCTCCAGAGGGCCCAAACAACAACAACAAAAATATCGGTGAGTATTTTCAGCAGGAAATGAGCTGATGGTGAGCTGGCTGCTCTTTGTTGCTGTGTTGCTAAGACTCCCGTCACGGCACAGCTCTGACCCCCGTGCAGCTGTGCGTGGAGGCTGGGGTCCCGAAGCAGCCATCGCCCCAGAGGGGATATCCACAGCAGCAGCTGCCGGCCCTGCACCGGGAAGCAGTTGGCTGCCAGCTCCGCTCCTCCGCGCGGGGATGGCTGGGAAGGTGGCAGAGAAAGGCTGCCGAAAGTCTCATTTCTTCTGCTTCCCCTCTGGGGAAGGGACCGTGGCCCCCTTGGTCTCTAAAAACCAAGCAGGGGTGATGGGGTGGGAATCAATTGCTCTGACTTCTGGCCAGTGGGTGCAGAACGCTCTCAGACAAAGAGAAGAACAGGCTCAGTAAACATTGGGTATCTTTTTACAGTGTTTGGTTTCCTTATTTTCTTTCTTTCCCCCCTCCCTGCCCCCCACAAATGTGGGCGGGACTCCAGAGAAGTGGCTGGGAGTTACCCACTGTGCTGCGTGTTGAGTCAGTGCAAAAGTAAATAAGGGCCATGAAAGGGTTTTACTAAAAAGAAAAGAGATAGGAGCCGAACTCGGTGCAGTTTTTCTTGTTGCCTTTGTGCTTCCTTAGAAGCACATGCTAGTTTTTAACTGTGAAGATGCATCTTCGGAGCATAGTAAAAAGGACTGTAGTGCTTTCTGCAGGGCGAGCTAAGTGTTCAGCTGATCCGAAGTGAGAACTCATACTTAGCATCTCAGGAGGAGACAGCTGTAGCAGCTCTTAACAAAAGCACAAGTGTACTAGGGAAATGACCTGTTTGCTTTCTGAGAAAAGTGATACTCAGAAGCTGCCAAAATGACAATCCGTTTTGTGTTGGCTGGTTTACGGGACCTGTGGGGATAGAGGAAATGAATTAGTCTAAACTGCTAGTAACCAAGCATTTGTGTTTTGTGTTAATTACAAGTTCTGCAAATGCCCTAATGTTACTGACTGTTTCTTTCTAACCAGAACTGAATTGGAAGAGTAGTAGGAAAAGGGCTTTTCAAAAATCAAGCTAATTCAATTAAAAAACCGACACTTCTCCAGTTTTTGTGTGTAGATGATGCTAATTACTCAGTTTAAGTTCCATATATAGGAAATAGAGGAAAATCTGCCAGGAAGGCATCAGGCTTTGGGAAGCAATATTCAGGGCCTAATTTTTCCTTGTCAGTTGTATAATCGTAGTTTAGGCAGGGGGAGCGGAGGAGAATGCAGACAACGGGCCAGTGGCACAGCAGCCATCCCTTGTAATAGTGGTTACTGCTGTTCACTGTTAGATTAGTAGCCTTAGCTCCTAATGTTCAGGGCAGATAAATACCAAAACAAGTATGAAGTGGCTCACACAGAATGAGACAATGTGATGGTCTGTATTAACCAAGATACCTACCAAGGTTTCCCATGCCATACTACTGCACATCAAAAAGCATCAACTATCCTTTCTGGATCCCCGAAGAAATCATTCTCAAAAAATAATTAAGTATGAAGAAAACTTTTATTTCCAAAAATCAGTGAAAACATTAAACACAGGACTTTAGTTTTCTATCAGCACAGTTGTTAGTTTCTATCTTGTTTGAGTTTGAATTTGCCTTGGTTGCTGACCTATGTACAGGAACAAAAAGTATGAGAAAATAAGTCTCTTGATTGTAACTGCTGAGTTGTTCATTACATATCTCCACAGGCCAGAAGAATATTTCAGATAGCTATTTTGGTAAAGGCCACTCTGTTCTCCAGAAGATTAGCTGAAGCATATCTACGTTATGTTTTTACAGACAGATGTAAGAAAGTTCCGGCCAGTCTTTGAAGGTGTGAACAGAAACTATATCTGAGTTGGGCTGTGTAGCCCTGCTGAGGAGGAGGAGGCAAGGCCAAGTCTGTGGCTAATAATTCTCATTCAGAATTGGCCTGTGCACAAGCAGGTATGAGCCCGTAGGAGACAGCAGTAGTCTTGGATGTTATGGAGGAAGACAATATGGGCCTATTTAAGGCCACTACAAACATTACTTGATATCATTCTGTGCTGACTGAAGTTACCAGAGTGAATCTTGGCTTTGAATAGAAATGATGTGGGCTTTGCCTGGGCTCAGCTTTAACTATGCTTGTTACAGAGCTGCATGAAGTGATTAAGTTAACTGTCCTTGTGAAGGTTTGCAGTGCCACCATTGCAGCAGTGGGCTTTGGAAGCCGTCTTCTAATTTAGATTGTGAGGGCTGTCCTTGCGTATACGCATATTATCATGATGCTGAAATGGAGTTGCACATGCTGCTAAAGTCTCCTTACCCAGTCATGAACACAAATGTTTGTGTGTGTGGGGGGGTATTCTTTGGGTATTCTTTTCCAAGAGACAACTCTGGTGATAGCTTGTGATAGGCGGATGTTAAGTTGGTGAATACATGTTTAGTTTATACCCTATGTCTTTGTTTGTCGGACCTTTTAATTCTGTGGGCCATTGGCATCTGTTGGACACTTAATCCTCAAAAAGTGATTTGGGGTCAACTGTGGTAGGGTGTAATCTGTTCTTGAAGTTGCCCTTATGAAGACCTATTACTAAAGCACACTTCTCAACTTAAAATCTCGGAATGGCTGAGGTTGGAAGGGGCCTCTGGAAGTCTTCTGGTCCAACCCCTCTGCTCAGGCAGGGACACCCAGAGCAGGCTGCCCAGGACCATGTCCAGGCGGCTTTTGAAGATCTCCAAGGAGGGAGCCTCCACAACCTCTCTGGGCAGCCTGTGCCAGTGCTCCATCACCCGCACAGTAAAAATGTGTTTCCTGGTGTTCAGACCTCTATAGCTCTTCTATAACTTCTATAGCTCAACTGTATGATGACTTATCACCGTGAGGGGTATTTTCCCTTGAACTGCTCCCATGGCAGGTGGCATGAGAGCATGTCTCATCAAAGGATGGTGGATGTTCAGGACACAATGTTGTAGGTGTGGCACTGGCTGTCCGGAGAGTTGCAAAGGGCTGTCATTTGGAACTGCGGTCCCTGGGTGCAGGGACTTGTTTTTAGAAAGATCACTGAAAAAAAGAGGTTTAAAGATTTTGGAGGTGTAGGTGGTATTTTATCTTTCAAGTGGTGGGGTAGGGAGAATATGCCTCATTTGTTCCTTTAAATAAAGACTATGTTTTTTAAGATTTTGAGTTATGAGAACTGGGTTTAGCCTGTTGAGCAGGGGGAAGAGAATGAAATGGTGTAATTGAGAGTAAATGTAGGTAACGAGCTTCCTGTGTCTCCCTGTGTGGTTTGGGCTACTGGATAGGTGAGTACGCGCCTGTGATCGGAAAAGATCTGCACAACTGTATTTCCGTGCCTCAGGGGTAAGGAATAAATAAACATACTTTGAATCATTGCACCAGGTAGCTTGAATGTTCTTGGAAGAAAAGCAAGGTGACAGGGTATGGGAGGTTATTAGATCAAAGCCAGTTCAGGTATGGCTACCCCAAGCAATGGTAGAACTTAAATGGTAGAGTTGTAGGATAGCAGAACATATGCCAGGAGAAGTGGGATAATCCTTCTACCTTTCTTCAGTTCTTCGCAAAATTCTTCACTTCGTAAAGACTTGGGCATAAAATAAACTTGGCAGTAGGTACCAACAAGCTTCTCTCGTGGTATCATGCTGCAGTCATGCAAACCCAGTAGTCCAAACATTGGTATATGGTGGAATCACAGCCTAGTGGCTGAAGCTCAGATCTGGAGGTAGGGAGGTCTGATTTCTGGTATTACTCACTAGTACTATAATTAGAAACTTTCAATAAATACGATGTCGGGTAGGGAGGAAGAGAAGAAATGGAAAAAATTGTTTCACTTTCTCCTCATGCACAGTGTGGTCAGTAGGTCACTTGGGGCTTTGTTTTTCAAACCATATGTACCCTAGAAATTAAGTCCAATTAGATTTAAGAATATATGGCCTTATTAATGAGAGGGTCTCTTTAGCCTTTTCGAAAGGGTTAGCAGCTCAGTCACTGTCTATCAGGGGCTGTGTCATGACGACAATATTTAGTTGCAGAATAGTGGTAAAAATAATACTTTCTGATTATCTCTCATGTGCAAAGCTAACACCGGTGTCTCTAGATTTGATGATCAATCATTGCCAGTCTCATGCATGATGACCACTCCATGATAGCAACTACTTGTTGAAAGGTTTGTTGGCCTTGTTTGGAGGGGAGAGGGGCTCCAAGCAAGGCACTTCTTCTGCACCCCTCTCCCAGCAAAAAAAATGAAAGTGAGAACTTTATTTTGTCAGTGCTCAAGACTGCTGATTAGCTTTGCCTTTTTTTTTGTTTTGGTTTGGTTTTCTTTTTTTTTTTCTTTTTAATGCTGATATCTCATAAGGCTCCATTGCTTCTGTGAGCTGTGCAGTTTCCAGTTTACCAGGTGTTCCTTTTTAATCAGTGGAGTCAATTGCCTAACAGTTTATAAAAGGCCTTAAGTGAGGAAGTAATCAACACTGTCTATTACGGCAAGAATAGAATTTGCAATCAAACAGTGACATGACTAATGTCATTGAAACATTATTACACTGGTGGTTTCATATTCTCAGGCAATATGCCTCAAATTGGGAATGGGGGAGAGTGATGTGTTACGTCACATGGCACAGGTAATCAAGGTTATTAAGCTGCCAGTTTGCTTAGATGAAACCTGGATAATAAAATGAGTAGAGAGTGTGTCCATCAGATTCAATTAACTTGAGCATCTTACTGTTGTCCTGAAGCTCATCCCAGTGATAAGCAGGTGTGTAGGAAAATTTAAGACGTAACTGAGTGCTGAAGGAGTTCAGAGAATCTTCTGCCTGAAGAGGGATCTCCTGAACTGAAGGGAAGCTATTTTGAGCAGACTGATTAAACACAAGAAAGTTCCAGGAAACTACTCCCGTTCAAACTTGCGTCTAATTATAAATTCCAATTCCTTTCGTGCCCTTAAGCAATACTTTCTCTGCTAACTTGAAGTAGGATAATTCAGGTTGGAAGGGAAATAGTCTACCAACAGCTATGATATCCCCTATAAATGCTTATTGTGTGGGATGGAGATGTTGACCCTTTATTGTATTCTTGGTTCAAAGTGTAAAAGAAGACAAAGAAACCCAACCCAGGATATAATATTTTCTGAATATGGTGTCATTTTTATCTTTCCTTCCCTTCAAGATGCATATGTGATTTCATCTCCTCTGTGTGTTTCCAAGCAATCAGCTGCTTTCATTGGAGTACAGGGGAGTTTAGCACTGGAGGAGGTCAGTTTTTGTGGTTGGAAGTGATGCATGAATTGGGTGTCAGATCCATGCTCCCAAATGACATATTTAGGAATAGCATTAAGGGCCAGTCTTTGACTCTACACACGCAGAGTGAAAAGGTGAGGTTCTATGTCATGGTTCGAAGATAAATCGAGACAGACATAATGATACATTTCTGTGTAGGATTCTACATGAAGTCTATTTCATGTTGACTGTATTATGTGTTAATTACCTGAAGGCTAAACAGAAAAACCTTGTATGTATGCAAAGTACAAAATTGCCAGTGAAGATTAATCCATAAACAATAGGGCAGAGAGCATTGAGAAGACAATGATGCTTCTAGAAATTGATACCGTGCTCTTTCTTGAATCACTGCGGTGGATACTTAGCCATTAAAATGTGTCTCTTTTACTGCTCAAGTGTATGCCTGGTATAACATTGTGGGTCCTGAGTTGTGATATAAGGGCTACCCACAGCACATCCGTTGTGTAGGTATTGGGTGGGGCAGCTTCATGTTTGTATTTTGTGAAATATTTTACTGTTAACCTTTCCCCCCGTCATCTTGCAAGACCAGTGGAGTAGGTCCAGCTGATGGCTGCAAAGGTGATACAGAGCAGCTAGTATCATGGAGGACATGTTCAGATAATTCGCTTCTGTTCTGATGGCCAATCTATGGGAAGAACAGAGCAGGAGAAGACAAGGGTAAAGATGAGGTAGGAGAAGGATTCAGGCATCAAGAGCACTTTACCTGAGAGAGATTGAGTAGGCTGGCATTGTTTGGAGGAAGTAAAAGAATGGAGAAATATAATACTCAGAGAAATAAATCTGATGGGAACAGTCAGCCTGGATCCCTCTGCTTACTTTTCCATGGTCACACAAAGTTGATCAAAAAAAAGTTGATCAAAACCTTAAAGTCCAAAAAAAACCTGCGAGATGTGTTGCATACCACATCATAGCCTGTAGATTCGTTGTCACGTGCTGTCATATCTTAGGCAATGTTCCAGAAGAATCCAAAACAGAGGTAAATATTTGAGTAATGAGAAACAAGCAACAGTAGCTAATAGCTTTAATTGTTTTATTTGCTAAGCTGTGTAATGATTCGTGTCCAAAAACAACTTCCTGGCAGTAGGAAATATTTTTTTCTAGCAGCTTAAGCAGCCTATGTGAAGGGAAAAAAAATACGTCTCCAGAGCTTTTTGGGAAGCTGTTCCCATTTGGGTGGGAGGCTGAAAACTCCTGTTAACTCTCACTTTTAATAGCTGGCTTCACAGTGTATGGAACATTCATTAAAATGGAAAAACTTAACATGTCTTCTAAAACAAATCTAGAATGTATTTGGCAGTTGGGCGTCCCTCTCCACGCTTCAGAGCGCAGAGGAGAAGCAGTAGAGAGAGGGAGGTGGTGAGCACATGAGCTTGAGTCACTGTAGATAAGTGTTTCTATAGCAGCCACCTTTGGGGAAGGGAAGGATGGGGGGTGTCTAGGCACCACAGAGCAGTGTCTGCCATGGCTAGAAGAAACTGTCAGCTTTTTCCATGTCTTGTTGGTCTTTGTAAATCAAAATGTTAGTACAGAGCTGGATTGTGCAATATGTCTGTTAGTGGATGGACTGACAATTGACAAAGCCTGCATTTGAATCAACTTCGAGCTTTTGTTTCCTAGAGTTTGAATTTATTATTGTAATTAAGAACAAATCATTTGAATAAAAACTTTTGCACTTGCAGGTCAGATTGTTTATCTACTATTTAATGCTGAGCAGATGAGAATCTAAGTCTAGGCAGTAACAGCCACAAACTCTAAGACGGTTTTGTGCAAAAAATGCAGCCTGGAGTATGTGGTGCAACTTCCAAAGCTGTACATTTCAACTTCTTTGATTTGCAGACTATCTTAAAATGTCCCTGCTGGAAGCATGGACCCCTGCGTCGGTGAATTTAAGTCAGCTGGCTGTAGGCTTGCTTTCTGCAGTGACCTGTAGTAGATGCCGTAGAAATAGGACATGACCCCCTGTGATGCAGCAGATGAGAGGTTTAAGATCCCGGCTCAATAGAATCAGTGAGCTGTGAGCAGTGACAATAAGGATGATGGAAGAGTTTTGTTAGCAAAAGGGTGTGTGGGTGCTTAAACACTGAGGTGGAGGTGCCTGTTTTGTTTGACAGGATGCAGTTTGTGACACAAAATTGAAGGAAGACCTAAGAGGAGGAATGGGGTGGGCAGATCTCATCTCACTCAACAGGATTCCTGTTGCTGAATTCTCAGCTGTCTTATGTCAATAATTTTATACCAAAAAAATTCTAGCCGGGAAGTATGTTGATGGAGAATCTATTAGGTATATGTCCACAACAACGCTTCGGTCCACAGAAGTAGACCAACTCAGTTCCAGACTCTGTTCAAAAGTTACAAGGTACTGAGGGAAACAGTAATGGCTTTCTCTGCGCATTTGGACATTGAGATTACCTTAGGTCACTATATTATCTTAAAGCTGTTTTTAAAACTAGTGAGAACTCTGGCAACAGCTAAAAGCATGCGTGTGGGTTGGGTAATTACCTTAGAAAAAAGTTGCAAGAGCAGTATATAAAAACTGACAGCTATGTTGTGGGAGAGTGCATCATTACAAACAGCAGAATAGTGTACATGCTAATAAAGGAGGGGATGATTGATTATAGTTGTTAAAATTGAGCAATGAGAGGAACTTGAGAAATCTAAGGTTAGTAACAGGAAAAACTTTCTAGTCATGGGACCTATTTGGGCTTTGAAAATATAAGGAAAATGATGGGAGTCCTTCTAATTAGGATTTAATATCTAATTAGGATTATTCAGAACTATAGAATTATAAAGCTGATATTAAATATGTCAGAGATTATGTCACAAATTGCAGTAATAAATGTAGAAACCTGTGTCACAGTAAAACTGGAATAAATACTAAAATATATCTTGGCCTGTTCAGAAGCTTCAGCAGTACAGAGAAAGTGAAAACGTACTTCCCTCACTGTCCCAATACCCTATTTCAGGTTCCAGATGTCTCTTGAAGCAGGAAATTCCACTGGGTAACCAAATCCAGGGAAGACTTTTTTTTTCCCCCTGAAAGTTGAGAAAAAATCAGGAAGATGAAAAAAGAGAGAATGTGAAATTGCCATCAAAGTGAATTGCATCTGGTTGCAACTTTGACTTAGCACTTGTCCTCTGCCTTGTGCTGCTGAAAGTCCCAAGTTTACCAGGGGTACAAAAATGAGTATTTTTAAAGCTCTCCAATAAATTCAGAATTCATATTTACCAAATACACTCTAGCACAGGGGAAAAAAAATCCTCCCCAGCAGTCATTTCCTTCGCTACCACTTACTCTTTGTGACAATTATTTGTTTCGAGCCAAACACAGGTGCATTTGGAGTGTTCTGTGAATTTGTAGTGTATACCGACTAAAAAGAATGTGTTTCAGAGTTTCTGCATACTTCTACACATTTTAATATCTCCATTTTCTTTTGGGAGCGTCTTGACTGATACAGAAAATTCTTGCTTACTCTGATTTCTTTGCAATGGTCATGTAGTGCATAGAAATCTTGAAATGAGAGTCAGTCAAACTAACCTTATATCACCTTGCTATTGAGGAAAGGAATGAGGTTCATGTTTTTCTTCAACCTTTAGTGAGTCTGTACCATCCCACTGGAAGTGTCTCTTAGAGTTCCTGGACAGAAGGCATTAATGGTTCATTTTGTCCTAGTCGTAGGTAATGAGGGTGGCATGCTGTTTTTCAGTCCAGCCTTCTCCGGCATCTTAGTCTAGAAGGTATGTTTTTCTGTCTTCACTGATGTCTGTATTTGACAGACCTTTCCAATTTTTTTGATGTGATTTCAGCTTCCAAACAATTTGCTGAAGAGGTGTTGAAAGCACATAATGACTACAGGAAGAAACATGGAGTCCCCCCATTAAAACTCTGCAAGAAGTTAAACAGAGGAGCCCAACAGTGAGTTCAGTACTTTCATTTCTTTAATGAGATTTCTGTCACTTTTATCGGCTAGGTTTGACTGTGCATACTGCAAAAATACTTGCCTTTTGACATGCTGATATTCAACGAAGGCTTGCTGGGTGGGAAGTGAAGGACTCTACTCTTCTTGTCTCCCTACTCAACTCTTTTCTTCCCTTGTTCCTCTGTCACATAGTACCAGCTAGTCACATCTCTGGTCCTTGTAAATCTTCCTTGTACCCTATTTGAGACATGGGCTGCATCTGTCTACACTCATGTGTCTCCTTTGCAGAGGGTAGTTGCCTAAAACATGCTTCGCTGTCAGATGATGTATTGTCATCTGCAATAGAACATCTGCTTCTGCTGAAATAGTGGAGAAAAGAGCTTTTTCATGGTAGGAAGTGATGACTGGTCTAAGATCAATGGAATCAAAGGGAAGTAATTTCAGATCAAATTGTCTGTCTTCCTTCCCCAAAAGCAAAATCAGTATACATTGTTCTCTAGTCTGTCAGGAGGGATACATCTTACCTCTTCTCCAGTGCTGAAGACTGCATAAACTCCCTGTCAATCTAACGTACAGTGGATCCAACTTCCTACTGTCTGATTTAAGTCTTCCTTACAGAAATTTTAGTCCATTACTGCTTTTCCTCTTTGCTGTAGATGTGACAACCAGACTATTTCCTTTCCCTTTACAGCAACCTTTCTCAAAGTAGTTTACACAGAATCACAGAATGGTTGAGGTTGGAAGGGACTTCTGGAGGTCATCTGGTCATCTTCAATTTTTTTTTTCAGGCCGAGGAACAGATCTTCATAGTACAAAGGAAATACTTGAAGGGGAAAATGCTGACTAAAATATTCAGAAAATAAATGTCTTCCCATAATAGCTAAATAGTGGCCAGTTTGATCCCTGCAAACATGATGTCTTATCTGCTATTAGGCTTTCTATCATAACTGTGCAGAGTTCTCTGTGGGGGCTGGCTAGGAGCCAGAGAGGCTGTAGTGTTTCCAGAACCCGATTTATGGTCTCAGCGTGGTGCTGCACCCAGAACAGAAATCTCTACCAGGTGTTGTGCTGTACAGTGCACCATGTACATGGCATGTGGATGTGCCCTCTGGCAGCAATCAAAATCTAATTCTGTCTTTTTTCCACTTTTTTGAGACACCATGATAACTAGATGCAGTATTTCTGGAATGCCAGTGACGCATCTGCATACCCATGTAATCTTCTGGGTTTTTCTTCCTGTTCTTCAAAGATTTGTTTTGTTTCTGTTTTACATGATGCCTCACAATGAGGAAGAGACTTCATTGACTTGTCAGTCACACTTCTCGTCACTTCAAATTTTTACAGTTAGTTTGAGCAAATCAATTTGTATGAATAGTTCAGATTATTCTGTCAAATAGGCATTGTTCCCATTTATCTCTAAGTGTGCTATTGCCCTTCCTGGGTATTTTTAGGTCCTTCTGGAATTCCTCACAATCCTCTCTGGTCTCAGCTGACTTTCCTCACTGTGGTGAATAGCAATGGGAAACCTTTGGTAGCTGTCTGTAACTTGACTTATAAGTATTAAAGGCATCTTCAGAAACTGGTGTAACTGGTTGATAGCAAGAACCAGGAATGTTTTGTTCTGAATAGCGGACATGAAATATAAGAAATCTCGTATTTGTCAAGACAGACTGTGCATAATCTTAAATTCATGGAAAAGCTTCACCTTTTCTTTTGGGTATATCTTATATCTTTGTTGGTATGTATCCAGTCTACCTCTGGCTATTTTGTTCTTCTCTGTCTGTGTTGAAAACAGTCTGTTTTCTACTATTTTCAGTCCCAAGAATTGAGACGGGCTAAATAAATTGACTATTGGATCCTCGCTTTAGGATGTGTGAGTCACCCTCAGCAGGTGTCTGTTTATCTCTGACTATAATGAAGCATAGGGTGATGATCTCAGATACAAATCTCATGCTTTAAACTGCCTGAGCTAGAGTAATCACCCTTTCTCTCAAATCCTTGGCAACTTGGCTGTGGTCTGTGACACAATGTGTGGATTCCTTTCCTAGGTATGCAGAAGAGCTGGCAACCACGAGGGTCCTCAAACACAGCTCTGAGTCTGCTAATGGAAAATGTGGAGAAAACCTGGCATGGGCATCCTATGATCAACCAGGTAAACTTTGTTCTCTTGCTGTTTCACAGACACTAGATAAATGGCCTGTTTCATGTACTTCGGGCCCAGAGCATGAAAGAGCTTGATGTCTTGGCTGGTTGCAAGAGTACCACCATTTCTTCTGCTTCAAAAAAACAGCCACTGCAGCCCAGCCCACATTCCGTGGGGACAGGGTGCTGGTGTGCAGTCACCTACGTGTGCTGAGAGCAAGAAGCATGCGTAGGCATTGAAGGGGTAACGCAGTGTGGTCGTGTGCTGTGTCCCTTTGAAGGCAGGGCTTGGTGGCTAAGCTGCTCCATGTGTCCCAACTGTGGAGTTACTCTGAGTGCTACTTTTATGTCCGCGGGAGGAGAGAAAGAAGCTGTCAATGCCCTCTTCTTCACCTTTATCCTTAGTTTGCCCTAGCCTAAGGAAGGGCTGACCACAGGCCAGCTGTGGTGAGGAAGGTGGAAAAATGGCAATTGCATACTACACAGCAATTCCTGTTTGCGGGGGTAAAAAGGCAGGGGGAAACCAAAGTGGCAGAGGCAAGCGTCTTAGGCAGCAACGTCTGGTCTCTTCTGCTCTGTCAGTAAACAGGCTTTGAGCCTTTTTCCCTGCCTTCATTTCTGAAGATAAAAGTGCTCCATATATTTTCTGATCATAAATGTAACACGTAATTGGCAGCCTTTGGTTTGGATTGCCTAGGAGCTGAATTTTGGCCTGCTGACAGCCTGTGGTGAGCACTCAGAGCTCTGTTCAGCAAGCTCTTCCCTCCTTCCTCCTCCAGCATGCAGGGTTAATGCCTCCGCCTGCTGAGAGAGCAGATGGTGTGTATTAAAAGTGACCACTTGCCTTCTCTATTCCCATCCACCCCTGGAATTCCCAACATGGTCTAGAGGAGATAGAAGCTCATTTCTGCAGACTGTAGGTCCCGTTTTAAGGACCTGGAAAGTTTAGTAACCGAGTTTTAGATCCAGGTTCCTGGATCTAAAAGTTCCAAAAAGGGAACTGCTAGGTTCCTTTGCAAATGCCAGCTCTAGCCGCTAGTGGTTATGTTTTCATATTGAAAAAGAAACCCAGGGTGGAAAAATACAATTGGATCTACTAATATTTGGCATTCTGTCCATTGCAAGAGTCTGAGGCAAGACTTCAGAGTAACATGGAAAAACGCAGATGTATGGCAAAATTTGCATAGTGCCTATGACTCACTGACTGAGCTTACTTCTCCCTTCTTGTGTTGATGGCCCGTGCTCCTTCCCCCAAGGTTAAAGACACAGGATTCTCATTCAGAGAGCTGGAAACAAAACACACAGATCCTTCTATAAATTATATAATGCCAGTCCTTTTCTGGATCACACTTGTTTTCTTCTATGCACTGTTTCCATGCATAACTTGCCAGTTTTAAGCAGTTTTATTGCTATTTTTTATCCACAGGATTGAGTGCCTTGCTAAGAAAATTAAGCTACATCCTCTTTTATTCTGTTCTACATTTCCTGTGTAGCAGGATCATTCAGAGTATCAGAATGAGAAAACTAGTTCTTCGAAGAAAGTTGTTCCCCTCTCTGGGCTTAGTCTTCATCTCTGTGGAGCTGGTTCATTCTTCCTCTTTTTCTCATACAGTTCCCTTTGGATAGTTAATCTGTAGCCTGCTCGATGAGGCTCAAATTTGTATTAGGCGTCTATTCAAGGGCTTAACAAAGGGAGTTTGTGTCTTCCAGTTGCCTTCCCAGATAAAGCAACACTCAATAAACCTCCAGCATACTCTGTATTCTCTCTAAAAAAAGTGATGCCATTGTTTATTTTGACTTTTATGGAGTTCTGTAAGAATGCCAGAAAATATATTTCTTGTTTCAGAGAAGATTTAAGCTTTAAATTATAATAACTTTCTAGTCTGACCCCTCTCCTGGCACAAGAATCTCTTAAATTGTGTTCAGGATTTTGGAGTTACATAGCCTAAAGCTGTAGCTGGAAATATGTTTATCCCTGTAATCCAAGAAATAGTTGACAGCTGTTTCCTCCCTCCAGTCCTGCAGGAACTGCTCCATGGCAGACTTCTCTTTGTCTATGTTCAAGTAAGTGAGCTGTCATCTGCCACTAATGCGAGAGACCACAGTCTGCCTTGGCAGCTGTAGTGTGTCAGACTTCTTAGGATGCCTCACATCATTGCTCATGTACCAGGAGGCTGAAGGCAAGCACTGAATGATTAAATTCTGGTTGGGATGAATGGTGTCATGAAGAGTGTGCCGTGTTGCCCGTGAAAACACTGCAGCTGATGAACTCAGGGGAGTTCATAAGAGAAATTTGCTGTATGTTATTACCCAAATCTGCTATGGGAGAAACCCAAGTTTGGCTACAGGTCTGGTCTAGTGTGCAAAGCGGCACAGGTACCTTCTGCCCCACCCCTAAAGGCACATGCTCAGACTCAGAAATGTTTCTGAGCATACCTTGAGGCATCTGTGGCTCTCTATTACTCTCCAGCACCGGCCTTATACAGTACTGCTGCAAAAAGGACGTTCATGAGGAAAGCTGGAAGTAGAGGATTACTCCCTGAAACTATTAGTATGATTCCCATCTAGACAGATATTTTATTTCTGAGGGAAACTTAAATCCACCTCTCCTGCTTTCCACTCAGACTGGTGGAAGGGAGATTGTGATAACAAAAACTAGAAAAGTGTTAAAGATCTGAGGTTTGGGGTATCTATTTTTTAAGTAGATCTCCATGGTGCTGCCCACCCTCACACAGAAATGTGACCTGTAAGCTGTAATTTTATTAGAACATTTTTAACAATTTACTCAGTGGGGTGGCTTGAGGATTTAAGGGCTCTTTGGTATAAGGAGAGACAGTAAGGCTGGCCCCAGAGAAATTAGATGTTAACTGAGCCGAATATAGTAGTTGGGCTACCACAGCCTTGTGCTCCCAGGTCCAACCAGTAGTGAGGCTGAGTGTGAATTCCCAGGTGTGCATGCACAAACACAGATATACAGCATGCACATGCTGATATATGCAGGTGGCCACACCGGTCAACACAGGCAGGTGCAGTCAGCATTCACATGTACAGCACCAGTGGCCTCATCCTG
>VXAL01009315.1:2553-86992 GCA_013399475.1 Chauna torquata
GGCCCGGGCGCTGCGGGCTCGGCCTGCTCGCGCCTCCTGCTTCGGAAGCAAGGTTAAAAAGAAAGAGGGGCTCTCGGGAGGCCCCTTGCTTTGGGACTAAAGCCCAGCCCCTTCCCAAAAAGTGTAGGAGCCTCCTGGGTCGCACGCCCTGGGAACCGTGCCACTGGCTTCTCCCTTGGCTGAAAAACGCGTGCGGGTCCTGGAGCTGGTCGTCTGTAGTGATTCGCGTAACTGAAAACGCCGGATGGCTTCTTTTGTCGACTCTGCCCATCCTTACAGCAGCGCTGAAATGTGATGCGAGGTCACAGGATCTGCTTTGCCGGTGCCTTTTCTTGTAGCTTTTAGAATAAAATGGCATTTTTGAAATGTTTCCTGTGAAGAAATTTTGAGGAAAACAGCGTAGGCTTTTTATAATAATAAGTGCTTTTACTGAATTCATTTGGCGTGAATTGAAAAGAGGTTTTAGGAGGCCCAAATAAGTGTGCTTTAAGTGATTTGAGAGAGAAATATTTTCTGAATCTCTAGAATTAAAAGAGGAGCGTTTAACGGTGGGGATTAAACTCTGCTTTCAAAATGATGAAGTAACTGAAATTGTAGCAGTACACTCGAGCCATAGGGGACCAACAGCACGATTACAGCTTAGATGAGCTGTATTTATAGCGGACAAAGTTCCTTGATTTGCGTTGTTGTAGTCTGTGACATTCCAAAAAAAAAAAAAAAAGGTCGTGTTAGTGTTGTTTGAAGCCTTTCTTGTACCGTGGCTCTTCTAGGTTACGTGTCATGGAAACATTGCACAGTTGACTTATTTCTTCATAAAGTCATTTCTTCCATGCCCTGTGTTTTCCAAGTGCAGTTTCCCCCAATCCATTAACAGTTAAGGATGAATATTTGGCAGCGTTTGATTCTACTGTAAACAAGTGTCCAACAATGAGAGTTGTTTTCATAACACGAATGTGTGTTGAGAAATCCACGGCTGAGCTAGCTTGTGTGCTGTGACTCAGAGCAGAGTAAAAGTCTTTGTACATGTTTGCCTCGTAGGGAGAGTGGGAGCCAGTTTTCATTTTCATAGCATCTAGCCATTAGCATGGCTAAAAAAGCTTCTTGCTTATTGCTACGTACAAATAGAGCGTAAAATTTGAAATGCGGGGGGGAAAAAAAAAAAAAGAAAACCTGCAGGGAAAGATTTCGAGGCAGCACTTACAGTCTGTGAACGCTGCTCTGTTGAGCTGGTCTTAAAGCTTCCGTTTGTTTCTTTTTACTTTTTTTTCCCCTTAGTGGCAGCGCAGTCTCTTGTTGCAGCAGCACAGCTGCTGGCCAGAGGAGCAGCGGGGCCGTCTGTTAGGTGACTTCCTTGTGCGTGCGTGCCTGCAGGTGCTCGGCTGTTTGGGATGGTTAAATGCCGCGTTCTGCAGCCGGGTGCGAGTGCAGGGAACGTGCCCGTGAGATGGAAAGGCCTCGTGTCACTGCCCAGCGGAGCTGGAGGGCGTGCAGCGGGCTGAACTTTCCTAAAAGCGTTTGCAGCCCCCTGTGGCGTTGGAAGCGTTGCGTTAGTGCCTGGCTGCTTTGGGTTCGCAGCCCCCCGGCTGCGCGCTCTCAGCACTGCCCAAGCGGGGCTTCAGCTGCGTGCTGTGGCCGTGCTGGGCGGTGTTTGAGAGCGAGTCCCACCGAGTCGGGGAGATCCGAAGCTGTGGTGGTATCGGGTGTTTTCAGTGGGACTCCGCCACCGCTCTGCAGGTGGGGAACGCGTTTAACCGCAGGCAGGCCTGCGGCGCGGCGGCCCTGCCGCGGGACTTTGCGTGGCTGCTGCCTCTGTGTTTCAAGAGCGCAGGACCGAGCGCCGAGGCACGCAGCCCTCCTCTGCTGCTGGCGCGTTTCTCAGTGCACCTGGGGTTGCTGGCCGTTGTAACCCACAGCAGGGCTAGCGTCGTGTGAAGAAGCAGCACATAAAGTCTTAATTAGGGTGACTTGCGCGGTTAATTGCAGTCACGATGTTCTTTTCTGGTGCATTCTAGGTAGCTGGAATGAAAAAAAATAGCACTGAAGGAGGAAAAATGCAGAGGACAATGTCAGTCTGGTTTGGCAGGGGGTGGGGAGAAGAGGAGGAGAGTTCCTGTAAAGCTCAGGCTTGCTTGGAGCAGGGAAAATGTGAGCGGCTTAACTGTGCTTTTGGTAAGAACAGATGCATCCGGGCCTCGGGCAGGTCGGTGGCGAGAAAGGACCGGGTGTCGTAGGTGGCACTGAGAAGTGAAATGGGGTGGATCTGAGTGTCTTTGGGATCTTTCGTTTAAAGCCTGGGAGAGCTCAGTGGAGGGAATGGCTGAACCTGTAGCAAACTTCCCTCTAATCGTGGGAGCTGGGAAAAAAACCCCGTGGCACAAGGAGCTGGCGCCTGTATTTGTGTTAAAGACGAGAGGAAGGGACTGGAAAACTAACTGGAGAATATTAAAATGTGCTGAAATACTTTGCCCGTATAAAGGCGTCTGTTTATAAAGACCTGAAAGAAAGCTCTCCGTGCTAGGCAGCATCAGTGCGTTAGAATCGTGTTTGCGAAACCAGTGCTGTTTATCTCGTTCTGCGAGCAGTCCCGAACAGTTAGCTGTAGCGTTCCCTTCGCGGCTCTGCGGCAGGCTGCTTGGCTTAGAATGGAGTCTTTCACCCCAGTATAGTTGACGTTAAACGCTTTCTCACCTGCATGTAATAGTATTAAATTTTATGTAAATATAATTCAGACAAAAAATCTCTTTCTTCCCCTACAGCTCAACGTGATCATCAGGTCGTTGCTGCAGAGCCTCGAAGAGAAGATCGATCGTCTGAAGGACTTGCTGCTTCGGGCTGTGTCAACACACCAGATGTATCTGTGTAAACATCTCGTTGACCTTCCCGTGTTGTAGGAGGAGGTACAAAAATGTGCTGTAACTGGAGTGAAGCTCTGACGTGCGGTTAGGGCTTTTTCCTTGTTCCATTTTGGGAAGATTTAGTCACTAGAGTGTTGTCAGTGATATTTAATGTTTTTGTTGCAGCTATAGTATAGGAAGAGTTGGGAGCCTGGGCATCTCTGGTGTTGTGGGTGCGAGGCTGGCCTTGGTTACGCTTTTACTGGGGAGAAGCTGGACGAGATGTTCCCGCTCGTCTCGGACAGCTGCCGTCGTCTTGCCATGCGCTGTGCCGACACTGCTGGCTTGGGGGCTAAGTTAAGTTCCTAGCGGAAAACGTGCTGTTATTTTCTCTGGCTCAGTCGCTGGCTACAGGAGTGCCAGAGCTTGCAGAAGGGAAGGGTGAAGCCTTGGTCAGCGTGCGGCAGGGACGTGCCAACCCTGCCCTGCAGTGGCGTAAGGAGCAAAGCGTCGGCAGAGGCTGTTGGTGTGCCTCAACACGCGCCTTGGAAGGAAGTCGCGGGTTTCTCTTGCAGGAGCGCTGCCCTGTGGCTGGGCCTGGATTTGCTCTTCTCGCTGCACGGTGCGGTGGTCAGGCGGAGGGAGTCGAAGAAGCGCGTCCGCCTCCCTGAAGATGTGTCCAGCAGCAATCTGGTTTAATGAACAAATGTTTAACTTCAAGCTTACTGTAGCAGAAACCTCTTGGGAGCGTGAGCCTGCTGAGTGCTGCGCTGATGGCCTTGGGTAAAGCTTTCCTGCCAAGGGAGTGCTGCAGAGCAGATAAATGCGACTGCTGTGGCAGAAAACGTACACAAATCGGTACAGCTATTGCATAATCTATGCAACAGTGCTTGGAAGAGAGTTAGTAGTCCTCCAAATGTCTCTAAATTAATTTTAAAAAGTAAACACGTCACCTGTCAAAGCCGCAGCACTTGGGACATCTTGTCTTTCAGAGACGCTGAGTGAATTGTTTGTCTTCTGTGTCCGTGGCGCTCAGGGTGTCCCGATGGTGAATGGCGGATGGAAGCAGCTGCTTGAAGACAGGCGTTGGTTGTTTGCTGGTCACTTGGCTGGAAGCTGCTCACCCGTCTGTGTGACGAGCCTCAGCTGCGGTCCAGTAAGATGTGCAGTACCCCGCGGATTTCAAAGGCTCTGTTGTATTTGGGCCTGCCCGGGTCCGTCGCAGCGGCGCGGTGAGGGGCTCTTGGGGAAGGCTCGCCCTTCCCCGAGCTGAACGCCTGCAGCGCTGCTGGACGTCGCCAGTGGTACGGAGCGGGTCAGCTGCGGGGCGCTTTTTGGTAGTAAGTGAGAGAATTACCGTGTTGGGTAGAGGATTCTTAATACTTCTGCTAACTTGGCGGTGAAAAGCCTCCCTGTTTTACTCATTGCGCTGGGATGATGCCCTGAAGATCACGCTGCGGTCGCTGCATGAACCTTTGTCTCTGAGATTTGTAAACTTTGGAGAGGTGTTTTGGGTAAAGTTATGTCGTTCGGAGATGCAAGACCTATCCTTCTGTTGGGTGTCACAGCCTTTTCTTGAGCTGAAGTAGCTGCTCTAGTTATTTTCATGGTCAGGATTTATTTTAAGAATGTATAGCAGGTTTTATTTCACATGTTAAAATTTTTCGGTGTTTTTAAGTTTGGTCCTTAACCAGGTCTCATTAGCACCCAGCTGGAGGGGGACAGGAGGCAGAATTTGGTGGATGACCTTCTCACCCGACAGAAGCAACTTCAGGCATCTTACAGGAACGAAGGCACCGAACCAGATGCGATAAGGTATGACAGTGCTGCCTTAAGTGAACAGCGTGGCTTGTGCCTTGAGTACATCTGACGTTTCATTTCCTGAAGGTCGATGTGAATTGTTAGAAAGAAAGCTGTCGGGCTGAGGCTTAAGCTTCAAACAGTCCCCGAAGATCACATTTTGCAGCAGTCAGTGAGGTCCTTCAAATGAAACACGTTGCAATTTCTGTTTTGGTACGTCCGAATAGCACAGAGCGGTGCGTGTTAAGAGAACTGCTCTGGGACTAGAGGCGTTGTGGCTACAATTTTGTGCAGTAGTTCAGCAAGGTGGCTGACTGAAGCATCCCTGAGACAGGAGAGGTGAGCTTTAACTTGAAGGCTTGTTGTCTTAATCTTTTTTCCTGGTGTATGAATATTGAAGAGCTTGTCTTTGAGTGGAAAAGGCAGTCTGAGTTGTTTTCATACCTTATGTGAGTTCCTTCACAGCTGGGAAAAATAATTATGGTTAACAGCCTGAAAGTTGTGCTCTCCTTACGCAGGCCCTACGTAGCCTATTTTTATTGGAAAGACTTATAGTTGTCATCCTTAACGTGTTCTTAGAAATAGTCCATCCCTGGTTGTCTCTGTCTGATCAGGAGGAAAAGGGGAGCCTTTCCCTGAAGCGTGACATCCCGGCCTCTTGTCCAAGTTAATTATGAGCACCCCGTAAGTTGGGGCTGGTGGGAGCCGCGCAGGAGCTGTGTCCGTGACCTACAAACCGTGCTGGGCGTGCGCTCGGTGCGGGCTCAGCTGTAAGGAGCTGTACGTCAGGCGCCTTGTAACGCGGCTGCTGCCGCTTGCAGGCCTGTAAGGTCAGCGTGCGCTGGAACACAGAAGGATGGGTTGTTTCTAGCGATTTGCCAGTGGACTTGGGAATTTTATCTTTTTCCAGCTAGATCAGCACCGGCTTTTACCTGCGGAATTCCACTTGGGAGTATTTGCTGCCCCTGGCTGTACTTCCGAGTTTGGTAGCTTCAGTTTCTGCATAAGCGTGCGTGTGTCTTGCTGGAGAACTCCGTGCAGCTCCTGTACGCCTGAGAGCTTCCGTGTCTCGCGGAAATAGCGAGTTAAAGATGCTTGTTTGGTGAGCAGCAGAACCGAGAGGTTCCTGCGAATTCATTACGCTTTTCCACTTCAAATGGTGTAACCTAGCTTCTCTTTGCTTCTCGTTCCTCTTCTTTTCCCCTGTGTTTTCAGTGACATCCTCACTGGTCCAGAGAAGGTGTATCCTGAGTTCAGCCTGGAGCTGTACGCCTGCTGACCGGCCAGATATATTAAGACTGAGAGCTCTGCTAACTGGGCTCTGTCTCTTCTGCCTCTTCATCTGCGAAAGCTGATTTTAATTTGACTCCTTTTTCTTTGAAACATGTTTAAACTGACCAATGAATTCGTTGTTGGTGGAAGGAGAGGAGAACAGCGGTAGTGATAAATAAATCTTGTCCCTTAGCTGGTAGCTGGGCTACAGACAACAAAATACGGCTGTCATTTGCTTCTTCCTTTGCAAGCAAACAGGTGGCAGATCTGCTACCTTAGCACAGCGTTAGGGCTCTGGTGCGTCAGAACTGAAGTGGGACGTGTCTAGGGACAGCTCCAGAAACGTCTTTAGGATTCCCTGGGGGATGTGCTTTGATCCCGGTTAGCCCCGAGCCAGCATTCATGCAAAAAATTAAAAGCCCCACTGTCAGCGTCCGACCTACCTGTGTCCTGACCCCCTGTTCGTGGTTACAGAGCACCGTGTGTAGGAGTCACTGCTTTGGCTAAATTCCTGGGCGGATGATTGCATTTACTCTTCCTAATTTCCTTTGCGGATTCAGGTCATCTTCTGTCCTTCCAAACGGCGCAGAAGAGAAGTGGAGCTGCAGTCTCTGAGTTTGCAGAGCTTGCTGTATTTCTGTGGTCAACTAAATTACTTGATTGTAGCCTGTAGTTGGTAAAACTTTGTTTTGAAGCCTAATATTTTTTAAAAAAGTGGACGTACTTTTTAGGGAATTGTACACGACTCACAGCTGTTTGGGCCCAGACACTTACTTTGTCGACACGTCTGGGAGGCTTTATTGCAGCAGGCACAGGCACAGGTGGCTTAGGCTGGCTGTGGGTGATGGATGCAAGGGGTTGTGCTGCCCTGCAAGCCGTGCACGGAGCTGCACGCGTGGTCTGGGTCCCACGATGTGGCCGAGCAGAGCTTCCTCGCCCCTGCTGACCCGTGGTGTAGTGAGATCTGTCGCTGGAGAGCTGCAGAGCGTGCTGTGCGGTGCGGACATGAGGTGCGGGTGGGGGGGGTTTGGTTAGCTTTCAGCTCGTGGCTGTAAGTGGCAGGCATTTGCTAATACGCTGTATTCACCGGACCTTCTCTGTAGCGAACGCGCAGCTCTGGCTTTATACATCCGTGTGTAGAGCTGCTTGTGTGGGGGAGACGTTACAGCCCTCGGGACTTTTTCCACCTTTTTGCAATTCTGGAGCAGAATTAAGCGTCACGTACTTCCAGATCCTCATGCTTTTTAGCCTTTTTGCTGATGTTCTTTGGGAACCAGTCCCTTTTCAGCCCTGTGCCCTTGAAAAAGGCAGAGACAGTTTTGTTGCTGTTCTAGGGTAAAAACTTGGGTGCCAGCGTGAGTGTTGTGTCCTCACGTTACCACTGAAAGTAAGGTATTTTTTTCTAGCCTGTTTACTTTGTGTGCTTTGGAGCAGGTATGGGGGTTACTCACTTTTCCCTGATTTAGTTTTCTGTATTCTCTTGCGTGCCGCTGTAGAGAAGCGTGCGTGTGCGTGTTTCGTGGGGGTCTGTGCAGTAACGTGGTGTAGGGGTTGGTTTCTGCTTGCTTTTGTCCTCCGGCGTGGTGTTTGGTGCAGCCGGAGCGCGTGCCTCACTTTGCGGTTTGTCAGCTTTGCGTAACTGGATGTTGTCCGTGCGACAGCTGCTGCGGGCGGTGAGGCTGCGGGCTTGGGTCTCCTCCGTTAATTGTTCGATGGCTTTGCCCTTCTCCAGAGTGCAGTGCAAGTCCAGGCGGTGCCTTGGCGATAGCTTTGACGTCCGATGCTGAGTCAACTGAAACTCGTAAAATAGCAAGTGGGCAACGTTTCTGCAGGGGCTGCTGCCGTGAGAGAGCTCGTGTCTGTTGCCTGCTCTGAGCGGTACATAATCCAGTCTGACCGGCTGAAAACTGGCCTCGAGTGAGAGGAGTCCAAGCAGACTGGCAGGACGGTGTGGGAGCTGAGAGGGGGCCAGGACTGAACCCAGAGCTGCCCTGGCATGAAGGTGTTGAGGCAGGCAGGAGGAAAATACCAAAATCCCGTGATAATTTCATGCCCCATTAGACATGATCAGGGAAACCAGTATTTTCCAGCACAAGATAACATCAGAGACAGTACTTATTTTCTAGTGTTGCAAGGCTTGCAATTTAATAGTTCTCTTTTAACTTCTTTAATTAAAAATGGATAAAGCTGTGCCAGCTATTCTCTGGCTGGTGAATTCACACCCCTTCCCTGTTCTCCCTTGTAGGTCTGGTTTTCGGAGGTACAGGCAGAGGTGTAGCCAGCGCCCGCGCGTGGTGCCAGGAGGTCGGACGTCTCTCCCTTGCCTGCAGCAGGCCTGCACGTAGGTCGGAAGGGAGGGAGCTCGTCTCCCGTGCGTGCCCTGTTGTTGTAGGGACAGAGGACAACGGTTTCTGGTAGGGTTAAACTGCTGTTTACAGCACCAGGTTTCTCAGAAGTGGTTACGGCCTTCTGGAACAGCCTGCTTTGGGTTTGGTAGGTTGCAAAGGCTGCCGTGTCTGAAGGCTGAAGTTTTTAAAAGTCTGAAGGCTTCACCCACTGCATTAGAAAAATCAGCGCATGTTGTTTGATTAAGTTCTGGCAGTGACACTTTTCTCTGGCTTTGTGTTGGTTTTCTGTATCTGATCCATCTGATGTGACAGCACAAATTTACAGAAGTCTTTTTCTTTCCAGCAGTCATTCCTTTCATTAACCTTCTTGCACCACTGATCACATGTTTATTGTCCCCATGGCCTATAATTGTGAAGGTTTTGCTACAATTAATCTTCGTTTATGTTTGGTCACCATTCAGTGAGTTTTACATCCTTTGAAAACTGCTGTAAAGCTATTTCGGATTGTGAAGTACAGTGGTCTTACTGCTCTTGGTATTTATCCTAACTGACAACTTGGGCCAGAACACCGGGCAGGACGCTATATTACTTTGGGATAACCTTAGTTTACCTTCCGGCGTTGTCGGCCTTAATTAAGATGCAACTGGAATTTTCCAAGGGAAAGCTTGCGCTGTTTGCGTGACTGCTCGAGTAGGGTCACTTAAATTTTCTGTAATTGGTTTTCAATAGGCAATTTCAGTGTCTTCTCCCCTCTTTTCTCCTTGGAAAGAGATCTGTGAGGGTTATTACAACAGAGACTTAAACTAAGCAGAAATCCCAGTGATTTCATACCATTTGAAAGGGAGAAGTGGGAAAAGCGACGAGAAATACTGACTTTCTGGAAATCATGAAATCTGGAAATGAAACAATATCAACTTTTTGTGAGTCTTGAAACATTTGTGGAGGCGAAGGAACCGAGAATGTTCCTCCTCCTGTCTGACCAGGTAGTCAGTATGTGGGAGCGTACGTAGAGCACCAGTGAATGAATAAATTGCGTGTGCTTTAACATGCCTTTCTTGGTTTCTCTTTGAATTTCTCATAATACTGACATTTTTTAATAGCTGTGAAACACAAACTCAAGTAATAACTACCCTAGATAACTTTTAGAAGAGTCCATATTCTTTTTTTTTTTTAACGTGGGTTAGCATTTTTGTTTAAATGTTCTTCTGACAAATGTGAGGTATTTAGGTCTTAATCCAACCGGCGTTTTGCCTAATGCCAAACAGGCCGCAAGTGCCTGACCTGAATCAACAAGCCGTTGGGTGTGTCAGTGCCCTTGTGAACCTGGCTCTCGTTTGTGGAGGAGCAAATGCCCTTTGGAAAATAATATTAGAAAACAGTAAGTTGTTTAGGTGCCTTTAAAACTCCTTCCTGCTGTTGGAAGCATTCCTAGCTGCAGCTGGGGTCTTCTGACGTCGGGTGCAGTTAGCCTTGCGTCTGGAAGATCAGGGAAAAAAGTTTCTCGGAAGGGTGGAAGAAAAGGTAAATTGTCTGTCCAGAAACCCTCGCTTGGGAATGTCTGGCACGGGCAGGGTTTTCCAGGATTGGTGTGTCTTCGGCCGTGTAGTCACGAGAAAAAATGGTTGTGGTTGTCTCAGCGCCCTCCCTGTCCGCTGCCCCGCGTCTCTACGCCGCCGTCCCCCTTGGTAGCACCGTCCAGGAGCGCTGCGTGGGTTGCGGTGCCTGCGGCCGTGAGCGCGCCCTCGCGAGCGGCAGCGCGCGGCGACCGTTGGGCTTACCGCCCGCCTGGGGCCTTGTGCCCACGCGGAATCTGGGGAGGATGCCAGCACGGTGGTGCAGCCTGTCCTCGGTTTGGTCTGTGCTCCGGAGGTGGGTTGCAGCTCTCTTTTTTCGGAGCGTGCCGTGGGTTCTCTGACGACCTCGCTGAGGTCAGGGCCCTGGTTATGGGAAAACCGTGCGTGTGCGCTTGGGGCTGTCAGGAGTGCCAAGAGGTGGTGGTCAAACACAGCGGGGAGAGAGAGTCAAACCCCCCGTTCTAGGTGTGTGCTTCAGGTTGTGCCTGCTTGCCCGTTGTTAGTGCTTAATGCTCGTTAGCCTCAGGAGGAAGCGTCGGTAGGAGGGCAGCGTTCAAGGCTGAGCATCTTGCGTTACGTTTTGCCTCAGAAGTTTGCTCAAAACTACCTGAAGTGTCCTGCCCGAGATTGTTCCTGTGCCGGCGCTGTTACCGCGTTATTTCAGCGTGGGCTTGCCGGAGCCCTCGCTCCTGGGCAGCGCAGGTGGGCAGCGGAGGTTCGGCTGCTCTGTCTCGGCGTGGGCTGCGCGCGGCGGTGGCATCGGTGCTGCGCTGGGGCCAGCGCGGCACGAGAAGTGAGGGCAGTGTCGGAGGGAGACGGTGGCGTACGGCGGGTTGTGTCGTGGAAGCGTTTGCTGGGGCCTGTGCTCTGAGTTAGCACAGGAAGGTGACTCCTGTGGAGGAAACCGTGCTGTGAGGTCCCCTTCCCCGGGGCCGCTCCTTCTGCTGCAGGAGGTACCCCGGTGTAGGGGCCATCGCTGCGACCCCGCCGGCCAGCGCTCCGCGTCCCAGGCGGGCACGCTTCCTCCGAGCCGGGTGAGCCGGCACAGCTGGGCAGGCGCTGCCAGCACGCTGCTGCCGCGCACCGGCCCCCGCGGGGTGCCCGCTCCGTGCGTGCGGCACCAGGTAGCCGGGAGCTGCCGCTTCTGCGGTGCGAGTGCGGGAGCGGCCGCGCGTGCTGTGGGCAGGAGCCGGTGGGCTGGGAGGTGCCGCGCGTGTTGCGCGGCGGCGCGGTCGTGTAGCTCGCGTGTAGCTCGCGTGTAGCTCGCGGACGCTAAAGCCAGCGGGAGCCACTGGCCGAGCTGCAGATAAATGCCGTCAAGAGCGACGCGGCATTTCTGCCAGCGTGAGATGCGCGCTTCTTGCTGGCGGGCCAGAGCAGCGCTCGGCCGGTGCCGGGCGTCGGGAGCAGTTCTGCTGGGGAAATCCCCGCCTGGGAAGGTGCCTGCGGGATCTGGGAGTGCTCGTGCGACTGCTCCTGCTTTTTGTGGGGGAGAGCTGTTGTTTGGTGTGTTAAAGTAATACTTGTTGTTTCATTTACTAGCTCGGAGCTGCCTACAATTCACTGCCTGCCGGTGTGAGCAGTTAAATCGTAAGTGAGAGAATACCCTGCTCCTGAGCCCTCGCCTCGGAGACTGACCTGGGAGGCTGAGCGGAGCTGCCCTGAGCACCTCAGAGAGATCTGCTGTCCAGCTGTGTCGTTGAGGGGATGTTCAAGTGGTCGTGCAACCAGTTGTCATATGACCCAGGTTTTGTCTAAAATCCAGTCTTGCTGATCAGCCTTCTAAAGCCATAAGCCTTGATGTGTGGCCTTGGTCTAAAGTAAGCACCGGTTGACTAATCTAAGTTGCTTGGGAAGTTTTATAAGAATTATCAGTGAAACAATGCCTTCTGAAAGATAAGCTCTCACTTGTTAAGCAGTGACATAGCTCCCTGATTTTAAACCCCATCGTCTTTTATACTTGGGCACATTGCTAAGCCTCATAATTAGTTAAATCTGCTCCTATAATCAAAAGCTATCCACACACTCCACTGCTCTGTGACGGTTTCAGAGATTTACGTGATTAACGTGGCGGAGGCAGTGGGTGGCTAATTGGATAAGCTTTAATCTTCACACCACCAAAGTGAAACACGGTAAGATCAGAGGAAGTAGGAAGTTAGGCTGTGCTGTGTGGGAAGGCAGTTACCAAACATGTCAAAAAGATTATTGTAGCCAGCAGGCCTGTTGTCATGACCCAGCCGACAAGAACAGGGCAGATCGTTGCGGGGGGAGAGTGCAAATTATTTCAAATTTGCTTGCCTTGGCTTTTTTGACAGGCAGAAATAGTTGTGTTCTTCTTAGCAAGCAAAGAGCTTTATGTTCCTCTTGCTTTATTTAAGTAATTTTGTCAGGTGGTGGTAACCCTTGATTGCGTGTGCTTGCTAATTGAGCCGCTGAACTGAGCGGGCTGTAACGATCTTTGTCTTCAGAACCATTACGCTGAGCTGTGTGACCCTGGTGGCGTGCTTGTGAGACTAGAAGATGTAAGAGTTTATTTAATCCTCCAAAGCAAGGAAGAAATGAGGTAATGTGTAAAACTGTGTTTCGGAGTTATCTTTAATTAAACCCGATCCCCTAGCTCAATAAATCCATGTAAGTTTTAATGGAGGTGCAAAGAAATGAAACAGAGAAATACCCCAGCTCCCCCGTTTCAGATGTTGCTCGTGAGAGCTGGGTAGACGGGCGCTGGGACAGTGAGACAGTTTGGGTTCTGCGCTGGAGCAACGGTCCGACGTCACGAGGATGGTTAGGTGAGATTTTGTGACGGACAATAAGCACTTCTTAGTGCTGCAGGAACAAAATTCATTGCTTTGATTCTGACAAATCCATTCCTTTGAGATGAAGATAAGTGGATACGTTTAAAATTTTAAGTGAGAAGAGATTAGAGGTTCCCAAATGTAGATGGCTGTGCACGCAAATGAAGCGTGTAGCGCACTGCACGCGGATGTGTCTAACTCGCGGATGGCCCCAAATCCACGTGGTAGAGATGAATTATTTGCCGGCAGTGTTGATTCATCACATGGCCAGGAGATGTCTCTAGTTCACCATAATTCCTCAGGGATCTCCTAGACGCAAATTCTGGCTTTTGCTTGAATACTTTTGCTGTAAAACTTCAGTCGTCTTTCTGCGGAGTTCTGCAGTAGAGCCCCTTATTGGCAACGTGCATTTCATTCTTCCCATCTGCACCAATACTTTTGCGACATTAACTTCCTTTGATACAGCGTTTTGATGACAAAATGATATCGAGCACATATTATTACCGTACAGCGTTTCAGTGTATGCTGCAGAGAAGGGACCTGGACTCAATTAAAATAATAATAATAACAATAGAATAACAGGTCTTAGTGTAACGAAACATTTTTGAGAATTTGGGAGAATTTTTTGAGTGGGACTAAAAATGCTCCCTTTTCTTGTTTTGTTTGTGAAAGTGATTTCGGGAAGAAGAGGGCAAAGATAAAAAGGAGGATAAAATATGGAGTTTAAAAAAGCAAAGCAGAAATGAATCTTACTTCCGTGCCGCCGTTGAGGATACGGTCTCGTCAATGACTTTTACCCCAAATCAGATTTGCAGTTTTGGGTCCAAATGTTTTGCAGGCTGTCGTAAAATGTTGATCTTGTAGCAGACAGCAATGAGAAGCTGAGAGGAGGAAACTAGAAATCTGGTATTTAGAAAAATATCTAAGTGGCATTTCACTTCACTACTTGAATTCATGTACCCTGGACATGAAAAACTTGTTTTCTGTTGTAACCAGGGAAGTGTCTACGATGTGAACAACCTCAAGTCGTAATTCTTTTAAAAGAAAACTTGTGAATTGATTACTCTTTCACGTTAAGTGTGTGCGTGCCTGCTTCGTGTTCACGGCAGACCAGGAACACAGGAAAAAATTCTCTCATCTGATTTGTATCTGTATTAGTGTATTGATCCTTCTGCTGTTGGGAACTTTCAGGCTGTACCTCGGCGTTTTTAGAAGTTTGTGTCTTGATTACAGAGCAAATACATGAAAAATATGTCTATTTCCAGTAACTCTTTTTTTTCTTTGCAACAGTTTTGAATGCTGTGTTCTACATGCAAACAATGCATTTCATAGGAATACCTTATAAAATGTATGGTGCCTTTCCCCATGTAGCTTAATTGTTCAATACAAAATTAATTCTCTCCTTGCTTTACTGCTTTTAGGTAGCATTATGGAGCTTGCAAAATGTATCTGTTAGTGGAGATAAGTGGATTCTTTTTGGCTAATTGTTTCTGTGATTGCAGAGAGTTGCATGGAGGGTGACAAATGCGTACAGCTCCATCTCTGCCAGCCGGTCTTGCATGCACAAACTAGAGTGAGTGGATTTTGTTTAAAACTTTCATTATTTACTGAAATTATTTTCAGATCTAGCCTAATGACTGGAGGGGTCAAACGAGGTGTAACCAATCCGTGGCTCTTGGAGGAATCTGAGGAAACCAGAGGGCTCGGCTTCGATGACATCAGGCAGCAGCAGCGGAGGATCATAGAAGGTAGAAGAGTCTTTTTCTCTTTTACAAGCGTCGCTAAGACTCTGAGCGTCCTTGTTAGAAAGTCAATGCAATAACCGGTGTTGAAGTTTTATTATCTGGAGCTGTCAAACTTGATAGTTCCAGGTGGTTGTCTCCTGTATTAGCAGGAGCAGTGTTCTGCTTGCAATATTCTAAACTGGAACCGTCTTCTTGAAGCAGCTGTTCAAAAATATCTCCATTCTGATTGAAGCAAGTAATCTTCCTCGTGATAGGGGAGGAGAAACCACAGAAGCAGCTAATCAGTCTTGTTTCTGAGCATGTAAACTTGTGAGGCTTCTTTACAGTCAGATGCAAGTAATTCAGTGATTGCCTTGTGTCCATGTTCTAGTGAAGTTGAGCAAATAATTCCTGAGTATAGCTCGATTTGACCCTAGACAGGCGAGATCTTATGGACATCCCTGATTTTGACTGTAGTTATGGCTTTGGTTTGCAGATCTCATTAACTGCACCAACTGTAGTGGTATTACTGCTGTGCTTCAGGCTAGGTGCGCATTGGATGTGTTGCTGAATTGAAATTAGGTAAGAATTAACTGACCTAAAAAGGGTCTTCAGATTTTGGCCCTCAGCATCCATAAGGAACAGATTCCTTAACTTTAGAAGTGCTGGAAAACCTCTGCCTGAGGATTTCAGGTGGGTAATGAGGTAATTCCTGTGCAATTAAAGCGTTGGAAATGATCAGGTGAGCTCGGTCTCCAGATAAGGCCCGCGTCAGCCTGCATGGGAACAACGGTTGGGCTGCGGTTCAGGAGAATGGCACAAACTCTGTTTGGATGGTCCAGAAGAAACCTCAAGCTCCAGTTTTGATTCTATCACAGATATCCCTTGGGGTGGCTAAAAAAACTATTTGGGACTAGACCTTCACCCTGTTGAAGGGAAACAAACGGGTTCTGACCGTCCTGTGTGGTTTTTGGCTCTCTTGCTGCAGCCAGCTGGCCTCTCACAGCCTCGCTCTGTGCGACGTTGCTGCTTTTCGCTTTGTCAGACCGCTGACAGTCCAGCCTACAGCGTCTCTTCTTGTTCTGCTTCCGCGCCTCTCTGGGCACGGAGAGCTGCACGTCGTGGTTAAGGTGCTTGCTAAGGGCTGTGCAGTACCTGCAGACTGGAAGAGCCGAGATAACGCGGGGCGTCAGAGCGGAGTGTCTGCAGAGCCGGTGGGAGCGCTTCAAACTTCCGCTGCCCCCGCTGTCCCCTCTGTCTCAGGCTCTCTTCCATGCGCTCTGTATCCTCCTGCAGCTTTAAAAATTTATTTGAATTCTTCGGTGCTTGCATCACCTGTTTGTCTTTTATTCATGTTAAAAGTTTCTTGGAAAATTTAAAAGGCTAATCAGGGATCTGTGTGTGTGTGCCAGAAAATCTCCTGCATTTATGATTGAGTAACAGCTGGATGTTGAATTCTTGGATTTTTTCGGGACCCTCAGCTAAATATCCCAGCCAGAGCAGACAAATTAATTACCCATCATTCACATTATTTTGGGAGTGCTGTTGCCATAAGGATTCATTTTCATGTTGTGTTGATGTCTTTTTCTTAATACCTTTTAACTCTTTATGCGCAGAGTAGATCTGTCTTCACTTCTACATCTTTTATGGTACATTGCCTGGCTTATTGGCGATTTTTTTCATGTAACTCCATATATTTTCTGGTGCAGAGCAAGATGCTGGACTTGATGCTCTTTCTTCAATCATATCCCGGCAAAAGCAAATGGGACAGGAAATTGGGAATGAGCTGGATGAGCAGAATGGTAAGAGCAAGCCACAGAGGCTCATTTTACCTCATTTTTATGTAAGATTGCGTCTTACTTCTTTTAGTCTCCATAAAATTGCATTGCTTTTTGCCCCGCAAAGTAACATGACAATGCTGTAAAGTTTCTGTAACAGCAACTCCTACAAATTCTATGCATTCATGAACTGGTCATTTTATTTTGTTTTTAGTAATAACCTGTGTGTGTAAAATGTATAACGCTTTGGTACATTTTTGTGAAGACTGTCTTTGAAAGAAAAGATGGGAGACTGTACGTAGTACAAAATTAGTTTTGTACTTGGATCTTCTGCATTTTTCAGTGATTCTATTCTAATGGCGGTTTTTTATGGTAATCTTTTATTTGTTGTTGGGTTTCGTTTGAACATTCTTACCCTGTGTCTTTAGTTATTAACTAAATGGAAAAATCTTGAGCCAGCAATTAAGGGAGAAGTGTTGTATTGTTCGCTACAAACGATCTGGATTTTGAAGATTTCCTGAATTTAATGTCGGATCAAATTAAGTGCAGTATTGAAATAGAAGAGTATCTTTTTTTTTTTTTAAAACTGAGCCAGTATCCAAATGGTGGAATTGCTCTCCCGTTAAATATGCTTTGTTACTCGCTTAATTGTTTGCCTGACATCAACTGTCCCTAGGAGAGCAGATCCTCCAGTCTTTGACTTTTTCATTTCTTCCAATATGGTAATAGTTCAATTAGAGCCTTGGAGCCCTGCCAGCGTTCTCCCTTGCACAAAGACTTGAGCCATATGGTTTATCTTTGGGTTGTGTTGTACTTAACCACTGAGAAGGTAAATGTCCTTTTACTTGCTAATAAATGATACGCTTAAATCGGCTTCTTCCTCGACCTATATTTTTCCCTTGTATTTCTCTGTGTGCCTGCTCATAGTGGGGGGGTTCCCTGTTAACAATCACGTAACGTAAAGTGCTGCGTGGGAGCTCTGTTCCAGCTGTGAGTGAAGTGAGACCACGGCTTTCTCATGTGTGCCGTGTATACATGTTCTGGCTCAATCCAGGAGGGATGAGAAATGTCTAGAATATGTCTTTGTTAACCTTAAGATTGTTAAGAAATGGTTTGCACAGCTGGGAGAAACTACGCTTAGTGCTGTTGTCGTGTTTTGATCCCCTGCCTCATCTGAGTAAAGACATTTTCAATTAGAAATCTCAGTTTCATAAGTTTCTTCTATTAACTGTTGTTTTAAAAGTCACATTAATTGCTTTTTTCCCTCTAAATAGAAAACAGGTGGGAAGCATGAGTGTGTTTACTAATTCTCTGTGAAACCTTGGTTTCTCATCAGGAAAAAATATAATCTGTGTCCCATTTCCCTCTCTTGGGGGCTGGGGGAGGTTCCCCAAACGCTTGTGTTTCTGGGACTCTGAAGGTTAAGTGTACTGTGCCGTTGCATTTCTGCGTGACCATACCAAGCTTTTTCTAGCAATGAAGCCTTGAAACATGTCTGAAATTGGGAATGTATTTAACCCTCCTTTTTACAAATAATGCAAATAATGCCAGTTTTGTTTGACTTGCTTGTCTTGCAGATATTTACAAAGCCTAGAGCAGAATTCTTTGTTTTCGTATGAGCTCTTTTGGGAGCTACAGGCAACTTTTTCTCAAAAGAAAAGTTTTCCCAAGTACTCGGGGTAAAAAGTGGCGAGGATTGCCTGTTGCTGACTGTAGGCTTGGGTCTGAGGGCAGAGAAGATCCGGAGCTGCCTCTGCTTCTCACTGTCCTGGAATCACAAGAGTAAAACCTACCAGTCATGCAGAGTGCTTTGTTTATAGATCTTCGGCAGCCTGAAGAAGTAGGGAAGCCGTCTGACTTCTGCAGATGGAGGGCCAGAACACTGAGCGTTTGCCTTCTCTACTGCCAAGCAAGTTGAACTTCCATGTTTTCTCTGACTTGATGCAATTCTTTTTTTTGTTTTTGTTTTTTGTCGATGCAGGGGATATGGTAGGGTGTTTCATGCCACCGGCACGCTGGAAAACCTGAAATCCCTAGCGGTATTTTCCAACGGCCACTTTCCCTTTACGCATCGTATTCTATGCCCTGTGCTTAATTGTCTACAGACTTTTCTTAGGCACTTTGCCAATATTGTGTCACTATTATGCCGTCAGGTTGACAAGCATAACTGCCCTGTAATTTCCCCTTACTCGGAATCTCTTTCCTTCCTAGTGGTGAGTGATAATGGCATCGTCTGTATTGCGGGAAGGCAGGGGAGGTTCATCTTCATTAAATGCTGCACCAATATTTCTTTTTATTCAAGTCAAATTTTCCATCGAACTGTGCGCTTCTGCGGGAAGCTCGACTTCCACGTCACTGACCTGCTTTGGACATTCCCACCTTCTGCAACTAGTTAGGTGCCTTTAGCTTGTTCCGGCTTTGGAGCTAGAGCTTATGATAAAATACAGCTTAGTTCAGAACTGGCTGATGTTGTCTGGTAGTTAATGCAACACAACTTGGAGTGCTGGAGAAGTGGGATTACTTTCCGGCCAACCTGCTTTTTTCCTTCCCTGCCAGTTCAGGCTCTCTGTTCAGCTGAGATATTTGCGCTTCCCAGCTCTCCAGCCTGGCCGGAGGCATTTTCCCTTGAGTGCCAGTTGGGGTAGCTGTGCGTTTGCAGATTCTCCAGCCGCGGCAAGTATTGGAGGCATCCAGATTAATTATGCAAAGTTTACTTCTTGGGCAGAGTTGGTACATGTAAATTCTTTTGTGTTTGTGAAATGACTGAAAAATGATTAAACTTTGCCTTTAGAAGGGTGGTTACTTGGCGGTACCTGTTTTTACTTCACTGGTGGGCTGACAGGCGTGACAAGGGGTAATGTTCGAGATGTGTAAGAGGGCATCTTAAGGCATCCCGGAAACGTGCCTCGCGGGGCGGTTGCTGTGTTCAGGGGGGTTTGGGCTCTCCGGTCCTCCACTTCGGGCAGGCTAGGTGACACCAGCTGCCTTCGAGTCTCTGCAGCGCTCATCTTTCAGCCGCTCTCTGAGCTGCCTTCCTGGTGAGCAGACACCAAGGGGGACTCCTCTGGTGCGGTGCCTCCGGCCGGCCTCACGCCCACCTCAGGACAGCGCAAGCCGTGCCCTGGAAACGCCAGTTTTTCCCTGCCGGCATAAAGTGAGCCTGGGCGCGGATGGAGGTGGCTGCTTTGCAGACATCTGCCCTGAGCGGACGAATCCTACCCTTTGATTTCACTGTGATGCTTCCAAGTTTTAATTGGAGTCTCATGTCATTCTTCACTCGGATTTTCATTATAGCTCTCTGTCCTTGAGATTTTATGGGTCTGTGCTAAGCTGAGGGTCCTTTTCAAACCTCCTGAGCGTAGTATTTTGCACTGATGAGCAAAGTAGAAGCAGGGTACCAGGAGACATTGTTTTTTTTTCCAGCCTCGGGAGTCTGCTAGCAGTGGGAGAGATGGGGGATTAGCAAAAGAATTTTCCCATCGTTAATTCCGAATTTAGCCCCAGAAAACTTTCTGTATTCCTTTCATCTGTTACATGAAGGAAAAAAAAAAAAAAAACCAAGAAAATAGTGCAAATGTCCTCTAGCCCTGTTGATGAGGCAATCTAAGCTAGTGCAATAATTTTGGAAGAATGCTTTCAGTAATTCTGAATGCTGTTTGTTTTACCCTTATAGAGATGTTGTTTTCTCATTGTGGCATGCTTGCATGAGAATATACTGCTCTTAATGATGAACAGTAAATACTGGTAGCTTGCAAAATTTGTAGTGTTTGGCATTTTTAGCATATTCTTCTGCTTCCTGCCCCTTTAAAATTTGTCAGAGCATAAGTACGTTCACAAAAGGATAAGCTGCAAAAAAAGACCACTGTTTATGTCCTTACGCTGGTCAAGGGAACACTGTACGCAGTCGGAGTGAAAATCCAGGGTGTTCTTAACCAAAATGGGTCTTAAGTAAATGATCTGGCATAGTGATGTTTTGATTACATGGTTATGTAAGATTTTAAATTTCTCATCAGTCAAATTTCTAAAACCAACCAAAAAGCGTTACCTTGTCTTTTTTTTAAATTATTTTATTTTTTTTTTATTTTTAAAACAGCTTTGCAGGTAGGCTGCTGTGTCATGTCTGGTCTTAGTGGACGGCACGCAAGCCTCAGAGGTGGACTCAGCTCAGCCGTTCTCTTGGTGCCAGTTCAGTAGCCACAGCCCGAGACGTGCTGGTGTACGATTCTTATGAACCTGACGCGCTGCTGTCAAAATACAACGTAGTGACTCCACTTGAGACCGGAGCCCTGTTCTCGTGGTTGCTCTGTATGCACGTTGTGAAATCAAAGCCAAGGAGTGAAAGTGTTCTCGGTGATGCAGAGGCCTGTTGAAAATAACTTGCACAGCAGGGGTTCAGTTCCTACCTCCTGGGGTAGTGTTCAACGACAAGTCCGTCACTTCTTGTACAGAGAGCCCAGTTGGTATTTGTACAGTAAAATGCTTCTGCTAAAGGTTCTTTTACATGGCTGTTGCATAATCAAAATCAAAAAGGAACCCTGAAGTAGTTTCACATTTCTGTTTATTAAGAACATTTTGCTCTAACACAAACTAATTAGTATTGTGTATGGACTATGTGTGAGTTACGAGACTAAAACCAGTGGGGCTGTGGATATATTACCTCATTGTTAGGATTAGTTTGTAAATAAGAAATGATTAAAGATTAAATTTTAAATTTAAAAAAATGTTCATTTTTTGTCTAAACTGTGTGTGGTTTCATCAGATGGAGTACAGTCCTGCACCCTTTGACCCCATGCGAGATGGCTCGAGTCCTCAGGTGTGGATTTTAAGGTGTTAAACATTCCTTGAGAAATGCTGAGCACGAGCAGATTCAGGTTCTTTAAAAACCTCTAAAGAGAAGCATATGTTTTCAATATTCAGATTTTAAGTAACCATCCATAGCTTGACTGACCTCATACTTTGCAGATAGATTTTTATTTTGCTTCCTGAGCTTCTTGTATGCAGCAGAAATGACTTCAGTTTTACTGGGGAAATGTTCTGTCTTTATTGCATGCTGTTTAGCTGGAGTTAACCCTTCTTAGGGGAAAAATTAACACCTGCATTAAACATTGCTTTTTGTCGTCAATGATCTAAATAGGGGAATACTAAGTCTCAATATGAACGCTCAGAAGTTAGGGAATGCCAAAATTGAGGTTAGATGGCACTTCTTGTGTGTATTTCTAGGCTTAAAACAATCAGACGTGGTTTTCTGCGGGTCCTGCCTCATTTTGTGCATAAGATTTGATCTCTTCTGGGTTTGAATTGAATTTATGTAGTGATGAAAACTACTTGTGAAGTTTCTGCTTCACTTCTTCCCGGTGTGGGAAAATGTTCAGTGATTAAGGCAACAGTTGTAAGAGGTTTTTATGGTGGCAGCAGATGAATGCTGCGTTAGCGCATAAAACTATCTGTGCTTCTGCCCAGGAGCTCTGGGTGATGCTGGTTAACCCATCTCAGCCAAGCGTTTTTAAAAGTGATCTCCTTCTGTGTGTCCGACTTAATGTTGTAGGATCTGTTTTGCAGAGGTTTTGAGCGCTGCTGCTTAACAGAAATTGGTGAGGGCTGCGCTCCGGGTGTGATGAAGTACTGGGCAGTGCGAAGTACTGCTTGGAAGGACAGAGAAGGTTTGGTTTGTACGTGCAGCTTTTTAGAAAGGTGTTCAAAGCCGACTTTACTGGACACCCAAAATAAACCTTAACTATTAATTTTCTTATTTTTCCTTCTGAGTGGGGGATGATAGTGTTTCATCTGCCAAGGAAGCTGTCAAAATCAAAATACACTCGTTTTTACTGTCAGGAGGGCCATTGTTGGAGGGCCTGCAAGGAAGCTTTTGACTCTTCAGAGCAGAGGATGAGCAGTGTGCCCTCCGTAAGGAATGCAGCCTTGTGCTGGATGATGAGGATGTAACAAAATATTCAGAATCTGTCAAGGAGGTCCTGCCAGTGCTGCTCGCTGAAGGATGCATGTAATGAAAACTGAGGTTACATTGAGTTTGTATCGGACTGAGAAAGTGTATCTACACAAAATAGCATTATTTGTAGCATTTCCTGACCTTTTAAGTACAGGACTTGGCTGCTTCAGTGTTTCCAATGTTTATGTATATGTAAAATTTGCTGGTATTCTTAAAAAGAAAACTGGAAAAACCTGGAAAGCGCAGTATGGGTCTGTCTCCAAGCCTGGGTCAGCGGCCGGGTGAGAACACCTACACAGGGGCCTCCGCAGCTTGGGCTGGCGGGGTGATTTTACCCGTGTTGGATGCTGAGGAGCAGCGTGAGAGGTGCGAGATGTCTTGCCTGTGTATTGATGAGATGAGGGATCTGCAGTGGCTCTCACAAGAATCCGTTGTGTCCAGTTTGAATTCGTTCTGTGGAAGAGCTTTATGAGTAGGGGAGAAGAGGGAGGTGTCATTTTGGCCTAAGAATGGTTTTGCTTCTGTCTCGTGAGACATTCTGGTAAATCGTCCGTGGCAGCATGGGTTCAAATGAGTCGTCTTCCATAGATGTGAAGTTGATTGGATAATTATACTCAGAAATTAAGGACTGGTGATCCATAATTGGATTAGAAGGCTGTACTGAGTTGGGCTGCATAGGGCTTCCTGGTGCCGTTCAGCTCTTTGTTGAGGACGCAGATGACGAGGTGCATAGTGTGCTTCTTCAGCTCCCGCGTAATGCAAAAAACGGGAAAGTCCGCAGCTATGCTGGGAGCAGTGCTGGAATCCCTCCAAGTGATCTTGACAAATGAGAGTGAAATTCAGTCGGGCTACCTGCAAGGGTGACACTTCTATGAGGATTAATCTGATTCAAGATGAGCAACTAATCCTTAGAAGGACTCGGGGAGTATATTGTGTAGGGTCACTGCTTGAACACGGCTGAGCGGTGTAATATTGCGAAAAAGGCTCGGTACGAACCGCTGCTGTTTGGACAACGTGATCCTTCGTTAAGCTTGGCGCTGAGAAGGGACAGCGTGCCGTTAGCGCCAGAGCTCTTCAAGGTGACGTGGGCCAGGTGGGGACAGCCTGGAGGGCAGGCAGCGGCGTGACTTGGCAGGCTTGGAACGTGACCTGCGAGGGCAGACGGACTGCTGGGGTGGCTTGGCTGAAAGAGGCGAAGGCTGAGGCAGGAACGCGGGATTCTTGCAGAATGAAACGAGCTGGTTCGCGAGGCGGGGGACAGGTCTCAAGGATGCGGTCACGGTCAGGGGCAGCAGGGAAGTCGTTCCAACAGCGGTGAAGTGGTCGGAGTCAGGCGGTGGTGCGGCGTCTGTAGGAGCGCGTATCGTGCCTGTTGCGTTGCTTGAGCTGAGTTAGAGCAGGAGGTGGACTGGGCAACTTCTTGTTTTCTGCTGTGACCTTCTCTAGCTTTTTCTTTCCTCTCTCTTCTTTTTCTACAGCTTCCTTTAAACTTCTTTTTCTCCTGCTTTTATCAAGTTGACCTTTAATCTCCCCTTCTGAATGTCCAGCCCTCGCTTTTGAAGCTGCCCTTCCAGCGTTCCAGTATTCCAGCGCTGTTGCTCAACTAGTTCCCCTTCTGGGTCCTTTTCCATCTCCCTCTAACTGGTGTTGATGGGAAAGCACTGGTGTACTGCAGCTCCTGAGGCCACTAGCGAGTTGTAACGTGGAGAAAACAGCATTGTTCTGGAATGGCTGAGATGTTTTGACTGAAGCTTTAATGTATTCTTATTTAAAAATTCATCTGGAAGCAGACATCCAAGTTGGGAATCTTGAGCCTGAGTTGTTAAAAGTTTTTCATAGTTTTAAGCAACTGAAAATAGGCCTTCTCGTGGGGAGCAGCGAACGGCCTTAATGGTCGTGCTGCCGAGCCCGTGTGTATATTTTTGTTACGCTCTACGTACACGCAGTAATGGGAGATGATGCTTTTTCTTTCAGTGTTCTTTTACAGCTTTATGCAGTGCTTACAAAAACAGATAAACCAGCACGGCACCACCTGGGTGAGGATAAAAGCGCGGCACTCCTGAAATTTGACTGGGCTCCTACGTACTGACACACACACAATGAGCTGTCTGGCCTCTTGGCGTGGATAGCGTTTTTCCTTGAACAGTTCAAGCCGTAAAATAACTGTTCAACATTTGTCTTCTCAATTATGTGGATTTTTCCACAGTTAGTCAATCCCTACCTCACCCGTACTGCTGTGTGGGGGGAAGCTGTCTTCCTTCATCTGTCTTCATGGCGATCAGAAATGCTGGAGAAATTACTGCTGAGGAAAAATTACTTTCTAACTCTTTTTAAGCCTTGCAGGATTTCTTGATAAAAATTATGATCTTAAGCGTCTCGATTGTTAAGTCCTGTCATTAGTTTTGTAGCAGGGCTTATGGAAAGCCCTAATAGGGATGTAAGCCTCAGCTTTTCACAAAAGACAGTTTCTTCCCCGTCTGCTTCTTCAGGCATTTGACTTAAGCTGTTTAAAAAGAAAACAAGACCGAACTGTGATTGTAGGTATTTTAACACTGATGATTTTTTTCCGTGTTAATTTAGCTGTTCCCCTGTATGAAATCTCAATTCGAGACCATGTAGAGGGGATTTATTTTCCTAGCCTGCTTTCCTGCTTTCTCCTGCTGCCTGTCTGTCATGCGGCGTACAGAGGGAGAAGGGCACAAACCCGGCCTGTTCTGCTTTACAGCTCCTTTTTGGTAGCTTGCATACCTGTCCGTGAGCAGCTGAAATTATATATCCTGGCCGCACGGTCTCTGCTGGTGGAAAAGAAAGGCAGGAAATAAATTGTCCGCCGTAGCACTGCCTGTGCTAGAAGACCCAGGAGACTATTATGGACGTTTTGTATAACTTTACTGTACTCTCATGGATAGTACTTCGGTATTACCTATCTGGCTCACTCTCCTTGAGTACTGTCCCTCTTTTTTTGGCTGAATCAGGGAAGGCTTTATTCGCGTGTTACAGACTGGGTCCTAAGCTGCTTCTAGCTTGTTCTGCGTAAGCTTGTGTTCAGTGTGAACAGGATGTCTCTGAGGCGTGTTCTGCTTCAGCGTTGTCACACGATGCTGTATCACTGTCTCTGGGCAATATTTTATTCTTGAATCATTAAGCACCACTTATTTGAAAGTAAAACAATATTCTTAGCCTGTGTATTATTCGTGGCAATGAAATGCAGCTTGAGAGTTTATACTTGAACAGACACTACCTGTAGTGCTTGCTCCGTCCCTTCCCTTTTTGAGAGGATTTTTTGAGGACTTACGGGGAAGCAGTAGGTGAGCCCCCTGTCCTGCATCACTGGATAACTTGCGTGCCTAAGCGTTAGTGGGGAGATGGTGATGTTCAGGCTGAAAAGAAAGTCATGCTTGGTAGGAACCATATGCTCTTGCGTCATGGTGATTTTGGTGAGTGGGCTGCTGGATGCTAAACAGGCTTTTAATAGATTTCCCAGAAAACTTGTAGGGTCAAAACCTGAACGGTTACAACACAGGAGAGAATAAGAAAACCATGTTTCTGGCCGTGCTGTTATCGTGAGGCATTGCTGGAATCCGAAGAGTGCTTTGAACTTAATTTACTCACCGCTGAGTCAGTTTGTAGATTCTCTCTTGCAGATTCTCCTGTATTTCTCGTTATCTCAAAATGTGATTCTAGCTCATGTCTCCTCACGTCTGAAAGAAGAAACTCTCCTTGCCGTGCCTCTCCTGTTCTCCCAGACGCTGAGCAGAACACGTCACTTCTCGGGTGCTTGTGTGGAGCCCTCTGGTGAGCTGGCCGATGGTGATGGCTCGCTGATGGAATCGCTGCTGGTGGCCTGGTCAGCGTTAAGCTGGTGCTCAGCGCCACTCACAGCGCCGGCCGGTGTTCGGTGTCCAAAAAGAAGCCGGGCTCAGGGCCGCAGAAACCGTTCGTGGCTGTGGCACTGGGAGGATTAGCATTGCAATTTGTAAATGTTGGATGCTGGGTTTTAAGAACGTATAAGTGCCAGAGAAAATCAGTTCGGATAAAGTGGTGTGGGGCTGCGGGGAGGTGGCCGGGCAGGATATGCTGTTAATTCAGAGATTGGGGGTGGGCTGAAAGCGGGGCAACCCTTTTGGTAGCCTGGCGGGATCGCGCTGGCTGTGTGGCGAGACGTTTCGAGCGCGTGCAGCGGCAGCTGAGACGCGAGGAGGGAGCTGTGCTCGGCTTCGGGAGCTCCAGAGCCGGGCCGGGCTGCTCCAGCCCGGCTCCGCTACGGAGCGGCTCTGAACCACGGGCCCGCTTGTGGCAGGTGTGTCGGAAACTGGTAGCCCCTGTCGTGTTCATCGCTTGCCAGGCAGTTTCAGGTCATTGCTGATCTGTTCTGCAATAAATAAATGCAGCGTATGGGATCGCTTTGGTGATCAGCACCTCTCGGAACCAGAAAACGAAATGAAACATCTTGTAGTGCTCTGACCGTCACAAGAAACAGACAGCAGGATAAAGCTGGTCGCTCTGCTGGCTGCTTGCGTGCAAATGGATCTCTGTTGTGCAGTGTTGGAGTAGGACGGGGGGCTTTCTGGCTCGTTCTAATACTGCTTCGGTATTTGTAAAATCCGCTGTGAGGTACAGCCTGGAAATGGCAGGTAATGCTTGGCTGTGCTCTAGCATTGACATTAGCCCCGTGGCTAACCGCTCGTGCAGTGGGTGTAACGCAGTTCACTGCAGCTAGATGAAGGCAGAAGTGAGAGTGCTGGGAACAACTGCTTGCTCAAAACTGTATTTCAGTCAAACATAATTAAAGTTAATGTGACACAAACATGGCATGGAATGCTTTTAAGGTACTGAAGCTGGTATCTTAAAGCATCCTGAGATCACTTGAAAGCAGGTAAAATAATTGTACTGTAATTATTGTTATAAATAATACAACTTCCTTGCAAGCTGGAATTTTAGGTGGAATAGGTCATATTCTGTAATCTTTTTTTGAATCCCTAGTGCGTTAAAACGTGTTTTGCTCCTGTGCGTCCGAGACACATAAGACTATTGCTATAAACGTTATGCTCTTTGAGCCGTGTATTGTTAAAAATATTTTGCCTCACTCTCTGATTCTGGTCCCCTACTGTTGCCCTGGTGACCTGTGGGTGCGCGTGTGGCGTGCTTGTTGCCCCCAGCAAACCGCTGTTGTAGCTGGACCAGGACGAATCCATCAAGAGCCAGAGCAATCCTCCACGGTGCCGGTAATGGGGGCCTTGGATGTGGAAGCGGACAAGGCTCTCCCGCCAGAGCTATGTCAGAAACGCTCCAGCGTGAGGGCATAAATCACATACTTCAAAACAGATACCGTAATGTGAGCCGGCTGGCATCAAAGTGTAGGGGCACTATCAAATACGGCTCTTTTGGCTGCATAGATTGCATTGGTTTGAAATAACTCCAGTGTTTGATCTTAAAATTTTGTTGGAAATTTTCTCATGAAACCAAGTTTTGTTGAAAAACGCTGGTTTGAGTCCAGAGTCTTTAGTCTGAAACTGGGCCTGGCGGACTTTTTGAAGTTTGGGGGAGGAATTCAAGGGATACCTTTATCTGTGACCAAGGGATGAGTTCGGCCCTGGGACAGCGAGGCCGCGGGGTTCCCAGCTCTGAAGCCCAGCGCCTGACGGGTGACTCCAGGCTCCCTGCGGCCGCTCGCCTGAACTTGCTGCGTAAATCTCTCTTTGGTATTAGCAGAAATGCCGAGGGGAATAGTGGTTTCAAGTACCGCCAGAGATTGCTGGAGGTTGGGTTCGGTCTGTTTTGGGCAGACCCCATGTAAAAATAAGATAGCATTTGGTGTAAACTCCCGGAACGTTTTTTCTGTACAACTTTGCCCTTTGTGTTTACGGTGCCAGGCTGAAACGAGGGAGCAGTAACACAAGACAACCAGCTGCCACTGACAAAGCCTGCCGAATCTGTGTGCTAGCACCTGATTGAAAACGCATGCGCTTGTGGTGCTCTGTGACGGCGCTGGGAGAGGCGGTTGGTGCCTGGTTCTCGCCTGTCAGGACTGCAGAACAAGGTCTTGCTTTTGGGGAGGAGAGAACGTTTTTTTCCTTTTTTTTTTTTTTTGTTTAACTCGTTTCTCATGGGCTTAATTTTTTTTTGTGTGTGTGAGAAAATTATAGTGGAAAAAGTGATGATTTTAGGAAGAAACTTGGGAATGATGTATCTTACTGTGCTGAAACTTTTCTGACTGCTTTTATATTGGAGAGGTGTAGTACCTCTGCTGTAGCATAGGTATGGGATGGTGGAGCGATGCCAGCCTCTGGGATGCTCCTTAGTTAGAGGAAAAGTCTGTGACGATTAGGCTGAGCTGGACCTCTGAAGTCTCCTTTAGGACGCTCTGCTAGAGACCCATTAATCTGCCCGCTGACTTTTCTCCAGCTACCATTTCACTGAGCAAGAGTGAGAGAAGGCAGGGGGTGCCTGTCCCCTCGTGCCGCTGGCTGCACGGCGCCCGGCAGGATGGAGCCGCGCCGGGGGCTCCAGCACAGTGCCCCAAGCAAGCCGGGGTGCCGCTGGGTCTTGATTTTGACGTTCCCTCTCTCTTGAAGTCTTGCGTCCCACCTAGGCATCTTACAGGTGTAGCCCTACTCGTGATGAGTAAGTAGCGCTGTTACCTGCTGTTATTTTGGAATATCGACGCTTTCCGTATCCCTGTGTTATCCGGTTGCTGTGCAGCAGGGTGTGGGTATCATGTTACTGTAATTGGGTTTTCGACCAATGTTTGTAGATAACGTGGGGTTTTGCCAAAGAAAATTAGCAGTGTGAATTGAACTCTAAAGTGGCCTTCCGAAACCTGATATTTTAAATGAATAGAAAATCAGATAAGCTGGGAGGAAAGCTTCCTTCTCTTCGAGCTTATGACATAGACTTATTTTTATGTAATAGTTCCCATTAGGAATAAGTATTTTTGCTTGGGAATTATTACTGGGACTAAGCTGCCTCAGAGCACAAACCCGGACAGAGAGCGGCCGCAGCATGGTTCACATTCATGTGCTAATGATCAAAGGGCTTGCGAGGAGTTGGGCTGGGTTTTGGATTCACTGGTCCTGGTGCATCTTGTGTGGCAGCTGGGGTCAGCGTTAGACGGTTGGGTCTTTCCCACTGTTTTATGGTGCTTCGCTATTCATAGGTAATTACAGTGGTGCTTGGACTTGAATAGAGCCGATTTAGCTTAAGTGTCGTTCTTTCCACTGGTTAAACTGTTGTGACTTCACTTCGTAGGGGAAAAACTCCATTTGATGCTTTATTACAATAGCAACTATAATAGTTTTTCTTACGGGTAATGTGGGTGGTGTGTTTTCAATGAAAGGAAAATTACTTTCATAGTTGGAGACCACAGGACTTTTGTAAGGGAAGGTCTGAAGGTTTGTGTGTACAATCAGTGTGTTCCTCCCTTTTGCTAAAGGGCTAAGCCTTCGTCCAAACTGGTTTGTACGTAATTCTCAAGCGTGGAGTTTAATGTTCAGTGATGTGGAGCATAAGGGAGGTAGGACCTCTCCTATCACTGTTTTTCTTCACTTCTGGGTTTTGTGTTGGCTGAAATGACTTCTAGTAAATGACTTTTGGGAACCCCCTGTTCTTCCCAAGCTCAGAGTCGTTCTGGAGGCTTGTGTAATCCCTCCCCTCCCGCTCTCTTCTCCAGTTGCTGAAACTTGTTTTCAAAACTGCCCTGTGCTACACCAGAGCTGGAGACTGCAGATGTAACCTGATCGTTAATTTCCATCCTGAGCTCTGCGTTGCTTCCCTTTAGAGCACGCCAGGTGACGGCAGGGTGTTCTGTCAGCATCTGGTTGTTGAAGTACAGGTCCACTGATGTCACGTAGGTGCAGAAGGACTCAGGTGGGCTGGGCGGCTGTACGGTACACGTCACCTCTGGCACAGGCCGTGGTGGCCTTCTGCTCTTTGAATCTCAGCAGGTGGCAGGGAGCAGCTGGCCGGGACTTCTCCTAGCCCAGCACTTCCAGCCTGCCAGGCCTGCTGGGCCTCTGGGTGCTACCAGCAGAAAATAAGCTCAAGTTACAGCTCTGCTGTTTGGCAGGACCATCACCAGGTGTGGAGAATTTAGGGATCAGTTTTTGTCGTGCTGCACCACAATCGTACGGGGAAGGCTGTATTCAAAACCAGAAGGCAGATGGGAGAGACCGGTGTCCGAGTCAGGGACTGGTTCCACCTTTCCTCAGTGCCCGAAGCAGGTCTCATCTTTCGGGTTAGGTGCTGGAGGAAGGAAACCAGCACATTCTGTCCGCGTGCGCTCGGACCTGTGCAGAGTTCAGGATGGAATACCTTGGGATCCGTCTCCCCAACAAGCAGTTGGACGTTGAACAAGAAGCACGTTTCTGTTTCACTTCCCAGCATAAGGGAACTCTTTGAAATACAACTAAAACCAGAATCTGCTGTATGTTTCCTAATGAGGTCTATATTAAACTGGAGTTCATATTGGGAGAGTATATCAGGAGAGGTTTCAATAAATGGTGGAATGTTGCACCTTTCAGAAGCAAACATAAATCAGAAACATGATAATCAGAGCTGATTTGAAAGAAATCTTACTGTTTTTTATAAGCATAAGAGAAATTTCTCACTTGTTTCTCACTCAGCTTTTTGTTGAGTAGTCTCAGTGCAACTGTGGATGGCATTTCAAACAAAATTTGTAAGGCTGGGGGCTCTCCTTGTAATAGGCTTTCCTTGAAGGAGAAGTGATGTGCCAGCCCATTAGAAACTCAAATTACCCCTCTCGAAGTGGCTGTGCCAACGCACTGTTTTCGGGAGGCCATACGCTGTCGCCCAGCCTCAGCTGGGAGTTTCTCAGCTCTGGCTGTTGAGATCTCGAGATCGGTGACAGCCGGCTGCTGTTTTGAATATGTGTCTGTGTACTTTTATTCTGAGGGTAAGAATTGTTCCTCAGCCTCTGTAGAGAGGGAAGCCTTCAGGTTTTTCTGAATAATGGGGTAAAACATTAATACAGGGGGAAAAAACTTTTAAAGAGAGCATATGAAAGCTTTAAAGAGAGCAGACGTGCTCTACTTTCCGCTGGTTTTAGCCCGCATGATAACGAGCTGCATTAGATCGTTTAGGATGTGTGGAGTTTTGCCTGATGTTTGATATTCTTAAAGGTGTGTGTTTATCATAAAAAATCTTTATGCATTTCAGTGAAGTGAAACTGAGTTGAAGGATGATCAACGCTTTTCTACACCCAAAGGTAAAACGAGGGAGGGAGTGTGACCTCGCTGCGTGACCGCTGCAGCTGTCGTCCCTATAGGAAGGGAGGGTAAAGCTCCACGCACAAAGTGCCCGGGAGCTTTCCTGTTCTGCTGTGCGTGTCCCAGTGAGCGTTTACTGACATCCTCTACTTGGTCAAGAGGACCTTAATTAGCAGATATTAATTAGTACATACTTGCTAGCTGCCTTGCTGGGGTGAAGAACTCAGCTGTCGTGCCGGGCTCGGTGACGCCTGGCCTGTCCAAAGGAGCACCTCGGGAGACCTCGTCTGGGTAAGGACGAGGGGAGCTGGCGTGGGACCTGGGGAGTCTTGTGGCCTGGCTTCTTGTCCAGCTCGTTACCGTTCTCCACGTAGTTAAATTGTGGCAGCTGAACAATTTATCCTCTGAAGTCAGTAGGAAGACTAAGAACCGCTTTCATTTCAGAGCTGCCAGGAGCCGTTATATGGAATATGCTTTAAACAAGTCGCCCAACGCAATGTTTAAAGATGCCGGAAGGGGAAAAACAGTTTTAACGGGAGTTAAAGGGAGCAGCTGGGTATTGAAAGCAGCAGAGATTGTCTGCCTAAAGTCATCTGGCCGTGATGACATCACCAAAACCAAATGCGGCAGAAAAGCCATTCCTCAGTTGTGGTATAAAAGCATTTCATGAGCTGACTGGCACTACTGACTTTAGCAGGAGGTTTGTTTTTTGAAAGGGGCGAAGCTGTCCAATAGTTCTTGCTAGCAGTTATTATATGGAAATAAACTGCAGACACTGAAAAATTGTAGTCCTGCCCACCTGTCCTTGATAACTCATGTTGCTGATCCCGTCAGATCCTCTGGTATTTCTGGATGAAAGCGTTGGTGGCGACCACTGAAATTTCCAAATCCAGGTTTGCGCAGAAGTTCCTAGGTAAACTAGGAGGGTGTCTTGTTTCTGGCGGCGGCTGTCGGCTGCTGCTTCTCTTTCTGCCTGAAGCTGAAGACTGATTAACTGCTAAAACAGACAGCCTAAAGCTGTCCCAGGTACTGCAGCGATCGCTGTGCTGTATCGGTCTCCTTTCACGCTTCTTCCCGCGGTGGCGTGGATGCTCCTGCTCTCGTACTCCCAAACGAGATCTTTTTTAATGCCAGCTAAAGGAGCTGGGATCCGAGCTTGTGGTTGCTGCAGTGAGTGTATGGTAACTTCTACATGGTGGACGGGTTCAGAGAGATGAATGAGTTCAGTGCCAGCTGTTGCTATTCACATGCAGTCCGCTTCTTCAGTACGTCTTAGGGACTGGAAGACTCCCTTCTTCTGGAAGAAAGGGGGAGGAGTGGGGGAAGAGAAAACCAACAGCTGAATACGTTTCAGTGTCCCCGTGTGTCTTTCCCCACATCCTAAACATGAAAAATATCAGTAAGCTTCCCTTTGGCCCTGGGGGAAGAAAAAAGGAGTCTCCAGCTGGAATTCATGAAACTTTGTTGAATAAATGAGCAGTGTCATGGTTTTGCGGCAGTCTCACTAGAGCACAACTGCAGTGCTGAGAGCGAACAGCCGTTTCATGCACACTTAAACTGTCCTGAACCACTACCCTCCCCGCTAATTCTTCATCCTTTCCACGTGGGAGAGAAGCATAGAATAAACCATTTAAAGAGGAGAGTTAGAAATCAAAAGGTGTATTTTATCCCCTGTAAAAAGAAGCCACTGCTTTTCTTTTTGCTTTTAATATTGCCCGAAACACTTCATATATGTTATTTGAGGCGTTTTTTAAGCGTGGGGCCAGCAAGTGGCTACAGGTTTGATGATCCTGCAGTCCTGTGTCTGGCAGTGATGCTATTTCAGAGGAATGTGTTTTTTCCCCTCCTAAAACTTCTCCTTAAAACAATTGCCCAACTGTTTTTTAAAAAAATGTGCTGTCTGGAGGGGAGGAGGAGATGAAAGTGTTCCCTCCTAACCGCAGCGTTGCACAGCGAAGCCTCAGCAGGTCGAGCGCATCCAGCTCCTCGGCAGAGAGCAGTGCCTCTCCTCCGGTCTCGTACCGGGAGCGGGGTCTCTGTCTCCGTCCCCGCCGCGGCGTGCACTTAACGCACCTCGCGCGTGCTGTGCGAGGTGCTGAGCCAAAGCTTTCGCGTTGCTGTAGCGCTCGTGTCTCTCTCTAGCGCTCCAGTTGTGGCTCAGCTCCTCCAGAAATGTGACTCTGTTAATTCGATTCTCCTGCTTCGGAAAGCAGTTCTGGGTGTTTTATTTTTTTCCTTAACTTGACTTGTGACTGTCACTGAATTCTTCTTCAATGAGAAAATGCAATAAAATAAATAAGGAAAGGACTGATGTTCTCCATCCACGTCCTCTCTCGCTTAAAGCGCTCTCAGCACGGTGTGACCGCCGGGGGCAGCGAGGGCCCGTGCCCCTTCCAGGAGGGGACGCTGAGCACCGTGCCCGCGCGGAGCAGCTGTGCTGGAAGTGCTCCCGTGCCCGGGTTACCGAGGGCAGTCCCTGCCCCTGCTCCGCTCTGCGTGACGTTCTTCCCGCACTGTTTCTCGTGAATTTTCCCAACTCCTCGAGAAGCTTTGCTGCCTCTTGAGAGGAGGGACAGTTTTAATGCCTGTTGTAAAGCTAAGCCCAAACAGTTGACCATTACGTATCTCCACTCTGGTGAGCCTGCAGGAGGATCCGTGCAGCGTACGTAGCAAGGCTGCGGGGGCGGCCGCGCGCGGTGCTGCTCGCAGCGCGGCCGGGAGCAGCCGCATGGCTGCGGGAGCGCCGAGCGCTGCTGCACCCGGCTCCGGCGGGACGCAGCCCCCAGCGCCTGGCCCACCTCCTCTAGCTTTCCTTGGAGTGTTTTCTGGTGCCTCTGCACAAGGATGATTTCTCTCAGGATCGCTGCTCGTGGGTGCCCTTGTCTGCAAGCTGACAGCAGGAGAGGGCAGGAACTTGTTCCGGTTGCCTTCCCGCTTCAACTTGCTGCTCTCGGCGAGCGAGGGNCTGCTCGCAGCGCGGCCGGGAGCAGCCGCATGGCTGCGGGAGCGCCGAGCGCTGCTGCACCCGGCTCCGGCGGGACACAGCCCCCAGCGCCCGGCCCACCTCCTCTAGCTTTCCTTGGAGTGTTTTCTGGTGCCTCTGCACAAGGATGATTTCTCTCAGGATCGCTGCTCGTGGGTGCCCTTGTCTGCAAGCTGACAGCAGGAGAGGGCAGGAACTTGTTCCGGTTGCCTTCCCGCTTCAACTTGCTGCTCTCGGTGAGCGAGGGAGGCTGCTCCCTTCCTCTCCGCTGGAGAGGGGTTCCCTTGGCGTTTGCGAGGATGGCGATATCGATAAAATATGCTATACGGTATCCGAATGTGGAGAACAGGAGAAAACCGTGTGGGCATCTGCACTTAGTAACTGCAGCCCTCCTTAGCAGACTGCTCCGGCTTTGGGTTTGCGGGTCGTGGCGTTTGAGTTGTTAAGGTCTTTACAGGAGCGATGCGGTTTGGCAGCCGGGGGACCTGCCGCGGGCACCGAGCGTGGCGTCAGCGCCGCGGCGGAGCCGTCGAGGCAAATTCCTTCCCCGGTCCTCTCCGTGGGCGCAGGGAGCGGAGTCTGCCCCGCTAACCTGGAAGCGAGGCCAGCGGATCACAACGCACCGCATTCCTCCAGCTACTCCCCGTGCACGCTCGGCCAGATGATTAATATTTTAGCATCTTTGTTCTTTGTTTTCCTTCTAACACGGGAGGAGTTTAAATCACGGGAAGAAAGGGCCTGACACTTCTCCAGTTACACAAACAAGCGGGGCTGCACTAGCTGAAACGGAACGTGGTGTTTTCGGGAGAGGTGAGCGGAGCCCTTAAATGCCGTTCTTTGGGAAAGGTCTTTCTCTAAGTCACGGCCGTGACATGGGCGGTGAGCTTGTAGGTATTGCGAGAATTGGGACTTTATTGCGGCGTCTGGGATGCTTTCCAGTAACAGTGTGTGCCTAAAGAGGAGCTTATTGTCCTGTGGTGTTTGGGCCTGGATCCTGAATAAAATATACTGTGTTGTCAGACGCTTAACTAAAAGAAAATAGAAGATGTTGGCTTACCTTTTAAACTTCTGCTGGTTCTTTCTCTTAAAATAATAATTCTCAGGGAAATATTAATTTGTTCCAGCTTCCATGGAGCAACCCCCTGTCCCCCAAACCTCAATGAGGAAAAATATGACTGCGTAGGTGCAGCTTCACAAAGCAGGAGATATCGAATTGCACATTAATTTCTGTTTCTCAGCAGTAGCATGTGGGTTTAGAGAAATCCAAGCTGTGGTATCAAAGGTGCTCTCTCCTGCACACCTAGGAAAAAACTCCGTTTGTGGCTGCCATTAAACGGTTGTGGTTGCACTGGGATCTGTGCCTTTTGTTCTCGGCTTGCCCCAGGACCCGCCACGTGGCTTCGGGCAGCGTGCTCTGCCCTTCAGTTTGTTTCTTGACCAAAAAAAAGAGGGGTTTCCCCGTCACGGTGCTTGCAAGCTTTAGCTGCTCTTCGCTAAAAGCTTTACAGAGCTACATTTGCTAAAAGCCTGTGAGATTTTGATCTAACGTGAGGTGCAGGATACCTCTTGCCTGAGCCTGTGTCTTTTCTTCAGTGTGGTTGAGCTCGTCATGGGATGGATGGCGGAGCTCCTAAAGCGAGCGTGAGAGCCAGGATGAAGCCCTGAGTTTCTCTTTGGTCAGGTGAGCTGCAGCGAGTGGCTGACTGTGTCCTGAGCTCGTCCCAGGCCTGACCGAATATTTGTTGCCTCGACGGGGAGGGACTGGCAGCGGGCGCGTGCCGCTCCGCCGCCGGCGCGGGGCTCAGCGCGCGGCAGCGACGTGCGGCCGCGGGTCCGGCGGCTGGCTGGGCGCACGCTGCCGGCAGCTGCGACGTTTTGAACGCCATTGCTGGAAACTTCCAGGTTGAATCAACATATACAGCCTTTGCGTTAGGCAGCATACCTGGATGCAGCTTTGTGGGGGGAAAAAACCTCTCTCTTCAATACGAGGTTTTTCAGATCCTTGTTCCAGAAAACAAGGAGAAACAGGCACAGAGAAGAAGTCAGGGCTGTGGAGGGCAGCGGGAATCCACAGCAAGGAGAGAGCCTGGTGTCTTGCATGTGCAGTCTGGCCGAATGTGCACTGACGAGAAGGACGGTTTGCTTTCTGTTAGTATTTTGGCAGTAAATGATCAAGGAGAGAAAAGAAGTGTTGAAGCTGAAGAGCAACGCTCGTTCAATAAAAAATGGGAATAAATCTCTGGCCTGTATTATTTAAGGTCAAAAGACTTTTTTCTTTTTTCTTTTCTTTTTTTTTTTTTTTAACTGAGAGAGATGAAATTCTGGAGTAGCTTCCAGGAGGAGAAATGGGCAAAAAAAAAAATTCTGTTTTTTAAGGCAGAGCTTAGTTTACTAAAGAGTTTGTGACTTGACAGGAAGGGAACTGGACTGGGTCTGTGAATTTTTCTAGGGTTTCTCTCTAGGAGTATGTGCTGCTACCTCACAGTAACAAAACCAGCTAAATCCTGTTTAAAACTAGTTTTTTTTTTTTAATGTGTAATACAAGAACAATGAAAACAGCTGTATCTTGAGTTTATAGAGTGGCAAAACCAGGTATTAATTACTTTAACTCTTTCATTATCTCAAAAACATATATATATTTATATATACTTTGAAAAAAGAGGCTGCTGTATTTGTGTAATGCGTGAAGTTGCATCCAAGGAGGAAAATTTGCAGTCCAGGCAGCCTTGAAGAAATCTGTGCAGTCTCACTACAAGCGCTGGGGGGAGTGAAGGAGATTGCCGTTAGTAATTTTTAACCTACATGAGCATACATTATGCTGCTAATTTTTTCCTGCTGCTGAATTAATGTCAATGTTGAAAGTGTAAACAATTCCCCGAGTAAAATTTTGTTTGGTTTGCCTTGTCCCACAGATTAACAAATCTGATTACTGCATTTAAATTTAATACCCCAAAAATTCCCTAAATGAATGATTCACTGTGAGGCCATGAGCAGATGTAATTATCTATGAAAACTAATGAATCATGTCGTTAGGGTATTTTTCCTTGCAGCTGTCTCCAATTAATATGTCTGTCAATTCTGAGAGTACAAACACCGTGATCCCAGTGTACAGGTACCACCGTATCGCCGTTGTCCTTTGGTCTGCTCAGCGGTCACATTGAGGAATAAGGAATTCAGTCGCTTTTTTATGTCATTCTTGGGAAATGAAAAGCAGCGACAAAGTGTTTCAGAGTTCATCCTTTAGAAACTATTCAGGATGCAGGTCATAGAGTGGTGTTTGGCTGAACTGCATCCCTTTCACATTTGCCTGAACAGGAAAGCCTTTGCAGAAGTAAGTTCTGGTGTGAATTTAAAGCTTTCCATGCTAATTTCGCCTGATGATATTCTTAGCTGGGATAAGTGTGTTCATGTGGGAGGCTTTTGCTGAGCAGCTATTTTCCTGTGTAAATCGAGCCCGAGTTTGCTGAGGGTACTTCTCTGGTACCCACAAGAGTGGATTAGGCAGTTTTTCCACTCTCCAGTTAAGTGGCGGAAGATGTCGAGTCTTTAACAAATAGCTCGCACATCCTGTAAACAGCTGAACGAGGAGAGCTAGGTAAGTACTGAAGGAGACTGCCGAAGCCCGAAGGGGAGTGACTTTCTCTTGTTCACGTCTTACTGGTTTGGTACCCCAGTGGTCCTGCAGCAGCTGGTCACCCTCCTGTCCTCTCCACAAAGTGAATCTGCTCGGCATTGTATTATTTCCGTGTTAATTGCTTTATCTGTAAATAACTTCAGTTTTCCCAGGACAGGGTAGCAAACACGACAGAAGGCACCCGTGGCTGTGTAACGGATGCATCAGTGAGGTGGTCTCCGTTAGTGCTCTCGGCTGCTGCTGGGCTGCGTGCAATAAACCAGAGGGTGCGTGGCCCTAGGGAATCGCTGCAGTCAGGACTGGAAGCGTGTTCGAATTTAACTGTGCGGTCAGGGGAGAACTGAGGTCCGCTGAAAACTCTGCGTGTGAGCGAAGCAAAGCAGAGCCGATAAACTTAAGGAGTATTTTACCATGGTGCAGAATAGTGAGCTTACAGTGGCGGTACCTGGGAGGAGGAACGCGGTTCAGGTTTCGAGGTTGTGGGTTAATGCAGCTGAAGCTGCAACACTTCTTCTCGTGCTCTGTGGTCCCCGGCCCGAGCAGAGGGCCCCTGTGGCGTGGTGAGGGCTGTATAAACGTGTCGCGGTTTGAGACCGGGGCAGAAGGAGGGGAGATGTGCATGCCCCGCGCTACTGCTGGGCAGCGAGAGAAGCGCTGCCTTTGCCCGTGAGCTCTCGCCCGCTGACCGTGTCTGAGCAAGGGCAGCTGTTGGCGCAGGGGGTCTGGCTCATCTGAAGTGGTTACCCCACGAGGGAAGAGCTCGCTGGTTCCTCGCACAAGTTGCTCTCCCGCTGGGTATCGAGCCGTTCCACCTCCGGCTCACAATAACACTGGCTCCTTCCTGCATTGTGTGACTGCTGGTGACACGTTGACATGATCTCCTGCAAGGAGAGGCTTGGTTAAAATGAGGATTAAGAGGGAAACTGAGCAGATTGCAGGGTATTAACGACTTGTTCGCGTTCCTGGGGCAGTAGGGGAAAAAAAAAAGTAAAAGTTAGGCTTCTGTGATTTCTCTCCGGGTGTGTTGTTGGAAGAATGTTTGCTCTGTGATCCTGAAGCCCGCGCGTTGCCGCTGGAGTGACGCAGTCCCCGGCAGAGGGCTGGGCTGTGGGGTGGCACGCAGGGCGTGAGGCATCCCTCGAGCCGGTGGTGGCCGAACACCTGTAGCTGCGACGAGCGGCAATAAAACGGAGAGCCACCCGGCTGCGGGAAAGGGGGAAAAGTTAAAGTGAGCCCAACCGCTAGGGCGGAGAGGCGAATGTGTACGGCGTGTCCTCTTCCTGAATACAAGGATCGCTGTAAAAATACCAGAGTTAATTTTCGGTCTGTCGTGATGATCAAAGCCAGACAACACAGGATTTTCCGGTGGGCTTAGTGGGACTTCCTATAAAAGGACTGCGTAACATTTGTTTATGAAAGTGCAAACCTACAAGAATTACAAAGAGCAGAAGTTTACGAAGGAGCAGCAATTTCTGCTTTTCCCTGTGAGAGTGTGATAGAAGATGCATGTACAGTGTGACCTCAGAAATAGTTGTAGTCACCGTGTACAGAAAGTAAGATGGCTTGTTGTACCACCTGCATTGCACTGTGTTCTCTTAGCTATTTTAATAGCTAATTAATCTTGATTTGGTTGGATTTAAGAGTTTTTTTTTTCTCTTCTGGCACATATGTGCAACCTATTATATCATAAATCCCACACATTTCAGCAAATGTCATCCTGATTGTTCCCTCCAGCACAGCATACTACTAGTAAAACATTCAAGGTCAGGAACTTGGATTCTTTAACCACTGTATTCAGGGAAGCCAATTTATTGTTCTGTCGCAGCAGAAAAGGGTAATTTCTTTTGGACCTATATCATATTGGCAGCCAATCTAGGGAGGTCAAACTTGCCTTAATGCTGTGGGTATTGTGGGTGCATTAATCTGTCTTAATAAATTAACCGTTGCACCCCATTGATACCAGCGCAGGGCATTTCTGAATATTTAGTGTTTTTATGTTCCTCTAAGAAGCATGAATTATTTGCGTGCACTCAGTATTTGACCCGTGTCTTGCATCCTAAAATCGATAAAAGTGTTCCCTGTTCTTCTGTCTGTTAAAGGGTTTAAAGCGGTTTGCAGGGAGGTGTAGGAAGTGACCTTCATATCAGATAATCCTGACTTGGCAAACTGGGCTTTGGGTGGCTTTCTTGTGGCTATTTGTGCTGTGAAAGCTGAATAAAAATTTGCAACTTAGTCTTAAACAGTGAGTTAGGTGTGTGTTGACTTCAGAGAGCCGTGAGCGTGTCCTCAGTGGGGGATGTTTCTCGTTCTTCTTTGCTTCTTAACATACGGCTGTGATACCGTGTCCGACCTCTTCCCTGGGTTGTTCTGGTGGGCCCGTGAAGGAGAAGTCAGAATGATAACGAGAGTCGAAACCTCTTAATATTTTAATTTTCCCAAGGCAGGGCTGCCTTGTGCCCGGCAGCAGAGCATCTGCGTGGCCTTGGGGGTTCCCTGCCCGCAGCTGCTGTCCCGCTCCCGCCTGTGGGCGCTGCGGCCGCGCCGGCAGCGTCTGGGCAGCATCAGCACAAGAGCTGGGCTTCTGCAGGCGCGCGTGGCCCACGGTGTTCACGCCCTTCCGAGCTGAGATACAGCTCGCGTGAAACGTTCTGTTAAGATTATTAGGGGTTAAACCAAACTGTTGTAGATGGTCCTGTTCTCAGAAGTCCCTGACTAAGAGACAAAGCTTTTTACTTCCCTTTTCAGAGACCGCTGATGTTGTTGTTGTTTGTTTCTCATAGTCTCTGTCGGTTTTTTGAACGGGCCGGGCTTTATGATCGGGAGCTGCTGTTTTCAGTCCTGCTGAGAAGCTCCTGAGAGGCTCCGCGTCCTGGACTGTGCAGAGCTTCGCTCTGCGACGCAGTGCCTCCTTGCAGAGAGTGTTTTACAGCACGTCCCTTTCATAAACAGAGCAGCCTTGTTTATGTTGATGGTTTTGATGCTGCCATGGCAGCGATTTGTTTAAACTTCCTAAATGTGTTTTTTAAAAACACTCCTGTTAGCAAAGCGAGGCATGGGCAGGACCTCCTGTGACTAATTTGGGATTCGAGAGGAGGTTCGGCTGACAAAGAGGGGTCATTGCAGGCACAAGAGACCAGAGACACAATTTGGTGTCAGGATCATGATGCTTGTGTAATACGGATGTTTGTACAATACACGTTTTGTGTTGCAAAATACACTTCTGTGTACTTCGTGTACTTTGTCCAACGGCGAAGTACGGTGCTAGAGTAAGGAATATAACAGGAGAGGGGGAAAACACCGACACTGCAAAGGAAGTTGGGAGGAGCCTTTTAAAAATAAAAATAAAAATAAAAAAAGGAAGCTTTAGCAGTAGGAAGGAGACAGCTGACGTGATTGCAGGTGATTGAAGGCAGAGCAATATTCGGCGCCTGTGGCATGCAGGAAGGCAGGCGGCGGTTCTGCCCGACCTGGGGAGCTGCAGGGGTCGGTGCGGCTCCGCAGGCCGGCCGGCACGCAGCCGTGTTTTGCAGATGCGGCTGGAGAGGCTGACAAATCACTTGAATTCTGGGTGCTGATAGAAGCGTACCCAGCGGGCATCTCAGTCTTCAGTTAAAAACGAACAAACAAAAAACCCTGCACGGTGCGGGTTGCCAGCATTTTACCGGTGGTGGAGGAGATACTAATGGACCAGGGCAGGAGATGAGCTTCTCTTGGAACAAAGTTTCAAGGGCTCCAGCGATGGTCGTAGCTGGGCGAGAGCCTCGGGGTGTGACCTCCTGTGAAGTCAGTATTGCTGAAGGTACAAGATTAACGGGATTTAAACGGAACAAGCGCAGGCAGAGCACTGGTTCTCTGGCAGGAGGCGTGCCGCTGCTGTGAGAAACAATACATCATGTTTTTTTGTTAAAAACGTGATAAGCTTGCACAGTGTTCTGCAGAAATTTTGAAGGCTGTCATGGGTCCGTTAGTCCTTAAAGCGTGCGGCCCAGCATTACAGACCGGCATCAGTGTCCTTGGCCTAAAGAAGACTGCTCTAGGAGTCGGAAAGTAATCCAGGCAACAAAGCCTATTTAATCTCGAGTGGATCTATGCTGGAGTCAGAGGATGAAGTGCCATTGACTCCTTTCCTGGACAGGGCAAGTGCTAAATTCTCTTAGTGTCCTAGATTCCTGTGGCCCAACTCCCACTAGCAGATGGGAGATCGCAGCCGAAGGGATGTGTTGTCTTGGTGACATTAGTAGGTATAGGTGAATTGAAGGAGAAAATGCACCAAATATACCAAAATATTTCATTTAAAAAAAAAAAAAAAGAGCTTATGAACAGAGGAAAAAAGATTTAGTTGTTGGCTCAGTTTCACTCAGATGAACCCTTGAATTTAGGTCGTAAAAGCGGATGGGCCTGTGGGCAGCTGAACGAGGGTTTGGTGCAGGCGGCAGGGGAGGCACTGAGACGCGGGAGAAGCTGTGGCTGGTGCGGGGGCGCAGCGCTGCATGCTCTGGCGGTGCCGTCCCGGGTTTTGGGTGCTCTCAAGGTCTTTTAAAGCTTTCTCCTATTTTTTATCATTCTCTCGACACCATCTTGGAAAAGCAAGCTGCTGTGCAGGTTGCCTTGTTTCTGGTAGAGGATTACCGTGATGAGAAGGTGCAAAGCGGGCTGTGCTCTCCTCTAAGCCTCTCTCATGGGGAGCTCTTTCTGTAGCGTCACGGTGGGTGCAGGCTGTCTGCTCTTGTTCCCCCCTCGATGCCGGGAGCACATCTCTGCTGCTCACTGCCGTCTTCCAGCCGCTGTTCTGAGACCTCCCTCCCAGCCGTAGCTCCCCCTCTGCCTGCTCTTCGTACTGGATGCCTGCGCTTTACATTTGAAAACTGCGAAACTTCCTTGGTTTGCCCTGAGGACGGGCACCGGGGGCGCGACTTTGGGGCCGGAGCTCCCTGCCCCGAAGGACAGCTCGGCAGGGCAAGCCGAGCGGCTGGGCTGGGTGCAGGTGGGCAGACGGCTGCAGGTGGGGTTGGCTGGCAGTCAGTGCTGCCTTTTGCTAAAGGAGCTGCAGCTGTTGAGCTCAGCACCTTGGTCTTCCTTGTCCGTGGGCCAGTTGGCGGGTAACCACCCCCAGTTTAAATCTGTTGATACTGGCCCGACAGCAGGGGCCAGTCTCGCAGCAAGGAGCTCTTGAGCAACTATTTATCATTCTGCGGCTGGAGGGCTCGTCCCTGCTATTTTCGAGCTGCGTGCCTTCCTAACATTCCTCTACCACTGCTCTGGACACGGCTCTGGACCTCTGGAGTTAGCCCCGCTAACCTTCGGAGCAGCAGCCAGCCGTGAGGGACAGCATCGCTCTGATTTAGCGGCATCGTGCTTGCTGGAGTTAGAGCTGTTGCCTGCTCTTCCCCAGTCGCTTCATCTAAATATCTGAGTCAGTTCACCTGTCTGTTTCCTAGCCGTGCCGTGCTGGTGGCACAGTGGAGAGTAACCCGTAGGCTGGGACGCTGGGAATCAGCGCTTCTAGTCACGTCGGTCAGTCTTTTGCACTGTAGGCACATGCAGACCAGACATCTCAAGTGAATTGCTCAGTGTTGCTGTGATGCTGTTTTAACACACTTTTTTGTGCTTGAGTGCATAAATGACAAAACATACCAGGAAAGGAACTGCGCAGAACAAATTGCTCTGAATGCCAGCTCTTTAAAGTGGGGTGTTTCAGTGCGTTCCCTTTGTGCGTCCTGGTTTGGGTACGTCTTGAAGGGACATTCCTTGTAAGCTTCTGGTTACTCTTGTGACGTGCTTAGGGATATAGCCTTAACAGTTTGCGTGGGACAAATACTGATTTATGTGAACGGTTGCTCGCTGTCCTAGAACTAATCATCTAATAACTGAATTTGGGGATGATTGTTTCCTTAGCTTCTTGTATACAAGCGGAAGATGAAGGTGCATTGCTAGCAGTCTCCAAATAACACCGTGTCACACCACAGCCGCGCAAAGATCTTTCTTGCAAGCACCGTGACTGCAAAGGAGACGCTTCATGCTTGCTTCAGTGCCCCAGTGGAAGAGTTGCTGCAGAGAATGAAGAGCTGGGGCTCGGGGTCAGGAACTGGCCTGCAAGGAGAGCTGCTGCTGGGGCGGCAGCGCTGGCTGCCTTGCCTCTCCTGCTTAGGAGGCAGCGGGATATGTCAGTTGTCCCAGAACTGGTGGCCAGAAAATGAATTAGCTCCTGCCAGCATTATACTGTGGTTATTGCCAGGGACTTGTGGTTTTTCTTTTTTGTCCTAGATCACTACCAGTGTGGAGAAGCAGTGGTTGGCTCTGTTCTTGCTGTCCCGTGCTGCATGCGGCCTCGTTACTCCACCTGGGACTCCAGCCTGGTCAGTTAGCTCCTGGGGTGCTGCGTCCTGTAGTGGGCACGGCTGAAACAGAGACAAAGAGCACAAAGGGCAGCTTCCCTGCTGAATGAAACGCCGTCCATCGTGCGTTTTCTGCTGATGACGCCCAAAGCGAGTGCACCAAGATCTCTCCTATCCTATCCCTGCTTTCAGTCAGGAAGTGAGGCAGAGACCAGCTGAAGAATAAATACTACCTCAGATGAAACTTAATCTGTTTTGAAAGAACTCCCTCGCACTGAAATCAAGCTTTTTTTTTTTTTTTTTTTAATAGTCCTACCATGAAAAGTCTCCCCTGCAGTGTGTCTCATCCTCACTTCGGTATGTTGAGGTTTTCTTAGTCTGAATTTCTGGAAGCTCCGTGGTTTTCACTGTTGTGCATTTTGAATTCAGAATGCCCTAGTGAGTCTTTCCTTTTCCGAATCTCACGAGTACTCCATGGGGAGAAATTTACAAAATAACACGTAAGCTTTAAATAATTTACTATGAGAGTAATTGGGTTTATACAGCAGTTCATAAACCTTTAGCTGGTAAAAATCAAAGCACCTTAATCTGAAAAGCAGATGGGGGGGTTGTCAGGGTGAAGGCTTACAGAGTTTTCAAAGACAAATTGTTTAATTCCATCACCAGCTAGGAAAATAAATAGTTCTGCTGCTCGATTGAAAACAGAAACATCTTAGAAATGAGACTTTCTTAGCTGTCAAGCATTGTTCCTTCAACAACAAAGAAATCAAAAGAAACTTAGTGGAAAGATGTGATCTAGTTCTAGTTTATGAGAAATGAAAGGCGAAAGCTTCTAAACCACATTTTACTATTCTTACTGAATTTTCAAGTGCCTTTCCTCTCCTCCTTTCATTGGCTGACACTCTGTACAAGGCATCTGTTTTGTGTGAATCAGTGATGCATATGATGTTTGTAGGTCATTTCCTTCTATCAAGAGAGGTGGCAAGACTAGCCATAGTCTCTGACTAAATGGTAGAGCGGTGAGTGTGAGACACTCCTCTAAAATCCCACTTTTCAATACAGCTAAACTGTTTGCAGCAGATTGAAAGCTGGGAGCCATGCTTTGCCTGTGTAATGAAGGCTGCATTTGTACCCCCATATTAATGCTACTCACAGGCCAATCAGTAGTATCTAGCCAGCACATCCCTCGCAAGTGATGGTCTTGCTTTAGCAGGGCTAATGGACTGATGAGATCACCTCTAATTTGTGTATCAAGCTGGTTTGTATCACATTGTTCAAAAAAGAAGGGGGGAAAAAACCCCACACAAAACAACAAAACCCTCTTTATTTTTTTATTCTTACTGGACTTCAAAAGCTTGCATTATAAACAGTGTGCTCTGCTCTGTGAAAGCAACGTTTCTTGCTTGAAGCCATTACCTCAGCCAATAAACATCAGAAAACGAGCGCTCGTTTTGGGGTTTGGTTCCCACTTGCTCTAGAATTATGACACGCTGTCAGTCTGTGCAGGAGGAGGTTCCGGGGAGCGCTGGTGTCTGTGCGGAGCTGGCTCGGGCACTGATCTGGGGCTGTGATCCGCTCTCTGCCTCCGCAGGTGCGTTCGTCGTTCTCCTTTGGCCAAGAAAATGAAGAAAACTTGAAGCAAGAAAGATGCGTAGAGCATGTCTGATGTTTTGACCGTTGTTTAAACACCTGCAGCTCTAAACCTGTGAGAATAAGGTTTCAAAGGCCTCTGAGGGCACGTATCTTGTTAGCTGGAGCTCTGTGGCACGGAGGTCCCCGGGCTTGTCTTAACTTGAAATTTGTGGCATCCGGCTTCACCAGCAGTGCTTGGGGTGGGGGCAGCTCCGTGCCGGTGCCTGCGCGGTGCCCTGGGAGCTGACCTCTGGGGGTGCTGCGCTGCGCAGCGCCTGCCGGCGGCAGCGACCGCTGGCGCGCGTTGCGATGCGCTGCTGGCAGCCGTTGGGCCCGGCGCCACGGTCGCGGGCCTGCCGCGGCACTAAGCTGGCACCGGGGCCCGGGCGGGTTCGGTTGGGCTGTGGGAGCTTCTGTGGGCCGAGCTCTGGGATTGTTCTGTGGCCTTGTGTTGCCTGCCTCTTCAGCAAGGAGGCTGAGCACCGAATCCCACCGCGTTACGTGAGGTTGTGCACTGTCCCTCCAAGCTTCTTGAAGTTTCCGCTGTAGTAGAGGGTGAGGAATGTGGCGGCAGTGAGAACAGCCAACTTTAAAAGACATTTATAGTAGCTGAACCCCACAAACGATGGTGGCAGTGGCCTCTGAGAAGCCAGACTGGACTTCGTAAGTGTGCTGTGGACGAGAAAATAAGAAATTCTTGTGCTTAGGTGAAGTTATGCTCAAAGTCATCTCCTGGAGGCTGCTGAAGCACCCTGAGAAAAGCAGCGTTTTCTGACTGGCGTGGGCTACGCTCCTGCACGTTTCTGTATCACCCCTTCTGACATTAACAGCAGAGCAGTGCAGCGGACAGCGTGTTTTCTGCGTCTCTTCTCTTGTAGATAGCATCAGCACATTCAGAGTTTGGCAACAGTACCAACGAAAATAGAAGGGAAGCAGTGGGAGAGGGGAGGGGAGGGGAGGGGAGGGGAGGGAAGCTGCCGGCCCCCGGCTTTGCTCGGCAGAGGTTTCGCGGTACCCGGGAGGGGGCCAGGAGGGGTGCTTCAGGCAGGCCGTGTTCGTGCCGGTAGGAGCAGGGTGGGATGCGCTGGCAGGTGGGTTTTCGGTGCTCTGTTTAAGCCTCCTTGAGAAGGAGCTGGTGCCTGCTGTTCACAGCTTGAGGCAGAAGATCCGGGTGTCCAAAGCAATCTGGGCAGCCAGGTTTGAGGTCAGGGAACGTGACCGACGCGCTGGCTTGCCAGGCCATCCCCCTTCCTTCTGCCAGCGCGCTCTCCTCAACCCCCTCCGCCCTGCTTTTCTCCCTGTTTCTGTCACGGTTTCCTACTCCTTCGCTCGCTGTCTCATGGCAGGGTGCGTGTGTACCTGCCAGGGGGCGGCTGGCGGCCGGTAGGGCACGGTATGTGCTAGGTGTTGCCTGTGACAGTTTTTTAACCTGGGCAGTAAACACCACAGAGCTGGTCGTTGCTGCTGTAGTGTCTTCTCCGGCCCGAAGCTGCTCTGGAGGGGTTCCTCGAGGCTGCTTTGACTCGGTGACGGTAGAGCTGTGCCCGGAGGTAGGTGCAGGAACGCCACGAGCGATGGCACTCGCAGTTCGTTGTCTTATGTGGCCTCTGACTGCTGTAACGCTCCCCCCCGTTTCAAGTGAAGTTGACTCAAACTGTTGGATAAGCGCTTCTGGGCTGCGGGCCGGGGCAGGCACTCTTCTAGGGGCTTTTTCAGCCTTTTTTTTTGATGTCTGCGCTAGGAGTATGCTGTGGCTCTCCTTGTCGAGAGCAGCGAATGGGCTATCTGCGCGCTGGATGGCAGAGGTGTTGCGTTAGCCAGTCTAATTACACTGAGCACTTGGTATTAAGTGATGAAGGAGAAGTGTGTTACTCTAATGAAAGTTTCTGTCACAGAATGTTGCAGCGTGTCTTGCTTCACCGTGACAAAAAGCAGGTGAGCAGAAATACTCTGCTGCAGCTGGAATAGCTATTAGCAAACACGCCTGGCTGCCGGTCTGCTCTCTGGGCCGTGAAACCTGAGAAGACCCGGTCCGCAGCCCTGATAAAAGGCATTTCCATACGCAATGACTTCAAGTAGGTTTTAATCTTATAACAGTGCCTTTTGTTGAAAGGCCTGTAGATGGGCGACACTGTGCACCCCTCCATCGTCGCCAGGCCGGGCCGGGCTGCATGCGGTGCGGGGCAGCGGTGCTGCGGGGAGGCTGCGGCCGTGCCGCCTGCCTCTCGCTGCCCTGCCCGCGGGGTCTGGAGCGGTGACTCGGCAGGGCTGCAGCGTGGAGCTTCGTCTCGCTGCATGGATACGCAGGAGGCGGAGAGCAGGGATAACAGGGCAAAAACAGCGGGGAAGCCGTGCCGGTGGCCCGGGACGCTGATAGCGGTAACCCTGGCAGACAGCAGCGTGCTCCCGCGTAATGTTTTCCCTTAGGGCGTGAAGGTGTCGTAGCGCTTGTCTTAGTCTGGAGCAAAACTTCTGTGTGTTTTCGTGTTGGTTTAAGAACCAGACAGGAGAGGCTCAGCGTAGCTCTAGTAACCACATACGTTCGCAAGCTGGCTGCGTTACAGTCATGGTCGTTATAGGACAAGGGTACTGTTGGCACGCTTCACGTGGCAGCAGAGTGTTGCGGTAATGCTGCTAATTCACCGGAAGAACTGGTTTGAGTTGATCACAAAGTGTTTGTCCAGCGTTTGAAAAACGTAAGAGGAATCGGCCAGGGCGCTCAGTGGCTCGGGTGAAGAGATGGACTCGTCCTTGGCATGGCGCAGGTCCGTGGAGACGCCGTCAGGAAACCAGAGCTGAGAGAATGAAATAATCTTGAGAGCCCAACACACAAAGCTCTGAATTGTATGTTTGGTAGGAAGAGAAATTTAATAATGTACTTTAGTAGAAAGTGTAAGAAGTAATTGAGTTAGACTGTAGAGTGTTTTGTGAAATGAGCGTTGACAGAAGAGTTAACCAACCAGACCATTGTTGCTTGGATATCTTCTCTGGATCGGCCGCTCTTTTCTTCCAAGCTACTCTACAGCTGAATTAAGACTGAAGTTTTTTTCCAAAACTGCTTTCACTCTAAAAGGAAAAATTAATAGCAAAAATGGAATTTGCTTTTTAGCAGCTAACTTATAAATCTAAAAATCTGAATAAATAAATGGTGCAATGATCAAAAAATGTTACTTTAACACTTTTTTATTACGTTAGCTGAGACACTTCGGTAACGTGCAGTTATCCTGGGGCACTGGGCAGATTGATTTTTCTATTTTTATCAGTTTTACCATTCTACACCCTTTTGCCGCTGGTTCCGCTTTGCACCTGCGTTGCTGACGTTTGGATTTCCATTGAAATCCGGCTGGAAGAATTTCATTCTGTGGAGTCTGTCTTGTTGCTTTCTATCTTACTGGTTGTGTAACAATTTTCACAGTCAGAAGAGAGCCGTGAGGAGTGGCAGTTCAAGGGAACGAGGCCCTTGGCTCTCTTGGAGTTCATAGGGATTGAGCATTTAACTCTCTGAAGGCTAAAACTAGGAGGACTGCAGTCTTCTCATGAAGTTGGGGTGGTGGCTGTAGAAGGCCATCTGCAAAATTTGGCCATGTAACTGGTGGTTGCTCTCTGAGCTTTTGTGCAACTGCTTCACATGAAAAGCTGGGTAGAGAGATGTTGCTACAAGTCTGTTGGTTAGGTTAGCTTGCTCTATCAGGCAGTGGGATTCATTTTCAAAGTTTTCTCGGGACTGTCTGCATTGTTTGTTTTTTTTATGTTTGCTTTCTTGCTGAACTGGGCTTGTAGTTAGTGCTGAGTTGCGATTTCCGTGACAAGTCCTCTTCTTGGAGATTTACAACTCGGCTGCTTTAATTTGCCAGGCTAATGCTTTGGAATGCAGGTTGACAGTCCAGATGTGAAACCTTTCTCCTTAGAAAGAAAACAAAGGATTAAATGTGTTTTAAGAGGGTTTGAAAAAATAATTTAAGATTGAGGCCCAGAACCTAATATCTGAAGTCTTAAAATACTGCTGTTAGCAGCAAGGTTGAACTTCAAAACCCGCAGACTTGAAAGTGTGTCATCTTTGGCCAGGTGGTCGGTACCATTTTGGCTTTTGGTGCACCTGTTTCTGCACATACGAAATGCTTCATAAACTTTTTAAAAAATGTCAAATAATCAAATTATGCATCTTTGTGCAAACAGTACAGGTAAAGCGATGGGGTGATAGTTTCTGCTAAAATGATGAATGCAGCTTTATAGTGATGGGTGGAGAACCGTGAGCGCTCACTCGGAAATGACACGAGTTTCCTCAGTATTAATTGATAAAGCTTATAGCTCATGCTGATCGTGCTACCGCTTTCTTTCTGATTTGACAAACTGACCCATCCACAATTTTACAAGCGGACCTGTAAATAAGATTATCCTTGTTTTCAGGGTTCTTCCTGCATGGGAGAAGGTGTGGGTGGTGCAGAACGACTGTAGCGTCTGTTCACCATCATCCACACTGCAGGGTGAAGGGTCTGACCAGAGCATAGGGAATCTCTAAAGCATGAGTGAATTGGAAAAGGGGAGAATAGTGGTGTTTAGTGTCCAAAACATTTTTTGAGAGAGAAACATAATGGCTTCAGCCAGGCCATTGAATCCGACCCTTTGTGCTCATGAAGATTTGTACAATGCATCTATCAATTAATATCCTTTTGGGTTTCAGAATTATTTGGGTTGGAAATGATGCAGCAAGCGTTCATTGTCCTTTTAAAGAAAAGATGAAAACATGTATAACTTTCTCCCAGCCCATATGGAAAGATCAGACATTAGGAGCCTGTGCTACCAGATGTCTTAAAATTGAACTCCTAGCCTCACAAGTCAAAAAGGGCAGATCTTGTAGGGCAGGTCTTTCTCAAGCTGCCCTGAGAAGTATAATGAGGTAGAGAGCAGAGCTTTGCATTGTGATTTATTAAAACTGGGGCTACAAAGTAAAAAGCTTGTTGTTTTTCACTGGGAGACAAATGATCCAGTCGGTGTGCTTTCTGATCAGATCTGGGAGGCCTCTCTAGACCAGGGATTTTGAAAGTAGAAGAGGCACATTTTGTACGTTCAGCTGGTATTTGTTCTTGTCAGAAGGAACTCTGCCTTTTTGCCATGTTATGGAAGAACAGCTGAGCACAAGTGTGCTAAGAAACGGCCGTAACAGATGACAGAAATGGCTTACTGTTTTCCTAATTTTTCACACCTGTTCTAGTATCAGTGCTTTTTCTAAAAAAATTTTTAGTGGGATGTTGCAAGTTCAGTTATTAGAAATAATGACTTAAAGAACAAACGGACAGATCTAAGAGTTAATTTTTTTGCCCTCTGTGTATGCACATTCTTTCTCCTTTTTTTGGAAACAAAATAGTTTGGCGAGAGAAAAAGTTATTTGATGTATGAACTCTGCTGCTGCTGCAGTAAGGTAGCGTGCTGACTCGTTCCCATATGTTTGAGGGGGATCAAACAGTAGGCGTCTACAAACAGTTGCGAAAGTAGTACAATAAGCATTAGTAATCTCTTCAGTTTGATAAACCGTGTATTTGTGTAGCTTGATAAAGTGGAGGCTTAAGGTTTCCTTCCTGCGCTGGAGTTCGTCACACAGGAATTTAGAACTCGTGCATCGAGATCGAACCAGCATTTAGCCACGGTCTTCTGAAGTGTCTTACAGACACGCTGCTTAGTGGCGCTAAACCCTCTGCTTTGTGCAGCTTTTGCCAATTAATCACTCTCGGTCTTTCCAGCAAATGAACTGTAGAAAGGAGAAAATCATAGAGGAGCAGATCAGCTGTATAAGGGCTCCCTCTGTATAACAGCCTTTCCTTGCTCTGCAGAAATCCACGGGCACAGAGCCACGCTAAACAGTAAGCGTTCAGCCACATCTGCAGAAAATCCATGGGAGGGCATGTGGAAAGTTGGCACAACTTTTGGTGGAAGGAAGTGGGAAGAAAGAAAATCATTAGCTAAGGCTAAGCAGGATTCATAGACTTGAGGTCGTCTTATCTGTGGAAGTTCTTCTTCCACCCTTCTTGTTATTTTAACCACTTCTCTGAGTAATCTGAACTTTTTCCATGACTTCAGACTTGGGATACAGTATTTTTGAGACATCAATTCAAGCAACGTTTTTCTTCGCTTTCCGTCTGTTTCAAACTGCAGGGCAGGTGCCTGGGAAGGAGGTAGGACGCAAATATTCCGGCACTGTCAGGACTGCCTTCACTGCAGTTCGTCTGATCCTGGTACGTGCTCAGCACTGAACGTGTTGTTAGATGATGTACTCCTCTTGCTAATTTAGTCAATTCACCACTGATTCCAGTAGAGCTTGATGAAGTATGTCAGCTGGAGATTGGTCCCAGGTGCCTGCGTTGACCTTAGCTTTATCAGCTGCTTTCAATACTGTGACCATGAGGCACTTGCAAGTTTTCTGGTTCCTCCCATGATTGATAGACCAATTCTAAAGTGTCTTTCCTCCTTGTTTGTGATCCAAGAGGATAATGCCATGCAGCTGTCCACAGCATGATGCTCTTGTGGTGAATAGTGTGATGCTCTGTTGGCTTATTACCAACCTGAATGTCTGTTAAAGTGGCAGTTGTGTTTTGCAGGCTTGGCAACGCACTAATCCGCAGTTCTGTATCTCCCTCTTCTCTGAGTATCTTGAGCAGAACTGAACAAGTCTCTTAATGCTCAGGTGAGACTGAGTTATTTTAGAAGAGGTTTAACTGCTGACCTATAGTGCGGAGAAGGCTGGCGGTACCCGTTGGTAGAAGTAATCTTAGCAGTTAGCAGAGGTGGTGGGTTGTTTTGAGTGTGGTTTCGGGGAGTTTTCCTGGAGTTCTTGTCTACCCCAGGTGCATAAGGGACAGACTGGTGAAGAAAGTCTTTCCACCCGGCCTCGCAGCCTCTTCTGGAGTTTTCCCAGCGTGCTGTCGCTGTTTGATCTTCTTCATCGCTTGGTTGTTGGCATGTTGAAGGGCATCTTCCTTAGGGCTGCGCATGAAGATCATTTGAAAGACTGCATGAAATCCTAGCCCCATCTGAGGCTAATGGAAGCCTTTCCGTGAGCTGGGGCCAGGACTTGACCAGCAGATTTATTTGAAGCTAAATTTTGCATCTGCTGCTGCATGGCCTTGGGGCTGTGCAGAGGTAGCTGGTGAGGAGGAGCTGCGTTTGAGCCTTCGTGTTCAGAGAGTGAACGTAGGCTCATGTTGTCCTGCGTGTGGGAAGGGTGTTCATCATGTTTCCAAAACGCGTTTTTATTTAAAAAAAAAAGAAAAGCAAACACCGAAAAAACCCCATCTTCCTTTGGAGGGTGAGGGGGAATGGCTGGGTGTGAGCTCTGGTGCAACTGTGCCCTTCATGCTGAGAAACCGTCCGAGTGTGACAGTCGCTGGCCTGCGTTCATAAAATGAACGAAAGTGGAAGGAAGGAAAGGAAGATGCTACTTAAGCCTGAATCACTGCAGTCAGCGTCACAATAGCACACTGAACCGTGTTCCCTTTTTGCTCCTCAAATTGCACGCCGTGTAATATGTTTTTGGTCTCTAGCTATGCAGAACACCGCTGGTCATTTTTTCCAATCTTCCTTAATCTGCTTCAAAACTGAGAGCACTTAATAGCCAGTTGTTAAAGAATTCTCAATTTTAGGGACCATGGCAGCCGTGAGGTGTTTCACTAACTTTTAAGCCTTTTAATGTGAAAAACGTGGGATGTTCGAGTGGGCTGGAAGTAGCGTTCAAGTTAACACTTCAGGGATGGCTCAGTCCTGATTTCTGGATGGAGCTTTCTTTAATTTGAGTAGGAATAACTTTACGCATCCTGCACAGCCTGCTTGACACCTCGGGAACGCTGGCGTCTGCGTGGCCGCCTGCCTGCACGCGAGGTGACGCCTGCGCAGTGCCGAGGCTCCGGCCGACCTCTGCCGGAGCGCGCCGGCTTCGGAGCAGGGCGGTTCTGCTCGGCCCGGCTCAGAGCAAAGCCGAACGACTCCGCGATGTCCCTCCCGGGGACCAAATGACAGTAGCCGTTTGTAATTGTCGCTTTAAATCACGGTGGAGCTGGGGCTGTCTCGTAGGCAGGTTTTGAGAAATGAGTTTCTTTCGAAGGTGCTTGGGAAACTTGTGCAGGGACTCCCAGGTGCCGAGGCCTTTGTCCGCGGGAAGGAGCCGGCCCCGGGGCCGTCCGTCAGCGCTGGAGCATCAGTCGCAGCTCGAGGTCACCAAAGAGCCGTTCCCAGCCACGTCTCGCTGGCCGGCCGAGGCCGTTCGCTCGTGATCGATTGCTGGCTGACGATGGCGAGCAAGCCGAGGGTGGATTTACGGGGAGCACCCCTCGCGGGCCGAGGCCTGGCGGGCAGCGCGCTGCCTCCACGCGGCCGCTCCTGAGGCGCGCTGGGCGTGTGGCTGCGGCTGCTTGCTGCCCTCCGGCGGGGCTGCGGAAACGGGTTGGGATAGGGTTTTATCTGATGGAAGAAGGGCGTGTCTGGGTTGGGATGGCCGTGATCCACGTGGATGAAATACTTTTTCTCGCTATTTTATTTTTTTTCCAGTGGGACTAAGGCCTGGCTCTCTGGTACACGCAAGGACTGTGTTTTTTAGAGTGGCCCTGCGTGGGTTTTCTGTTATTACTTCATCATTATGATGGGTCAGCAGTTTGAGAAGTGTATAGAAATAGTAATCGTCAAGTCGATCTTAATGTCACAACAGCTGCGTAGAGTATAACGCAAGTGATTTTCTTCTGAGATCTGTGGGATGGAGTGGAACCCTGGGCTGGCAGGGGCTGGCAGCTGCCGGAAGCCAGGGAATTGCTACACCTCCTGCCTGAGCGCGATTATGGGAGCTGGGGTGCGTTTGTAACTGAAGCTGTTGGTGTCCATGGAGAAGTGTTGCAATAGTGTACTGACTTGGAAAATAGTGGAGTTACCTGGAGAAAGCTAGGCTGTTACGAGGAATTTCTGAATACAGAGTTTTAAAAGTCGTACTTAGATTTTGGATGAAGGGAAAGTAAACGAATTAGCTTCTGTCCTCTCATTTTCTGCTGCAAGTTTACAGAAAACAAACCTGTCGCAGCAAGAGATGTGTTTTGATTGGCAGCCTTTTGTTATGTGAATGCAAGTCGGCTCCCAGTGTTGTTCTGCTCCGGGCTTTCCTAGGGATGCAGAATTTACGATTGTTATTTTATCTGTTAGCAGACTTTCTTTCTGCTCAAAGTTAAGTCTGTAGAAAAGTGGTTTAATGACATTGTCCATGTAACCTATAACTTGAAGATCTTGCTGGAAGTTTTGATAGTCTGGCCTACAAATCTTCACCGTTTGGTAGCTGGAGTACTCAGACTTCAGATTTGAATAAAAATAAAAGGTGATTGCAAGTACAATGAGCCAGTGTGTGCTGCGGGCTTGGTCTGCCACCGTAGCCAGCAGAGTGCTGCGGATGCGTGGCAGCATTTACTGCAGCGAACGCTGTGCGCTGGAGTCAGCCTTTTATAACTCCTACAAGAGGGTGTTTGGTTTTTTATCTTAATGTACATTTGATGACTAGGTAACTGTGCTGATCTGCTTTAAACGTGGTAAATAAAAGGAAAGGTAACTTGCTGGGAATAATGGGGAGGAACGAGTGACCTGGCTTTACATTCAGATACTTCTAGTGAAGGAGACTTATCTCTTTCCAGATAGCTGGAAAGGGTACTCAAAATACTATAACATATACATACAGTTATTGCCTGCCTTATATCACTCCAAGTTCTCAGCACATCTGGACTGAGAGTAGTTCCAGTAACATTAAAGCGTACTATTTTGGTTGGCACACTGACACTGTGGTATATGCCAATTAGTAATGGCTCTTGGAAACAGGCTGCCTTAAAACTCTCCCTGAACTATTCCCCAGAGAAATTATTCAATTAAGTACAACTAAAATTAACGTCCATGGTTTTTGTTCGAATAAAACAAAATAAGCAGCTGGAAAAGGGAAAACTTAGTGTGTGCTTTTAAAATAACTCTAACTAATAACCGTGTTTGCTGGGATCAGTGCTGCTGTTTGTTTTCTCAGTGTTGCTCTTTGCTTGTGAAAAATCCGGTGAGCGCTTCTGCAGCTGATGGCCTGGGACCGTTCTTGGTCACCAGGAGGTGTTTTGAAATCACCATCTGTTTTCGAGAGGATGAAGTGTTGCGTTTTGCGTGGGGGTATCAAAGTTGGACACAGATACGACCTTACGTATTTTGGGTTGGATGAGCGAGTCCGCAGGGCTGTGCCGTCCAGCGCCGCATGAAGGGCAGTGTCTGGTGGAGGCGGTGGTCCTGGACACATCCTGTGGTGGAGCCCGGAGCACCGGCCTGCGTTTGGAGAGCAGGCTGGGGCTGCCCGCCGGCTGTGCCGGGGAGGAGAGCGGTCCTGCCCTGCCCCGGCAGCCCCGCGGCTCCACTTCGCCAGCAGGGCTGCCGCTGGGCCCCAGCAGGGGAAGCAGCGAGAGCGGCCTCCTGCCTCCCCTCCTGCCTCCCCTCCTGCCTCCCCGTAGCGCGGGGACCGCCACAGGCACGCGGTTCCTCATTCAGCGCATCCCTCGTGGGAAGCCAGAAGAGTTCTTCTGGACCTGGCTGGCTCCAAGCACCATCAAACCCCTGCGAGTTAGCGGAGCTGAAGAGAACTGAAATATGAAGAGGAGCAAGTTGGTTTGCTCCCCTGGGAGAAGCTAGTATTTTTGGTTTTAATACTTGTATGAAGTTCTGCCAAAGCAGAGATTCCATGTCATCAGTTAAATTTGGGGAGGTGGGGGAAGGAATCTTGGTTTTTGCTTGGAATGCAAACCTCATTGCAGTAGGAAGCGTCGGTACCCCGGTGTACGGAGCAGCGCAGAGCTTGGACTGGCGTGAGCGCTGCTGGAGTTTTGGACGTTGCCCTGGGGCTGAGCAGAGAGAAGCAGCCCGTGACTGTACAAGGCTGCGCGCGTTAGACTGCAAAAACCAGGCACAGTTCGCAGTGATGGGGAGAAATTAAGATTCTTGGCTCGGTATTTTTCGCTGTGTTTTTCTCTTTTCCCTCTGCCTTGACGTTACAGCTGGCACATCATGCGAAGGTTCTTTAGATTTCTAATGCGCTCACATTAGTTGCAATCTTCACTTCATTCCACTGGCATTTTGAACAACGCTTTCTTATTAACGTGTAATTATGGGGTTTGGACGTACAGAGGCTGGCGTTTGATATATGATTCATTTCTTTGGTATCTAGCTCTTCTCCTGGGGCACCAGAGACCTGAAGGAGGGAGGGAAAGCCTGCTTGGCTTCTCCGCTAAATTCCAGCCTTATTGTAATTTTTTCTTTTTTTTTGCCTAGCATAAAATGTTGTGGCTCTTAGTTCTCTCTGTTTTTCTTAAGGCTGACTGCAGTCTTCCATGACTCACAGCGGGATATACTGTGGAGATAAATACTCATTACTTGTTGATAAATACTATCGAGTGATCTGTAAATTTAAATCCACAAAAACAAAAAGCGTTCGGAAGGAAATGTTTGGTCAGCCATGGTGTTCTGCAGAGCTGAGACCAGAAATCAGACTGTTTCGTCTCGGTGCTGTGTCGTGTGGCCTTTGTCACTTGGCTTCTGGGTTTCTTTCTCCGCAGACAGCGAGTGTGACTCAAAGACAGAGTTGCCAAAACCAGATGCGGGTTTTTATGTGTTTTAAATAAAACAGAAAATCAGTGAGTGTAAAGTCACGTATGAAGGCAGAGCTCTGACTGCGGAGGAGCCTGCTTCTCCTCACGGCAGGAGACGTTCATCCTCCTGGGGACTTCCCTGCACAGAGAGATGCGAAATCAGTTTTGTCTTTGGCGTGGTCTCGTGGCCTAGCGGCTGAGTGGGCTGGAAGTGGGGCTGTTGCCCTCTGGAAACGTTTGGCCTCCTCGTTTTGTTGCAAAAACCCGCAGATTTCGTTTGCGAGATGAGAGCTGTTTATTTACCAGAAGCTGAGCAGAACGCTGCGCTTCAGCACAGAAGGCGTCGTAGAGCAAGCAGCAGCACCGAAGGTCCAAGCGTGCGGAACGCTCCGAGATGTCGTGGTTTTGTCGTCTGTCGAATGGTTTTCCAGGGGAAGCTGTTCCCTTGGAACATCTCTGACCAGCTGTAGAAAGACTCGATGGCCGAGTTGACGCAGAAGGTGGGGCCGCCGGAGAAGTCAGATTTCAAACCCGCGGGAAGGTTTGTTAGACGTGTCGGCAGAGGGGTTGGGGCCTGGAGAAGGCCGGCGGTGGTCGCGATGGAGGGCCTGTTGTCTGCGTTACGCTGCTCGACAGGACGGCAGGCAAATCCCGTGCCTAAAGCTTGCAGCCGTTTTGAGGAGGAATAGAGGGGAAAAGCAAAAGGATCCTGCTGGACGCAGCAGACTGCTCCAGCACCTGGCGTGGGTTCAGCCCAGGGTTTGCGTTCGCATCCTGTGCGAGCCGGCGGTGCAAGAGACCGGATGCAGCGTGATGTATAGCCATTTCCCTGGGGGATGACTTACGGCTGTAACGTGTGGGATTCCCGTCTCACGGGAGGCTCTGAAGTTATCCATGCCCTGGCTGGAGAGAAGCAGAACCAGCTTTCAGAGACAGCGTCAATGTTTTTATGAATTAAAATATGTTTCTGATTCTCGTTGCAGCAGCTAAAGCTACAAAGAAAAAGAGATGAAGAATGAGCTTTCTTCTAGAAATTTTCTAGGATTGTGTGTAGTTTCTTCTGCTCGCTTTGTCGTCTCTCTTCTGTTGGTGTCCTTTGCGTAAATCTGTATTTTTCTAGCTATTGGCAGAGGCGATTTTAAAGGTGTGTATAAATGTACCCCTTCATTTCGTGAAAGGTTTTTGCACTGTATTTTATCACACACGTGCAAATAGATGGGCCGCAGAAACCAGCGGCAGCAAAATGTGGTGCTGGCGTGACTTGTAATGCAGACACCGAAGGCAGGGAGGTTACAGAGATCGTCCTTCTCTGCCTTTAATTTGTGATTTCCGATTGCAAAGCTGAGCATGACCAAGCAAAGCGGAAACTGCGTAAGATCAGCAGTTGCTTCGCTTCATTTTCCATTTTAATAAAACTTTGAAAAGAAGTATTCGGCATCTATGTGCTCGCCTCTCTGAGTAGTCTTGTGTTGATTTTGATCAGTTGATGGATTCTTCTTTCTTTAGAACTTGACTTTAGGCGTTAATAGTGCTTGAACTTTCTGTGACCAATGAAGCAATTCAGCGAACAATTAAAAAAAAAAAATTAATCTGCAGTGACAAATTCACATCCGATTAAATGATTTTTGTATTTGTTTTTTTGGGAGCAAAAATATGTTTCAAGTTTAATGCAAAATATTAAAAAAAAAAAAAAAGTTGGTGTTTATTTTTAAAAAGAAAATATCAACAGAATGAACTTCTCCTAACTTGGCTCACCCTTTTTCTCCGGTGAACACCCGTCTCCTCCCCGGCAGCAGCGGGTGGAACTGATTTTGGAGCTGGGCAGGCCTGGCTTTGCCGTGTGGCCGCTGTTCCCCGTTTCTCCCACCTCGTGTGACCTGGGCCGTGCTCCCGCCTGGCTGCTCTGCGTCGGGACGAGACACGTGTTGCCTCAGATCAAAAACTGCTGGTGTAGCTTTTCGACAAAAAAAGGTCAAATGTTTCAGACCACGTCAACCTGCTCTTTTTCTGTCGGCTGCCTACGTCGCAGTTTCCTCGCTGTGCGTTCCTTTGCTTGCGAACGCCCTGCGCGGAGCTGGCCCCGGGGCGCAGGCTGCCCGCGCCTCTGGTTCTGTCCCGGGTGGGGGGTTCAGGTACCGACCGCCATCTCACCGTTACTCTCGCTGAGCGACGCGCCAGACTTTTGGAGGAATCCTGCCCTTTGAGGGCTCCGTCCCAAATGTTGCAGCCTTGATCGCCCCTAAAACTAGCCAAATTTCTAGAGGTAGGCCTGCCTTCCCTGCTGCAGCCCTGCAGGGCGAGGCGAGGGGCGCCTGGCTCTGCCTTCGCGCAGAAACCGGCTGTGTCGCGCGCGGAGCGTTTGGCTGCGCGGGGAGCTCCGAAGCCGGTCCCTCTGCCCGGCTGGTGCTGTGGCCGTGGCGAAGGACCGAGCCGCGGCAGCGGTCCCCCCGGCCGCTGCGGGGCCTCTCCGCGCGGGCACCTCGGTGCTGGGTTTGTGCTGTAGGTTTTGTCTTCGGGGTCCCGCGCCGCCGAACGAAGACCTTGACTGAGTTTGTCTAACAGTTTCAGCGCGGTCCGGAGTGCAGTGCGACGGAAACGTCCTTTGTAGGGTCGTTGGCAGCCTTTCAGCGTTCAGCCTGCTTTTCTGCTCCCTCGCAAAGGGGAAGCCTCTCTCCTTTGCCTTTTTTTTTTTTTNTTTTAAATTTCTTGTGCAGTCAGGTAAATGGGAGGTAGTGGAAGAATTTTCACCCCAAAGGTGACTGCCAGCTTGAACTGCGAAGGGGGCTGTAGGTGGGTGGTGGCAGGAGGCGATGCTCGGGAGCCTGCTGATGGCTCGCGCGGGTCTGTCAGCGCTTCTCCGACTTCGCTAGCTGGGAGGTTTTCTCTGGCGGCAGCTCTGCTTGCCTGAGGAGGTCCTTTCAGATTTTCAACTCTGCCTTATACAGCATTTATTTCTGTTGCGTTTCCTTTGCTTTATAGCAGGGAGAAATTCTTTATTTAACTCACGTGGCGACCGAGGGCGACTCCGAGCCTGCGGGCAGCGTGGCCGGGGCTGCGCGGGCGCTGCTGCCCCGGGCTGGGGGCGGCTCTGCCCAAACCCCCGTGCCCAGGGCCAGCACCGAGCAGCGCTTCTCCCAGGCTGCGCCCTGGTTCCGGAACGGGGAGCGGCTTACGCAGGGGGTCCGGAGGGAGAGGCTCCAGGCATAGTCCCGGTTGTGACGCCTCGGGCTCTGAAACGCAGACAGAAAGTACTCCTGCGTGCGATTGTTCTCGTTTAGCTGCAGCTCGTTCACCAGGATGTTTTTCAAGGAGGGTCTGGTCAGTGTTGGCAAAGGAAAGTCTCTTACTTCCCAAGAGTGCTTATCACTCTGTCCTCGGCAGCGATGGGAACTTTCGGCACCTTTTTTTTTCGGTTAGAGGCAAACATGAGAAAGCCTGCCTTTGCAGGCAGCGCTGTACTGGTTTTCCCGCGTGCTGAATCGCACGAGACAGATAAAGTTTCCCTGGAATGTTGTTGTCTTTGCAGATGTTGGACTTGGGAAAGTTGGGCGGGAGGTGAAGGAGAATTAATATCTGAACTATGAACTGAACGCCTCCTGCAGTTCGATAAAATACCTGCCATCGCCTGGGGAAATGCGTTTTTGCGTGGGACGAACAACGAAATCCCAACTGCCGTGAACAGCTGTGCAAGGCTGCGGGCTTTGCTCCTGGGGCAGGCGGCGGTGGCGTGGCGGTGCGGTCGCAGCGCTGGTGAATGGCTTAGGTCGTAGGATAAGGCCGAGGCTGCACACAGCAGTGGTTGATGTTTGCCCTCTGCCCTCCCTTCGTGTGAGTGCTTCGATGCTTTAGGCTGAGGGACACAAACCGGTAGCTCACGTTTTCGGAATGATGTATGTTTTCAAAGCACCAGACTTCTAGGTGCTGCTATCATTTTGGGCAGGGCTTCGCTGGAGATGGGGGAGCGCTTGTGGGGCAGGCTTGGAAGGCGTGCATTAGCAGGATGATGCTTCAACCTCTTAACTCTCCGTGAGAGTAAAACCTCCTTGCCCTGTACACTTCTGAAAATTTCCTCTGTCTTCAGAACTATGATTTTTTTTTTGTTACCCATATATGTGATCAAATCTCCGTATCTTTTCTCCTTGCATTTAGAGCAATGCTTGTTACTCAGTAAGATTTGAGGAAGCACCGTGCATAACTAAGAATGGTTGCTGCAGGAAGATGAGTTGCAGAGGGAACTGTTCCCTTCCAAGCACTGGTACAAAACCGATGGCCAGCACAGGTGTGCAGCGGCGAGCACACCTTGAGACGCTGCACGAGCTAACGTCACGATATCGGCACCACGTCGTGTTTGCCTCCCTTGCAGGCACACGGTCTTCTCTGAGTGTCGCTGAGCAGTTCTGGAAGCACCGAGGATGTCCCCGTTAGTGCCATCACCTTGCTCCTAGCAGAGATACCTGGAAAATCTCATTTGAAGGAATACAGTGGAAACAATCGAGGCTATCCACAAAGACCCCGTCCCGCTGCTGGCACTTGTTTTCTTTAATTCTCAGCTAGCTTGCGTGCAGGGCTGTGATGCATGATAACGAACAGAATGGTGGTGTAGCTTGCTAACTGAACGTTAGGCATGCTAACGTCGTTTGCGTAAAGTCGGTTAATCCTGGAAGTTTCAGCAGTGCTGCAGCAGAGAGATGCAGTGCTAGCATCTGCTTGTGTACGAAGGAGCTGAGAGCTCGGCAGCCGCCAGCTGGCAGGGTTCTTGTCCCAGACCTGATCTGAAAATACGGGCGAGGTTTATTAAGGCAGTGATCAATAGCGGGGAAAGTGCTAGGCATGTAACCAGAGGAAGACGTTTTGCGACAGCATTCGGTTTTTGGCTGCTGTCCTCCTCCCGATTCATCGTGCACAAAAAAATCATTCCTACCTGCAGAGCAGAAAGCGACTCAAGTGCAGTGTAGTCGCACTGCCAGGACCGAGCACCGTCTGTGTATGTCAACAAAATTTAAGCATAACAGTCAGCAAGAAGGAAATTTGGTGTCCAAGTGTGGCTTTTAATTTTAAGTGTTAAAAAAAAAAAAACAACAACCAACAACCAGTCTTCCAGTCTTGGTTTAAGCCTTTTACCCGGTCCAATTTCTGTGACAAAAATAAAGTCATTAGTTGCATGAGGCTGAGGGCAGGTTGGCTGAAATTTCCTTTTCCCCTCTATTAAAAATGGATGTAGGGGAAATTTTGCTCACTTTCCTTTTCCCTAAGGATCATCTGGGCTGCAAGCAGAGCTGCCATTCGTACATCACGGTAATTGAAACAATGTGAGACTTGCACTGTATCCTCCCATATCACTTGATCGGGACCGTACCGAGTTCTCTCAAAAGCATTTACAAAGATAGTGATGCTGACTTTGTTTTAATGACTGTATGGCAGCCAAGTGAACTCTGAGTGTTGAGATGCTCTCTTCCAGGGACTGAAATTTCAGATTTCCTATAGTACGTGCATTAATTCTCACTTTGGCTGTTGTTTTGTGGCTTCCATTGTCCTGCACTGTGTACCTGGGCTGGTCCGGCTGTTTCAGCCTGTATCTTTTTTCCGTGCAGCGGAGGAGTGCACTGAATCTGAAGTCAAAGTCTCTCGCCCAGCATTTCCCACGATTCGGACCTCTCAGTGCGTTTCTCAGCGCTGCGGAGCACTGGCCTGTCACACTGGAGACCAGTGGGGTGCAGCTGGTTTCCATTTTGCAGCCTCCAGCAGAAGCATGCTTGTTGAGCAGTGACGCTGCGGGGCTCGGAGATTAATGCTGTGTTTCTCTTTCCCCAGAGATCATCGACGACCTCACGAACCTGGTGGAAAACACAGACGACAAGCTTCGCAATCAAACGCGGCACGTGAAGATGGTGGACAAAAAGTCAACTTCCTGTGGTAGGAAATGAGTACAAATCCTGCGCTGTTATTAAATGGCTGGAAACTAGTCCAGCGCTCTGAGGCTGCGTGCACTGTGCTCCCCCAGAGCAGATTTCTTCTAAAGGGAAAAAACCCACCTCTGCAAACCCAAATGCGACTTCAGCTGATGTTGCAGGCTTGACTTACTGCGCTTGCTGTGTGTTGATACAGTTAACTTCCTTCAGCCATTTGACTCCAATATTGCACAATGTTCTGATTGGAAACTGTAGAGCTTTATGAAATTAGTGTGGTACATGTTAATTAGGTTTAAAAAACTTGCTAGCTACCAGCTCTCAAGAAATAGTCACAATGGGGAGCGGTGCCGCAGGGGCATTTCTGGTGGTGTCCTGCAGGAATGCACTCCCAGCCAAACGGCATTCAGAGCCTGCCACACTGAAATCCTCGCTGGTGACGCTTTAAGTCGCATGCAAGCGAGCAAAGCTAAGCCAGGCTGCCTTTTCGTACAGCCAGAGCAAGGCTGTACCTCTCGCGTCAGTGAATGCAGGTTTCATGTGTAGGATGCAGAGCTGGGGGGGTTGATTTGGGGAGGATGCTGTGGATGACGGCAGAAAATTTATCTTTATCTTGGGAGGGTGAGGGATGCTGAGGAGTGACCATGGGAGGATGTCAGTTTAGATGGTGTTAGTTCTGGAAATGCCATGTCCCGTTCTGGTGTCTGTGGTTCGTTTCTGGCAAACTAGAGAGGACTCCTTACTGGAGGAATTTATGCCCTGTAGAAATTTGACTTGTAGTCAGAAGTTAGAGAAATTTGGCTTGTGCAGTTTAGTGAAGAGCAGGATGAGAGCTGACTTGGTCGCATGTCTGGGTGAAGCAAAGCTGGCTGCTGGGAGCTCTTATTCTGTGGCGTGGTGACCTAGAGGCTGGCGGCAACAGCCACCAAGCTCAGGCTAGCAGAGATGTTTGGCAAGCACTGAGGATATATTTGAGGGATTTATTTGGTTCTCCATCAGCGGTAACTTCTTGAAAGCTCGGCTGATGCAAGTTGATGAAAATCTGTGGCCTCTTCTAGAGGTTAAAGTGGACTTGTCAGAGGCATTTGTCTCTGATTTCTCACATACCAACTGCAGATAGAATTAAAGATGTGACTGCAGAGTTCGTGACTGATTATTTTAGATCTTTAATGCTGACACAAGATCGATTTAATTTAAAAGTAATTGCACTCGAGTTATGTCGAGTACCCCTGTGCAGCCCCTCAATTTCTGTGGCTCCGCTTTCTGCACAAGTACCGGGGTGCGCGAAGCGAAATGCCTGCAGCGGGCCCGCAGCGAAACCGCTTGTAGGCAAGAGGTTGTCTGCAGGGAACAGCTTCTCGCTTGTTAGGTGTTTCTCCCCCTTTCTAGGTTCTTGATGCAAATGCAAACCCAAACAATGCTGCTAGATAATGAGCCTGTCTCTTTAACTCCAAAGCCTGCGCTGGCCCTGCTGGGGAATTTGAGAGGAGGAGGATGTGAGAGGCGAAGGCTGGGAGGATCCCAGGCTGGATGCCTTGGGGGTGACCTCTCTCACCCTTTCCACATTGAAAAACATTTTTCTTTAAGGGGCGGTGAGAAGCGCTGCCTCTTGGTGCCTTATTCCGTCTGCTCCAATAGGTCTTCCTGTGTTTGCATAACAATTTGGGCATATGTAAACACTATGTTGCTTCAGATGACTATTTTACTCTGTCTAATCATGAGTTTTAGAACAATAATGCTGGAAGACACAGGCTTTAATGGCATTCTTCCCATCCCTTTTCCATTCTTGCGCCTGGCACTGAAAAATTACTGGTATATGACGACCAGAAAAACCCTCTGCACACGTACGATTATTCCCTGAGCAAAGCCAAGCAGCAGCAAAATGGGCACCTGCTAGGTGACTTCTCAAAGTGCTTTTTTTCCTCTAACGTTTTGATTAAATTGGTAAAATCTTCAGTAACTCTTTGGCTCCTGCACCGTAACTTTGGGTTCAGAGCAGAGCACAGCGCTCCGTGTCCCCCCCGTCCCCGCTGCCCTCCCCATCCTTCTCGTTACGGCGTCCGTCTGGAGCCGGGACCTGCGCTGCTCGGCGCGTCTGCTTCTGTGCCTTTGCCTCACTTAAAATCACAATGTCTCTTTATTTTTCTGATGAGTGGATGTACTGGAGCAACTGGACGTGGGTAGGAGCAGAGCACTCTGGCGTGAGTGGTGGAAAAATCGCCCTTTTATGAGCAAGAGTGTAACACATTAAGGGGTGTGTCTTTGTTAGCAGCCAGTGTAGTAATAAAATCAAAGCATTGCTGATGAAATCCAACTTTAATCAATATTTCAACGTCTTGCTCTCATGCAAACATCATTTCGGGCTTTGGGGGCTGTTTCCAGTGAGCGGCCTGACTTCCATCGGGGCCTGGGTGCCTCCGCCCAGCGCAGCGTGGCTGGGGGAGGAACCCCCGGGAGTAACCTGGTGCTGCCCCTTTGGCCCTACGCGGTTCTGGCAGAAGTTTTCAGGTTGCTTCGGATGTGCTGTTTGCAGCTTATTTTCAGTGACATTTCTCTTGCTGAGAGCCGTTGACAATCCCAGCCCGTGTCCCTGCCCAGCTCGAGCGCATCTCCCTTGGTGGCCCCAGGCAGCCCCACGCTGATGGCAGGGGGAGCCCCCACTGATTGCAGTGGAAGAATAGCCATGGGATGGGTTCAGTGGGCTGCGTTTATGAAATTATCGCTGCAAATCATCAGTCATCCGCAGGCAAAGGCTTGCACGCTGCTTGGCATTGTTTTATTTCTTTTCGGTGCCTGCTGGGCATCGAGAAGGGTTGTTAGGACATATATATTTCTTAGATTTCAGAAACTCACATTCAAGTGTCACCAAAATGTACGCACAAATCATTAATCAGACGTTAGGCTGCCTTTTCCAATTGCTACAGGAGTGCCCGCGTGTGCAATCCAGGCTTTTCAGTTTTACCACTGGCTCTTTCGGGTTTGTCTCACTGTCCCCGCGCTCTCCCCGTTTCTGTACCTTTCGGTTTTTTGTGCAGAACAATGCTCATTAATCATTTCTCAGCAATGTTTTTATTAGAAACTTTAACCCTCAGAATGCACTCTTAAGAACTGCATTTCAAAATAAACAAACAGAAGTATAATGACAAATTAATGAAAGTGTAATTAAAGTTGAGATGCTGGGGGAAAAACAAATTTGCTCCAAACAAACCCTTGAACTGAAACAACCTGATTATAAGGCAAGTGCCACCATACCTTAATGGTGCAATACTCTTGAATCCTTCAGTATTTTTGTTTTTTTCTGCGTAGAGGGAGCCTCACCGTGATCTCATCCATTCCAGTTCCTAGGATGAAAAAAATTTGTTGAGAGGAAAACGACTGCCCTAAAATGCGTGCTGCTGCGTTGCTGTCAGCTGCTCGCCAGCCCGTGGTTTGGGTTGCACTGCACAAGCCTCCCTTGGCCCCACTGGGCTCCGGCATCAGCTCCTACCCTGGCATCCTTGGCCTGGGTCCTGTGAGCAGCTTTGATGCCCAGTGGCTGGAAGTGGGGCTCGGAGCCTGCCGGCGCCAGCCTTTCCCCTTTGCTTGCGGTCCCCAGACTTCAGCAGCTTAAGCCCAGCTCGAGCATTCAGTATTTGCAGGCGTCTGCGAGACCTTCTCCCTGCCGGAGGCCGGGAGAGGAGGAAGTCTCACTTCGTCCAGGGCTGTACCCCAGCTCACCTGGCTGGTGCTTTGCGGTAGCTTTCCCCCCGTCCTGGAGTTCTGGAGTATTTTTGGTACTTAAAAGACTCTCCTTGCGGAGCGGATGGCTAAAACAGACCTTGTGATAACAGCCTCCTGGTCCCTGAGGGGTTTGCGTCTGAACGAGACACGGAGATTTTGGTGACACGGGACGCAGCTGGGAGCGTAAGCAGCAGATGCAGCACATGTGGAGCCCGGTGCAGCCGAACTCCTGTGCGTGGAGTCGTTTCCTCGGCCCTAGAGAAATCCTCAGATGGCCTTTGGATGTGACTGGGTTTGGTTCCTTTAGGTGGAAGGCGCGGTGTCACTTGAGCACCAGCTGAGGGCCCAGAAACGTTCAGGTCCTGCCAGCCCGCGCCGTGCGCTGGCCGGGGGCCGGTGTGCCCCCGTTCCCGCTCCTCCCCGCAGCAGCTCGTGCCTGGCGGCCCGCCTGCAGCCTGCAGCAAGGCTGCTGTCCTGGGGAGGCGGCACGGAAGATTGTGACTTCGTCGTAGGAAAGGCTAAAAACAAGCAAAAAGAAGCAGACTCCTTATGTCTGGCAGACCCCTGCGAGCAGGGTGAGGGGAGCAGGCCACGTCTTTGCGGTTGTTACTGCGTTTGCCTTTAACGTTTCGGAGGAACACGGAAAATGAGAAGCAGCCACTGAATATGCCCTGCTGGGCCCTCACCGCTCTCCGTGTCCCGTACAGTAATGTGCAGTCGCACAGTGGCGGCTGAGCAATCTTCTTCTCTTTCGTTTTCTCCTGTTCCACAAGATGGCATTGCAATCTAATCGCCTTCTCAGAGCCAGGTAGGCGCTCTGATCTTCCCTTTGCCTTCCGACTGAGGCTCTTGAGGATGCTGAAAGCAGGACTTAGACAGCCGGGAAGGTAGGCAGTGATGGGTAGGGTTTTTTTATCTTAGCAAATCACCAAAATACCTGAATTAAACGAGTCGGAGTTTTCAGAAGGTCTCGTTTGTTTTAAAACAGGGTAGCTTGGATTATACAGGGTTTCCTCTAGAAAATAATGATTCATGCAGGCTGGGGCCTTTTCCTGCCAGATTCTGTTCTCTCTGTTCTAAGTTATAGTTATTTTTGCCATGGATTTAATTTGCTTTATAAATTATGGATGGCAGTTACTCAGGTTTGTTCCTCTGACGTACGTTGTGTGTTTAGATGAGCAAGTCCCCATCCATTTTTTTTTTTTTCTTAGTGGAGTGGAGAAGTTGGTGTAGTGTGACATTAAATCAACCTTTCCTGCAATCCGATTCTCGGAGAAGTTACGCCGATGTTCCTCCCAGTGCTGCTCCGACGGCTGCGCCGGTTCTGAGTCACCTGCCCGGGCTTGTACGGGACAAGGGAGTTCTTGCCCTGGCAAGCTGTATTTTTTCCTGGTTTATTTTTTTCCCCCTTCTCCAGTTTCTTCCACATTAAGCAACTGTGTGTTGAAAAGTTTGTTCTGGGCTGTTACCACTGAGAGAAAACTTCGAAAAGAAACCGTCGTGGAAGAAAAATGAAGCCGCTGGTTGGGTTGGGTTGGGTTGGGTTGGGCTGGGCTGGGCTCGTCGCTGCTGTCCTGGCTGGCAGCGGTGCTCCGAGCACAGCGGTGAGGCTGTGCCGCGGCCTCCCGGTGCCCGGCAGAGCCGGCGAGGGGCCGGGGTTTGGTGTGCCACTCGCTTGCCACCGGCGGCCCTCACTTGCCCGCAGTGCCGGGCGTCCGCGGGCGTTCGCTTTCCCCCGCTGCCTGCTGCCCGTCCTCTGTTGTGCCGCGGCTGCCGCCTGCGTTCCCGGAAGCGTTTGCTTTGTCTCTCGCGCTCGTTCTCGCTCAGCCTGAGAACGCAGCCCGGCTGAAACCCGGGGAAGGGTGCGTGCCGGCGGCAGCGTGCTCGCCGGAGGAGCCGGCGGGTTTGCAGCCGCGCGGCGTGTGTGCCGCTGCGCTCTTCCGTTCACCTTGCCCCGCTGACTTCTGAACCTGTCGGCTGATTGAAGCTGAAATTAGCAGTAGAGAGAGGTCACAAAGATAAGAAGTTCCTACAAGTTCACGTGGCCATCCATCCTCATTAGTGGAGAGACCCAATTAAGGGTCCCATTGAGGGGGAGAATGCAGGGTGAGCTGGAGTCTCATTAGACACCAGGGAAACCTCAAAGCAGATTAGCTTAGGGACATAGCAGGAAATGTGGCTCATTAATTATGTTAATAGAGCAGCTTTTTAACAGGTCTGGTGGTTTCAATACTTTGCTAATCAAAGACTTCTGTTTGTTATCATACCACCTTGTTTTCCCAAAATATTAAACACTTTTCCCCTGCTTGAGCAGCTCCGAGCCCCTGCGGAGCAGGTGAGGAACGCGTGTGACGACCGACAGCGCAAGCGCGCCGGATCGCACGCGGTGCTTTCTGGTTCAGAAAGTACGGCGAAGAAAAAGCTCGGTCGCCGCGCCGAGACGCTGGCTGTGCTGGCGGCGGTGGCGGTGTGCCCAGCACCCTGTCCTCGCTCCCTCGAGTGCTGCTTGTACCCCCCGGCTTCTTCTTGGCCTTTCAGTGCCGCGTCCTCATACGCTTTGTGTTATTAACTTAAGCATCTGGCTTAAAACCGCTGGTGTTGAGATGCTGAAGTGCATTCAGCTGGTCAAAGATGAGCACCTAAGCACTCATAAACGACTTTGAAAAGAAAAATGGGTTTTGGAGCTGCTTTATGTACTTCTTTCCAGGTGAGGAGCTCAGCAATTACTGGTGGTGTAACTGTGCATTGAGCAGTAAAGGACGGGAGGAGCCTTCTGGGTCATAGAATCACTTCAAGATAAATTTCCGAGAACAAGCTTGTTTTTTCCCCCCCATTACTCCTATTGGAAGGTTGTAATGGTCATAAACTTATCTCCAGCCCAAACTTGTCAAGGATACTTCATTTTGTCCTTGTGCAACCCTTGTTCTGGACTTGAATAGCTCTTTCCCCTTTTTTATTTTACTCCCCCAAATGTGTGTCTGAGATCGCTGCATTCACTCCCAGCTTTTGTTTTGTGTTGCTGAACAAGCGTCTTTGTATTTTGATCTGCTAAAATAATCTCTCTGTTCTGACAAGCCCTTTTTTTGCACTTCTTCCTACTTAGACTCCTTTTTCTTTTTTTACACACGACTCCACTGCTATCATCTTGGTGCGCTGTCATGATGCCGTGCCCAGCAGCACTCACGCTTCCCCGGCTGCTGGAGGCGTTTTGCAGTTACAGCACGTCGGTGCCTCGGTCAGTTTGTGTTAAGGTGTTTGCCTGGGCCTTTCTCATTCCTGAGAATTTTCTACCCAAGTTCATTTTCTTTCCAGCTCGTAGCAAAAACTATTGTTTGTCCCACGTATGTGGCTTCCCCTTTTGTCCTGTTAATTTCAACCTTCTCCATTAGTCTTCAAAGCTACCTATTTTTTCTGTATGCTACCCCAGCTTGCCTCTGTGCTGACGGTACTTTCCAACTTTGTGTCATCAGCAGATTTCGTTAGCACACTTACTTTTTGTGCCAAGGTCATTAATAAAAATATTTAATAAGATCAGTCTCCTGACCGTTCCTTAAGGAGCTCCACCGGTGACCTCCATCCATTCTGATCGCTCTTTCAACACTGCTTCGCCTTTCACCAGTTTCCTGGCCTTACAGTTCTGCTAATCCCCATCTTTTTCATTTAATAATTTCCCACGTGGTGCTGTGTCATATGCCCTGCTGAACTCTGCTCGGATGGGATCTATCACGCTTCCTTTGTCTAGAAAATTCATTATCTTATCGGGCTAACCTGATTAGCTCTGTTTGATCTGATTTCCCTTCAGAAAATTCCTGTTGTTTTCTACCCTGTTTACCACTTAGTTCCATGCTCTAATTAGTCTTTCTTCAGTTTGCTCTGGAGCCTTCATCCTGCTGAGGTTAATCGGACAGGTTTGTAGTTGCTCACATCACTTTTTCCCTTCCGCGGTATGGTAATGCCGATGCTGCTCTGCTCCCTGCTGCTGGACAGGCAGCCACAGTTCAGTGTCACAGCAGGACCCACTGCCTTTCTCTGCTGCTCTGGTTTTGGGCTATGTATTCCAGGTAAGTTTTTGAAATGCTCGGTTTGAATGGAACGACCTAGAGCAGTGGGCATCAGTCCCCGTGGCTTCATCAGCCAGCTTGTTTCCTTTAGTGAAGGTTTGCCCTGTGACGCTGAGACCCCACGGCACGATTGCAGCCTTCCCCATCCTCCCACCAAGCACAGGATTCACTGAATCAAGCAGCAGTCGCTTGCTCCAGGCGTGCCTGGGTCTCTGCACAGATACAGCCTCTTCCCACCTGCCTGTTCTGGCCATGGTGATTCCCAGAGCGTCTCTCTGAGCACCGTTCGCAGGGACACGAGAAACGCTCACCGGAGGCTGCACGGCAGGTACGGTGCAGATACGGGATGAAGGGCGGTCACAGACGGGTCGGGGTGAAGTGAGGTAGGGGGACGAGGGGGATGCACTTCGTGTGGCAGTGTCGTGTTGGTGCTGGGGCCCGCGTGAAGCTGCAAAATAATCGACTGCTTAGTAGCTGAGCCTCGTGCTTAAAGACACGTGAATGATGGCAGAGGGAGCTGGAGGGTGGCATTTCTGGGACTCATTTGCCACACAAATCAGGCACAGGTTCAAATCTGAAGCTATGAGGCGGCAACCAGTTCGAATACCCCCCCATTAGGAAGCACCTAATAAGCCAGAGAGGGAGAAGAGGGGGGCATGGAGAGGAGAGCAAAAGGCAATAGATATCTTCTTAATTACATTTGCATATGCAGCTGTTCAAACAGACTGAACTTCATCAATGCTCATTCGTACCTATCAGGAGATTTAGAGCAGCTGCTGTCAGCCCATGTAAGCAATATTGTACCAGCCTGGTGGTGAAATAAGCCCCTGGGCAGCCTGCTCACCCAAGCTGTCCATCACTCCAAAAGGCCAAGCAATTAGTTGCATTTGAATATTGAAAAAAAGTTGGAATTGTGTGAAATATCCAAGGGCGACTGCTTACAGCTTGGTTTCCAAGGATACATGTTGCAGAATTAAATCATAAATTTATATTTCTGAAAATGGTGCTGAAATGTGTTAATTTGTACATTACCAAGGAGGCTAGAACTCGCCTCCTTCTGCCTTTTCTTTCCTAACGTGCTCAGTGGCAAAATAATTGCTCCGTCCGATCTGGAGTTGAAATACAACAGTGTTCTGGCCCGGGGATTTCGTGCCTTGTTAAACTAAATTGGGAGGGAAATATCTGGGCTGTTTGTGTTAATTCTTACAGCTCTGAAATTCCCCCTTAATCTTTGGCTCCCAAATACCCAGCGGCCAGGAAGGTCATGAAGCATCTCGTATTCTTGTCAAGCAAGCCCTCCTAGCCTCTTCTGGCCTTTTGATTGCTGGTTGCTGTAAACCCGCCCCAGCCAGGGATGCTGTCCCGAGCAGACCGAGCACAATGCGGCTGCACACGAAGTGCCCGGGCAGGGAGAGGGTCCAGCATCTGGAATCCGGTTTTACAGGCCCCGGGCACTTGAGGGACAGGATTGTGGGACACAACAATACACGGAGGATGTGGTCAGTGGAGAAATTAGTTTGCTAGGGACCAAGTGGTTGTGTTGTCTCTTCAGGGCTTTCTGAGATGCATGGAGGATGTTGATCCCACCAGAAAGTGGGTATATAAATCAACAGGGGCTGTGATCTCAAGTCCTTGTTTTGTAAAAGTACAGGCAGCAGAAGAAATGCTGCAGCCTTGCTAACTGTGGCCAGAGGAAAATTGTCTTTGTGCAGATGGGAATAGCCCGTCCGAGGCGGGGCTCTGCAGGTCTGCTGGGGATGTCCAAAGCCTGTGGTGTTACTTCAAAAAAAAATTGTTGTTTTAAGGTGAAAATCAAATACGTTCATGCGATATTCATCTTGAAGTATTCAAATGGCAGAAGTTAAGCTTCCAGCAAGAGTGTTAATTAAACCATGTTGCACATCTGGGGTTGGTGGTTTGTATTGGGAAAGCATATGGGCGCCGTGCATTTGGTTATGTGAACGAGCTGCATCTGCGAGAAGAATAGCCGTGACTAGAGAGCGTTTTCGCTCTGGCGCTGCGCTCAGCGCTGCTGGAAGCAGCTGAGCTTTGTTGTGTGGGACTGTGGGACGCAGCCGGGAAGAGCCCCACCGAGGATTTCGCAGCAGCCGCGCGAGCCAGGCTCCAGCAAAGCCGGGCTTCGGCCGGGCGCTGCCGCGGCGTGGGCAGGACGGGCAGGGCTGTGCCGCACCCGGCCCGGGAGCTGCTCGTGCTGCTGCCGCAGCGTGAGCACCAGGCGCGGCTCGGGAGGGCGGTGGGTTGCGTGGGACCGTCCCCTTCGGTACCAGCCTCCCGGCAGGGGCTAGGTGCGGTCTGGAAGGGCGCCCGTGGATGCCTGAGCTCCTGCTAGGGCTCGAGGGGAACAGTTTAACCGACTTCAGCTCACAAGCGATTGTGCGGCTGCAGAAAGAGGCAGTTTCACGTCTGGTAACGGTGAGTTAGGTTGGACTTGCTGACACAAGCCGGTCCAGGGGTGCGTGCTGCCTCTGGAAGGTGCTTCACCATCTTCCTTTTAGTGGGACGCACAGTTACAGCCTAATTTGCTTCTCCAAATTCATGAGCGTATGAAGTGGACTTCTAAGGCACGAGCTTAGTAAACCAGCCCCGCTGTTAGCACTGTATTCAAATGTAGTTTTTGCAGATTACAGTCCAGGACTTCAGCATCGCTCTGACACGGCTGGAAGGTGAGATTGCAGCTCTGGTGAACGTAGCCTTTAAGGTAGCTCTGGTGCGGATGCCCAGAGCCCAGCGTGGGCTAGCTGCCTCTTTGCCCAAGGTTCGGGTGGGTTTTGCATCCGTTGCTGAGCATGATGCTGTTGGATGTCACATGTTACAAGATGCTGGACGAAGCACGTTGCTGCTGTCGTGGTGCTGGAGCCGGGGTTTGCGCTGGTTCCTAAGCCTTCGCAGTGACATCAGTGCAGAGAGGCCAGCACGGTGTCACTCCTCGAGGCAGAGACAGCTCGTTTGTCTGCAAACAGAGTTGGACATCGGCAGCGGAACAGTGCCCTGTGCGCAGGTCTGCAGTTAGCAGAGTGGAACTCGGTGTGTTGGTTAACACCTGGCTGCATCTGAAGTGACTTTTTGCTTTGGGGGTGGAAGAAGGGAAGGGATTGGTTTTGCAGCAGGATGACTAGCCTGTGCTTTGGCTTTGCTATGAAATCCCAGTGAGTCCTGTGACTTGCAGATCAGTTGCGTGTGAGGCTGTGTGCCTCGTGGGGCTTTAATGCGTTATAGTTGTCTTGTACCGCATCCGCACTTGGATTGTAACACACAGTAGCTGCTGTGTTATAGTTATCTATCTAAAAAAAAACCACCAGAACATTGCTGTTTTGGCAAGGAGAACAGTGCCACTAGCCCTATTTCAGTGGAAACTTCATTTTCCAAGCCATGCTTTCTAAAACTGTCTGGTTATTACATTTATCTCTGAGACGTGTTGGGAAATGTGGTAAAACTGGCCTCCAGTTCACTGCAATAGCCTTTTGCAGGACATGCTTGCAAAATGGCCTTAATTGTTGTCCCTTGGTCATTAACTGCCTAATAATTAAACTACATTTATCACTTGAGTTCCTGGAGATCAGCTAAGGACGGAGCGGTGCGAGGTGTCCCGTGTAAGCACCCTTTGTGCTCTTCTTCACGGCCCTTGGTGGAAGACTGCTCTGTAAACGTTTTCCCCTTGATGCTTTCTTTTGTAAGAAGCCTGAAAGAATATGCTTATTTTAGACTTCTTTCTGCTTCCATAGATGGACAGTTTTATATGATGCAGACAGTGCCTGCTGTGATTTTTATGGCCTATAGTTTTCTGAGCAAATGGTTTTGCTCACAAGTTGGCTAGGCTAGAATGACCTTCTCTTGTTCATTAGCTGTCTGTTTAAAAACACGCATGCGGTGTTAGTTATAGAGCGTTGATTGGGGTTATTTTAGGTGGTGCAGGGAGGTCTGTTCCTTTCCTTCCCTCCTCATTATCAAGCAGAAGCGACTGCTTAGGGCCTGGTTTATTTACCTAATAAACTGCCTCTTGTATCGTCTAGGAAATGCTTACATTTTTCAGCCAAGAAATCCTAGTAACAGGCAAACAGAGGTCTAGCAGTCAGGTCTGGAGAAACAACAAAATGAAGGTCAGCTAATATCGCTGTTATTCTCTTTCCCGGTGGCCATGACAGCAGGGGAGGTTTATTTGAAGATCCCAGACTCGGAGTCATTGCTCGCATTGTTGGTCCCCCGAGCACGGGAGGCTGTGCCAACAGTTCAGGATATTAATGTATTCCACAGATCAGTGAATGAAGAATTCCTCTGCACTCCTTTCTTTTAAAAAAAAAAAAAAAATCCTCTTCTCTCCCCTTCCCCCTTCTCCATGCACTTTGTTTGCAGTGGCTTTGTCTGCTGGATGTTGCTGGGCATTTCTAATGAGAAAGCGAAGAATCGCAGCAGCGGGAGCGGCGGCTCTGGCGTGGCGGGGAGGTGGCATCCTCAGCGCTTTTAGAGCTTAAGGTGAAGTTTTTACAAGCTGGTCCGGCGCACAGCGATTCATATGCTGGCAGGGTTTGGGAATGCATATATACAAGGGGGAGAAAAAAGCTCCTTTTCGACACATAAAGCTCCCTAATTTGCTTCCTACAAGGAGAAAGTGCTGCCCCGACGCCCCCCGCGCAGGACGCGATGCCTCGGTGCTTCTTTAGTATTCATCCCAGCTTCGTTAGCGCAGCCATCTCCCAGCCCACCCCGAGCAGCTGCTAAAAGGGACAAAATTAAAGCAATTCCTGCTCCCGGTGACTTACTGCCAGGGAATAATTGGGTTCTGTTTGCAAGGAACATATCACAACCCAGCTCCGAAGATGGAAAAAGTCTGGGGGAGTGGGGGTTTGGTGGGACGCATTTGTGAGACGTTCACAGGATTTACAGAAAGGCGGTTCAGTGGAAATAAAAGCTGGTCTCCTGAAGAGACAATTATCTCATAATAATGCAATAGATCAGGCAAAGGCAGCTGAGCAGGTTTTCTTTTTTATATATTCTCGTTCCATAGCAGGAATTGTACTTAGATATTTTTAATATATTCTTTGATCCCTCGTGGAAATGTTAATGAGACGAAAACTGCTAAAGAGCTCTCCAGACACTGCCCTGCTTTGGAGAAGGGTGGACTGAAACGCAGGCCCTCTGGAGGGCTTCTGACACACAAGAAGTCCCTTTGTTCGTGCCTGTACGAGCCAGAGACATGTCTAAAATTGCAGGGAGGATGAGAGGAGGCTGAAGAGGCTGGGCTGAAGGCACGGCATTCTGTACTTACAAGAGAAAAATTGTCAACCGGCTATTAAGGCCTTGATTTGACGGGCAGTGTACGGTGCGCGTTTGAAGTCCAGACTGAAGGTACTCCGAAGATGTAAGTGGGGATGCTTGTAGGCTGTCTTTCACTTAGACTTAATTAAGAAACTCGCGGGCTTTGTCTCTAGGAGGCCCATTACGTGTGAAGCTCCGGCCCCCCGTGAATAGGGGCTCGGCCGGGCGGTGCGTGCGTGCACGCCGCTTTGTGCGGTGTTGCCAAACTGAAGACAGCAGCAGGCGCGAGCTGGGCGCTGCCAGAGGTCACCCCTTGTTTGTGCCGCTGAACCCGCGTCCCGCCGCGGAAAGCCGGGGCAATCGTGCGAGCGTTTCTTAGAAGCCCGGGACTAACCAACCTGCCTGCGCAGCCCGCACGGGTAAACAGAAAATTAGTGGGAGGTCGGGAGGGGTTTGTAACACGGCCCGTAGCCTTGGTCGGCAGCCCTGATGGAGGGTCAGGGGTTAAACCAAAAAGGGCAAACAGAGTTTCTTAAAAGCAGCCGATGCCTGTGTTTGTATTTACGCAGGGAGGAATATTAGCTTTGAAATTTCATGGGCTGGCTGGCTGATTAGCTGCTAGAAGAACGGCTCGAGAGGCAGGTAATTATAACGGCCTCGAAAATCGCCTAAAAAGAATCCAACCTAGGCAAAGTAGCGGGCTTGTTTTAAAGTCCGCGGTATGGAGACCGTGCCGGATGTTTCCGCCAGAACCCGGATTGCCCGGAGTGGTTGCAGGTGAACGCCACAGCCTTCGGTGCTGTTTGTCGTTTCCATGCCTCCTGGTTGTGGTGGGCAGCGCCGGTTCGGTGTCCTCAGGGCTGGCAGAGCGCTGCTGGCACTGGCGCGGAGAGGAGCGGCGAGCTGGCTGGAGTCAGGCCGGGGCTCTGGGCCGTCAGAGTCCAGCTGCTGAGGTTCACACGCGAGGAGCAAAATAAGCGTACCTGAGGCAGAAAATGCAGAACTAAAATTAACTTTTTTATTGTCTTTGCTCTTCTATGGGGCTTAATGAGAGCTTAGTGAAGTCCTTCTTCCTTTCCAGTTCGAGGTGTGCCTCCGGGCCTCGAGGCTGACTGGGGCTGTAGGCTCTCTAGCCAGCGACACGAAGATGTGACGCGGTCTCTGGTCACGGCCCGCTGGCCGAGTACCTGCCTGCAGTGCAGCAGCTGAAGGTGGCCTTTGGCACGCAGCTGGAGAAGCCTTGTGTCTCTGGATCCAAGCTGAGACACTTCATCTTCGTCGTGTTGCTCTGCAGCTTTTGTGGAAGACTGCACGGTAATCCAAGGAGAAGCCTTGGTACCAATTCAGGGTGGGAGAGGGAGAAAACGATCGGGCTGCCTGAAGATGTAGAGCCCAGACAGCAGTTTGTGGTGGATGCAGAGCCTGAGGAACGTTTTACACGCCTTGGAGAGCACCCAACGTCGGCTGTCAGGGCTTGGCAGATGCTGGAGATGAGGACTTGCCAGCTGTAATTTGGGGGTGGTTCATTAGGCAGAATAGAGTGGGGATAATGTGCCCATATCAGTAACTTTTATAAACTTGTTTTAGTTCCTCAGCTGAGCAATCCTAGTGTTGTGGCTACAATTCAGAAGGGATGTAGATGGTGGGAAATGGTTCCCTGCGTGTAGGTGATAACTGCTCCCTCTTGCCCCCCTCACCTGTGCTCCAGCACAGGCAGGTGGAGAGTGAGTTGTGGTTACGCCGTTATTCGTAATGCTTCGTCACTTGCTTCTGGTTGCCTGTGGGAAGGGCCCCAAGACGAGTATTTTATGCAGCACGATGCCATAGCACAGTGACGTAGCACGAGGGTTAGATTTTTAGCGTAATCCCTTTATGTGCCTGTTTGCATAATTCTCCCAAATCAGCAAGAACTACTAGGTTCAAGGAATCTGGAAAGAATAAACTCTCCAGAGAGGTTCCTGGCTGTACTGCTTCTCCCTGAGCTCGGTGATCGTGTTAACGCTGTAAGACTTCCAGCTCCTGCAGCGCTGGTTTTTTTTACTACTGCAGTGTTTATAATGACTCTGGGGATCCCAGCAGGCAGCGCTTTGTATTTAGCTCTAGAGCATTAGCAGGGCGACGGTACTGCTAAAAAGTTTTGGAAAAGCACCTTTTTAGAGTCAAAGTGACTCATTCCTGCTAAAGAAGCAGCAGAAGTTATTCTGGTATTAAAATAAAATGCAAAAATATTAATTCCTCACCTCAATACTAAACTAAAGGCTCGAAAGTGAGGGGGAAAAAAGCCCCATGTTTAGGCCTTCCACAAAAATACTCCCGGTGCCAAATGATTCATACTGAGTAATTTAGGGCATGCTTTTAGGGGGAACACAGCATTGTCAACAGTAACATTTTAAATTTCCTGAGATGAGAGTATTTGATTTCTTCTTGTGAATTTTGCATTTTCGGGTGATCTTTGTGCTTTCTGATTCAGAACGACTTTATTTGGGGGAACTGTTTTGACAAGACACTCCAGTAGCGTGGGAGGTGGATAAATGCCTAATTAAAGTTGATCTCCCGTCTTCGCCAGAGCGCGAGGTTCAGATGTGCGCTGTGACGTGGGGAAGTGGATTTTCCGACTTGGCGGCTGCGTGCGTGCCCATTGTCGCCGCTTCCCACGTCCCGGTGACCGGCGGCTCCTGCATGAGACCTCGCTTCAGGCTCTTGCCCAATACGTGTGAGACTTCGCACCCGCTTCTCCCCTTTGCATCGGGGCGCTGGAGCGTGTGCCTTCCCTCCAAGCTATGTGCTTCTGCTTGCCGAAACGAGGGGAATAGCTCTTTTTTGGGTATGTCTTCTAGTGACCCAACATCAGGTGCTCCAAAGACTGGAAGCCAACGTCCTGCTCTGTCAGAAGAATTGCTCCTGCTCTGCCTGTCCTGCCCGTGTTCTGGCAGAATAGTGTTTTGCAGAGGGAATAGACGGAGTATAACACCTGCCTCGCGTTACACCCTGTTGCCTGCAGTTTAGTATGTTCCCCCAACAGCAGGTAGATTTGAGCTTAGAAAACCCCAAAGCAGGAATCGAACGCATTTTCTCTGAAGCCTGAATGAGTTCCTGTAGCATCTGAAGCATTGTGCAAGAGGGACATGGTGGTTACTTCTCTCTCCCTCCCCTGTTGCATTTTACAAACCTCATTCTATTTTTCTTTCTTGCCCTAGAACTATTTGATGAATTTGACCTTGATTTGTAAATAGTTTTGGTGTGACTGGAAATGTTTTTTTCAGTGAATTTATTAAATGCTGAAAGCGTGTTGCCTCGCTTTATTGAGAAGTCTATTTACCCTTCTGTACATTTCCATCATGCAGCTTTATTCTTGGTTGCAGTTATTGTTTCATGGGCCACACACTTTGTTCTTTAATCTCTCTTAATTTCTGAACCTCTTTCCTAGTGTTACTATTTCTGCTCTACTGTTTACTTTGCTAATAACGGCATTATTAATATTTCCGTTTGGCACATGGCTATTTTGCCATGTCCTCTATTCTACTTCCTAACAGCACTTAAGTGCTTTGTTTGTTTACCGTCACCTATGGTACTTCAAAAGTGCTCATTGCTTTGGTAGCTGAGTGCAATTACGTGGATGAATGCAGAATTAGTTGTTCTCCTGTGTACTTAGCTGTTTGCATTTAGGCATTCATAGCATAGTTGTGCGTACATATTAGTGGTCAATGGTCTACGAGAGAAACTTTCCTGCAAAGGAGTATTTTGGGTTTAGATCGGCCAGACTTGCCCACTGATGAAAAGCTGTTCCTGTGCTGGGATGCTCCCGCTGAGACTTCTGTGCGCCTGGATTTGCTCCAGCCTGGACTGTGTCCTCTGAGCTGCTGTTGCTGTAGTTCTGAAGCTGTGGTGTAGTCCGTGCAGGAGGAGAATCGTGCTGTTGGTCCTTCAAGTTTGCTTGAAATAAATGGGGAGATGGTGAATTTGGGGTCTTGCAGGGGGCGGGATTGCTCTGGTGTGTGCTGTATGAGCCCTGTTGAGAAAAGGAGGGTTGGATTCTGGTGACTGGTGATTGCTTGGAACACAGAGTTTCTCTTGGGGTGTCCAGGTGGCTTGCTCCCTTTTGAAAGATGCATTCTTTATTTTTGATTAGCAGAGGAACTAAATGCTTGAGATCATCTTCTAAGGGAGGAAGAGTTTAGCAGAACTGATTTTCCTTCACTACTACGTAAATGAGAAGGTCAAGGGGTGATGACGGCTTTTTTGGTGGTCATCATTTGTCCTGCTAATTCTGGCAAAAACTAGAATGTTTTATCATCAGAGAGTTTGGAAGTGGGGAGTATCTAGATGGTAAATGGCTTCGTAAACTGAGCGTGTCTGCAGGTTGCAGTGTGACTGATGTGGTAGCACCCAAAGAGGAGGCATTCGGCTGTTTATGGCAGCGGCACATGTCCGTAGGTGGGCGCTCAGGTATTTTTATGGGTTATGACTGAACAAGTTTTACAACATACAAGCTCCAGTCGTCTGCTTCCTTGCTTAATTTGGCAAGGTTTGTAGGAGGACCAAGCGTGAGGTAAGGGGTAGTTTTGGCTCAGTTCTGCTCAGTGGCTGGTTTTAGTGGTGGTCTAGCTCACCTGAGACACCGAGTTGGCTCCGTAATTCTGAGATAGTGGGGAGGACCCCCGTCTCCTCTTAAAGCCTTCATTCAGCATTAGTCGAGAAAGAAATGGGGTGTCAGGAAGGCAGGAAATGTGTTATTTCTAGGCAGGCTTCCCATCTTTGTAGGTTCACGTGGCCAGTTCTGCTTTCCCTGTAGGGTTTGTGCTCTTCTGCCAAGGTTCTTGGAAGGTGAGAGCTAAAAAAAAAAAAACCTTGCAGCCATAGGGGACGATGGGAGGAACTGGGAGTAACGGGGCTGTGATCGCCGCCAGGACTTGCTCTCCTTTGCTGCCAGGCTCGTGCTGGCTCCGTCCTGCAGGAGTTGAGCCGTCTTAGTAGCTCCTTAACGTATGCAGGCTCCTCTGTGGAGCAGGGCAATGCTGCTATCCCCACCTGAGTTGCTGCGCCTTGGCTGGCTCCGGCTCTGGCTCCGGACGTGCCTGGAGCATCGGCACTGCCAGCCTGCTCGGACCAAGCCGGTGCCGCTCTGTCCTTGAGGTGCTGGAGGAACTGGAGCTAAGCCGCAGGATCTGGGGGCTGCATGTGGAGTTTGTCGTGCTTTGGTCGGATGAGCTGTGGATTGCTTCGCAGCAGGGTCATTGCTCTTCCCAGCCCATGTTTATCCGCAGGTGTGTGGGCATGGCTGATGCCCGTGAGCTCCCCTGTCTCGTGGAGGCCACTCGCGGGCTCCCCGCCGTGCTGAGGTGACTTGGGCTGCCCGTTGCAGCCACGCAGTAGGTCGCCTTAGTCGCTTTGTGCAGTGGTTTGGTAAACCCAGCATTTTCTGAGGTGGTTCCCGGGTTCCCCCAAGGTGCCTGCTGTGAGATCCGTGTACCTTCCTTGCTTACAGCCATCACACCTCTCGTGGCTTTCTGAGAAGAGATACCAGGGCATGAAATAGTCTCCTGTGGTGGAGTTTCCTTGGATCAAGCTAGACTGCAGTTCGGCAGTCCTGAACTGCCTAACTTCTTGCATAAGAGACTTTCTCTGGGAGCTATTTTTAAAGACATGACTTTGATAAAAATACCCCAAGTGGGAGGGAGAACTCGCAGCAAACTCTCACCTTCTCGAGCTTGATGAGGTTACGCCCTTTACTTTATATAGATCAAGAAAATAGGGAATTTGTAATTCTTTAGGTAATGGAGGGTTGCTGAATAATGCTGCATAGAAGTCTTTTAAAAAGAGAATGAAGTGTGTTATAAAGCAAAGTCTGGAACATCTGTGGAGCAGCCTCTCCCCGAACCTGCCACTACCAGCAGCGCTCGCCACAAAAAGCCGTTAGTGAGGGAAAAAATACCTGATGCCTGTTTGTCCCCGCCTGTAGTCCTTGTACCCTTGGTGAAGTACAGAGATAGGCATCACCCACCTGCCATGGGGGCAGCCGGAGCCCAACTGGGGAACTTGTAATCTTAACTCGTTCCTGCAGCTTCCTGTGTATTGCACAGGCTGTTTCCCGTTGCTGTTAGAGCAGCTGGCTTTCTTGCCACAAATCTTTTTTTTTTCTTTCCTCTTTTGGATTGAAAAAGCTGGATTTATTAAATGCACGTGACAGATAACTGCTTCTCTCTGTCTTATTTGCAAACACCCCTGTGAAGTCCCTGGGTTCTCTTGCTGGCAGTGCTGCTCACACACCCACAGAGCAAGAACGTTACTTTTTTTAACGTTTATGTTGATGGTGGTACTGGTAGCATCGATGGTTCTAAGATGCTGGCATGTCTCTGGGGAAAAAAAAAAATGAAGTCATCGTAGTGCTGAGTTGCTAAATGCTGCTGCGAGATTTTTTTCTGTAAAATTTTAAACATAATCTTTTTTTGTGGGTAGGTAAATGAAAGTTTATTAGAAAAGGAATATTTAATGCTGCCAGAGAAGGTTCTTGATTGCGGTTTATCCTGAAACTGGTAATGAATGTGCACTATCAGGGCCTGGGGATTTGGCGTATGAATTTCCCAGGGTGTAATCATCTCATAAGGCGGCTGAGTGTGACTCCTTCCCCAGTAATCTACTTAACTCAGTAATTTACCCCTCCTTTCGCCTTGCAAGGAGAATGAATCTCACAGGTTGTTTGCATGACAAGTAGCTCGGGATTGTCTGAGACTTTGAAGAAGATGCTGGGAGTTAATTGTAGCAGCTTGAGTTAATGGATTCCCATGTTCACTGGCAGGCTGAGTGCGGAGAGGAGCTGGAAAATGGATTTTATGGGGAGTACTATAGCTGAACCATGTGTTTTGATTGCTAAAATGCTAAAATGCTAAAAAAAAAAAAAAATTTGCCTTGCAAGGGATGTTCTTCCCCACCAAAACTAACCTTGGGGGAAAATTATGTTGGGTCATTCTAGGATTATTGGATTTGCAGATAGTATCTGCTGTGCTAATGTCAGCTACTGGCTTATGGCAAGGCAGCTAACTGGGAGAGGTTTCTTGACAGTTGATGATTCTTAAAACCTCCCCTCAACGTCCTTAAAACCCCAGTGGATGATGTGTTTAAAAAAAAATCCAAAAAAGAACCCTAAATATGATTGCTAGCAAGCAAACTAATTGCTGCATCCAAGCCTTCATTTGAAGAGAAAATATGGATGTCCCATCAACAATACTGACTTCTAAATTTTATTAAGATCACCTCACACCAAAACTTCATTGTGCTGAAAAATGAACGGATAAGCATCCCTTCACCTCTGTTTTTAATTTGCCTCCTCTTAAAGCCAAACACTGCGAGTGAAATTCCTGCTTCAAGATGGGCTCCATGGTATGCGCTCAGCTTTTGCTAGCTCACTCTGAGAGCAGAGGAGAGAAGGAGAGAATGTGATGGGAGCGAAGGGATGGGAAGCGCTGGATAAACTGTACGGGCTTTATTTAAATTACCATCATGTTCTGTGGCTCGCGTGAAATTACATGCTGCCAAGCATCTTACTGCAGTCCCAGGGGTCTGCGCCTGATACGCATTACGCTAACCGTTTGCAGACGACCTTTCTAATACAGCACTGCATGTGCGGTCTGAAACTTTTTGAGTGATGGAGGCTCAAGGTTTGATGAAACCTTAAAAACAATTAAAAATCTTATTTTAGAAGTGTCCATGCATGGCTCTACCTGGTGACACCGTGCAGGAGTCGTGGTGCGGGTTTTGTCCTTGGCTGAGAGGTGAGGTGGGCTCAGGTGACCTCGCACGTCTGCAAGCGCAGGCAGGGGTGCGCGGGTGCCGATGCAGAGCAGCGAGCGCTTTTTATGTCAGCAGCAGTTTCCTTAAGCACACTTTGCGGCAGCCCGGGGCTCGAGACTAAAGCTCATCCGTCTCTTAGCACTGAGCTAGCTTGGGTTTCCTGATTCTGGTTCCCAGCCCTTT
>VXAL01009315.1:88039-107378 GCA_013399475.1 Chauna torquata
CGGGGCTCGGCCTCGGCCGCTGGGCCTGCGGAGCCGGGGCCTTCCCTCGGCGCCTGTGCCACGGGACCGGGCAGGCGTAGCGCCTGGGGGACCCGTGCTTTTTGGGGGAGAGAGACGCGCGGGGGTGGTCCGTCTGGTCTGCGTGTAGTCCGGCTGGAGAGAGGAAAGGGGCTCGCGTTGCAGTTTGAGCTGTGCCTTGTACAAGTGCGCTACAAGGCCTGTCTGTGTTCTGGTTCGGAAGGACACAGCGGGCTTAAAAGAGCAGTCCCAGCAGGACTGTGCCCCTTGGGCTGAGCTAACGTCCTGCGGGTAGGAGTCCGTGGAACGATGCGCGGCCCAGGGTTCTCTGAACGGCGATCCTCCCGGCCGCCCGTGCGCCGCCACAGCAGACCTGGCTTCCTCCGCCCGGAGCTTGAATAGCGGACGCTCCCCTAGGCGCCGCAGAGGCAGCTTGCCGTTCCCCTCAGGGCCACCTGCCCCTCCAGGACGAAGGGACGGGGCTGGCGTACGCTGCAGCCAGCGGAGCTTCCCCGGGGAGCCGGCCGGCCCGCAGCACCAGTGCGTGGTCCCTTCCTGCAGGAGCGCGGCCGCCAGCCCCGTTTTGCACCTCGTCGCTCCCCCCGGCAGCGGCCCCGTGGCGCTGGGCTGCGGCCGGCCCGCACCGAAGTGGTGCCGAGGGACCCGGATGCGCTGCGCCATTTCTGGCCGCCTGCCGTTCGCCGTCTTTCTGTCTGCCTCGGCTGGTTTTGTGCAAGGGTGAATGTCGCTGCGGTGGGAGCGCGGCGTGCTTTGCAAAACACTGCCTGTATTCTGTCAACCAGGCGACTGCAACTTTCTTAATTGTGGATTCTTTTAGTTAATTAGGAATGTTTGGAAGTGCGTCGCACCTCAGCAGGGCTCAGTTCTGCAGGGTGCCGAGTACTTTGTTCTTCATCCAGCAGAGCACTTGAGCGTGTCTTTAAGAACACTTTATGGGCTCAAATAAGCTCATTGATTTCAGCAGGTTGAAGGACTGAGCCAATACCAAATTTCTTCTAATGGTCCTGACTCAGATAATAACATCCAGGAAAGTGTTCCTTGAATGTTAATGATACCTTAAATCGCAATATCTCAGCCTTCACAACTTTAAATGTTCAGAGAAATGTAACAAAGGCTAAAACTGTCATGTTTTGGGGGGGGATTTCTTCTTGGGGAAGGAGTAAAAAGAGGACAATGCGTGGTTAAAGGTGACTTTTATTTTTTATTCCCCTCACCCTTTTTCCCCCAGCTGTGTAGTAGCAGAGGTAAGCTTTCGATGTGGTCATCTTCAGTGAGCTTTTAATAAATTATGTGGAAACCGAAACAGTTTGGAAAAGTATAGATTCAGCAAATACTCCAGAGAGACTTTTAGTGGCAACATGATTAATAAGGGACACTACTGGTAATACTATCAAAACAGTGCTATTGCAAAAGCATATGGAGTGTCCCTCTTTCGGGGCGGCAGCAGGGTTCAGACAAATGATCCCAGCGGTTTATGTGCCTCTTTGCAGTCTGGATTTGTTCTCCCCTTAGAAGTGTGAGGGGAATCAACTCTGTAGATTTAGTGGATTAGTCTTAAGGAAAAAAAAATTAGTAAATCAGGCAACTTGGTTTTGCTCCAGAGTATTTTTATCCTTGTTGATAACGGGTATGTTCCTCACACGGACCTATTTTTCTTAATTTTTTCTCCCTGTCAAACCCCATGTGCATCAAGTAATACCGTAAGGGGCTCAGAAAGGGAAATGTTTTCCAGCAGAAGCAAATCACGCAAAACAGGTGAGGATAAAACCATCCTGCCTTGTGCAGGTTCTCCCAGTGCTCTTCTGGTTTTGCTGCCTTTCTCCACCATGAGCAAAAATCTCCGCCGGCTGGGGGGCGCGCGGCCGGGCTGCCTTGCAGCAGTCCCTGGTGCCCGCTGCACGCTCTCTGCTGAGCACAGCCGCTTCAACCCTGCCTTGCTCACGTCACCCAGGCAGTTTTTTCCCCTGCACATTGTTCTGAGAGCAATTATTTTGTTATTTCCTTTGAAGACATTTACTGTGCAGCTGCTGTGGCAGCTTGTAGTTGTCATGTGGGAAGGCAAAGGAAGAGAACAGGAATAAAGAGCTTATAAACTTCTCAAGTTTTAGGAAGGTACAGAGATAAAATGATATTGTGGTTTTTCCCCTTCCTCTATTTTATTATTATTATTTTTATTTTCTTGCAAAATGCGAGAGAACCTTTTGTGCTGCAGTTGGATTGATTGTACAGGTTTGGCTCAAGACGGAAAGTAAAACATAAAATTAAAAAAATGTCCATCCTGACACAGGAGACAATGCAGTCTTCCAAAACCAAAATAGTTTTATGTTGTACACTAGCATATAGCAGTCAAAGGTCTGTGTGTGGGGGCTTTAAGAGATGCCTTCCCTTCTTTTTTTGGAGAAGAAACTTCTGTTAACATCTAAATGATTTAAAGAATTCAGCAAGGGTTGAATTCCCTGCTTCATTGGCATGAAACTTTCTCATTGCTACTGAACTATGTTATTTTATCAGCCTTCTGCTCTTCAGACTCCGTTTACGAAAAACTTTTAGAAGTGATTACGCAAGTCGAATCTAATTTCTTATCACAGTTCTGTATTTACTGGCTCAGTTGTATGTGAGAGATTGTTTCACCCAGCCTGTTTCCCTTGACGTTTTTAGAAGGTTCTTACAGTTGTTAGCAGCTGTAAATTGTATTAATAAGAAGTATTTGGTTGCTGGTTTCTGCAATTTTGTATGCTGATTAGGTTGGATTGCCAAAAGTTGAGCAAGTTTCTAAAAGGATTGTTCTTTGAATTGTTAAAGCACTTTCCTCAACAAAAAACAGCTGTATCTGTTTCAAAAATTTTACAAGTGAGCTGAGACACTTCTGAAGAAACTAGGGTGAAACACTTTATTTTTCCAGATTGCTAATCGACTTTAAAATCAATGCAGTCTCATCTAAAAGTCTTCTTAAAAGGTAAAAGAGCCAGACTGAAAGATGTCGAGGTTTTTTGGCTTTTATTCTCAGCATTGCATTTGAGGTGACAAACACCCACCTCAGCACTACCTTTTCGGGTTGTCTCTGCTGTGCCACTCTTCCTGAAGCAGTTCTAGCGGCTCAGTGAACGACTTTTCTCAGAGTAGCGCAGCACGTCTGTGAAAATGAGCACATCTGGGTTGGCTTCGTCCAGAGAGAGTCCGGGGTGCGCTCCAGGAGCAGTGGTGCATCCGTGGAGGTTTTCAGACCTCGTGTTGACAAAGCCCTGAGCAGCCTGGTCTGTGTCTAGTGTTGACCCCGCTTTGAGCAGTGGGTTGCGCTGGGAACCTGTGGTCCCTTTCCACCTGACGGTTTTACGGTTTATGACTCGTTTTCTTCTCTTTGGCGTCAGAAGAGCATCTCCTTGCAGCAGTCACCAGATCTTGCTGTTTGAGTGCTGGATTCACCCAGCTCAAATCTGTGGAGTGAGTCAACAGAAAATAGGTGCAGTTTCTTTATGCAGACCCTCCTGTGTGTGACCCACTGCATATGGGGAAGGGCGTAATGAAGTGGGATTTATCCAAGAGAAGCCGATGCTGAGCAAAGCCTGCTGCTAACTGTGTTGTGCCGAGCAGAGCGCTTACCACCCGTGCGACAGCAGCAGGCAGGTAATGAGACCATCCAGCCACAAGCGCGATCTAAAACTAGTTTGCTATAAAACCAGGTTTCTTTCCCTCTGGGACTCCAAAAGTAGAAAGATAAGCATCTCCCACCTTAATTAGACTTGCGTTCAAATGAAAGCTACGGCGTGTGTTTGTTCCGATCCACAGGGCATCAGGCTGTGGCTGCTGTACTGCGTGTAGTTTGTGGAGTGAGTCGAGGGCAGCTGCTGTAACAGAGTTACGAAGTGACCAGGATTGTTCGGCGAGGTCAGACTTCCCAGCAGACTCCCTTAACGTGGAAAGAAGTCCTTGTGCCAGGGCCGATGAGGGCTGACACTGCTGGGCTGGCTGGGGAGCCACTCGATCACCTCGTCCAGCCAAACCTCCTGCTGGACAGATTGATACTCAGGAAACTCTTTTCATCATCCACCACTGAACCGTGTTTGGAGCCTGCGTTAGCACTCTGAATTATGCCTCTGTTGGCTCTTGACTACATAAAGACTTTGGTGTTGAAGACTTAGGAAGGCTGGTTACATCCTGCACTTGGCTGCTCTCAGTTGTTGAACGTCATTGCACAACCCCTTTTACTGGAGAAGCTCCTTGCCTCAGCTGAGAACATTAATGATAAAACTGTGGCTTATGCAGTAGTCATCTTGTCACGTACCTGAGATTATCTGTTCGAGCTTTTCTCCGAGGTCTGTAGCAGATGGCGAGAGACACGATGAATGAAGCGGTTGGGAGAACAGTTCAGACTTTAAGTCAATATAGAATGAGAAAAAGGAGTGTTAGATGTGTGTAACCAGTTCAGACGTAGTACGTAATTAATCTTCATCTGTGGCTTTTTAAATAAGCAACAGCCAGAGTATCCCAGATTTGAAACCCATGTTTGTTCAGATGTAATGGATGTGGAGAGAATTTTTTCTGACCCTCACCCACAAAGCATCATCTTTCCGGGTAGGTTTACATCGAGTGAATTGACTGGAGCAGAGCTGCACAGTGCAGGTTTGTTAACCATTGCAACAGCCTTGTTTTATAGGGTCATCCCAGTAGGTTCATGTTTAAAGCTGTCTGTCACTTCATTCTTGACGGTTTTGTACCCATTTTCAGGGTTTTTTTGAAGAAGAAAAATCCGTGCTGCCTTTGAGCTGGAGTTTCTCATACTTAAGTCTGTGTAAAGATGATTTATGGTGCTAGTAGGGGCTCCATTGGAAATGCAAGTTCTGTTATGAAGTGGGATTGAACGGACCATGCTGAAATGTTTATTGCCGTCTTCAAAATAGAATACATCAGGGTTGATGGTGCCTGTCCAGGAAAGAGAGAGAGAGTGGTGTGGAGTGGGGCTAGTGGGGTATTTTTAGTATTCCAATAAAAGACAAGGCTTTTAAAGGAAATCACTTATTGCCATTTTGCAATCAAGAATGCAGGAGTGTTCCAGGGACTGCAAGAAATATGCTTCAAGAATGTCGGACCCATAAGGAACTAATCATTAAATATTCTCTCGTTTCCACCCCCGTTTTTTGCTCTGAGGAAGCCATTTAGAAACTTTGCAATTTGTATGTAAATCTCAACCCTTCTGACCACGCGGTTAAGTATCCAAGTGACTTAGGAGCCAGCATCCCATTTTCAAAAGTTCTTACAATTCCTGTGCAAGTAGGGCACTCTTTTAAATAAAAGACACATGGACCAGACTTCAAGAACACTTAATCTGACCTTAAATGACTTGGTACGAGCAGTATATGACTTTTTTGTGCTATGACTTATTATCCTTGATCAGTTTCTTGCTAGTAAAGTTCCTCCTGCAGGTTCAGATAGACCAGTAAAACTGCAATTTTGTTTCTGTAGCGTATTCCACTGGTTTGACTGACTTGAGCTGTGATGTTTTTTCTAATTTTACTGTTTTTTTTCACATGTAACTCTAGTTGTTGATGTGTTAAACATTTCGGAAGCATTCTGGCGCTGCAGTATATCCATCTAACTAGTGACTGAGTAATCTCAGCATTTGTTTGAGTGAAAAACAAAGGAAGAGGCAAAAGATAATACATTCTCAAGTGATTTAAGAGCCTAATGGGACGATTTACTGATGCGTCTAAGCAGATCTAGTGGTTACCTGCTCCCTCTCCCCACGTTCCCATCTTTTTCCTTGTCCTGGCGCTGGTGTCCTGGTGAGCCGGTTCAGGGAGCTATAATGCTAGAAAACTGACCCTGCCAAAAACAAAGACCGGGGTGTCAGGATGATGGCAGATGGACGCAGGCAGATGTCCCCTTCTGTGCCAGGCCAGCAGAGCAGTCCTTTCATTTTATTTATTTTTTTCCCATTTGTTTTTACTGGGGAAAGTGGTGGAGGAACAAGAGCCCCCCGCTGGGATCATCTGTCACGTCTCCTGCCGTCCCGCTCACTCCAGGTAGCGGCTGCGGGGCGGGCGGCTGCCGGGCAGGCTTCCTTTCGGGAAAACCGTTCCGAGTCCGCCAGCTGGGCCGCAGCCGCCGTGCCCCTCGCTGGCGTGGGGGAAGCTGCGCTGGAGAAGACGCGGGGCCGTGCGGACGAGAGGAGGAACGCGAGCGATGAGGGCACTGCAGGAGGTGGCGAGCGCCACGTCGCCGGGATTTAACTCGTCTTAGCCCCGCTGTCCCTGCAGGTTGGTAAATCCCCAGAGCTCTTTGAGTCTCTAATGTGAGGGCAGCTGATACAAAGCTCTGAGACCTGTGCTGCCGAAGGGCCGCCTGAAGGCAGGTAACCTTTGGATTTTGTTAGGTCCTTGCCTTCTTGCCTGGAAAGCCTCACCTGGCTGCCCGTTGCACCTTGTGGCTCCCGGGCGCCGGCTGTTCTCTCCACCACGGCTCGTGAAGCTGGGGTCCGTGCCAAACGCTTCCGCTGTTCTTCACTGCCCTCGATGGCAGGGGGAGAGTAACTTCTGGCCAGCCTGGAGAAGGGGATGTTCCAGTTAAACCTGCACTTTCTCACCCCTCCCTGCTGATTTTTGCACGGCTTACGCCAGAAGTTCAGGTGACACCTGTGGCTTGGTTGGGCTCACTTGGGTGAACCTCGTCTGAAATACGGGGATTTGCAGAACCTTTGTGATCCTGTTCGGGCTTGTTTTGTTTCCTTTCTTCTGGGAAAACTTAGTGCACACTGGGGTTTTTCAAACTTTCACAAGTCCTGTTCCAAGTTGTAACACAGTTGTTCAGCAATGCAGCACAGTGCTTGACTGATCTTGTTTCTTGGCGTTGCTTATGTAAGGGAAAGGATGCTAGAGAGTTTGGAGGAGGGAAAATTGGAAAGCGTGTGTGCTTATTTAATTAAAAAAAGGAAGAAATATAAGCCACATGCAAAAAAATGCAGTAACCAAGTCTGCCGATGACCTTTAGGGTTGGAAATAGTTTGATAATAGCAGTGTGGGGACGAGCAAGGAAAGTCTGTGAAGTCACTCGAGCAAGAACAAAAGGAAAAAACATGAGCATGTTTCCAGTTTCTTGCTCGCTGGGATCTGGGTGATCTCCTACACGGAGCCGAATGCTTGCATCTGATGCTTCCCCTAGCATGCACATCAGAAAAAGGCATCAAGAGGAGATGATAGAGGTTGCCAGGTTTGACTAGAAGTAAAATAGACGGCAGGTGGGAAAACACCAAACGGGACTCTCGGGGAGACCGGTTGTCTGAAATTGTCAGCATTTGCTGGGCACGGGTGCGATGCCCTGCACAGATTTACCCCAAAAGACAGCCTGTGCTCTGGAGGGGCTTCCGTTTAGTCTGCGTTAGCGTCGTTTACAAGCGTAGAGAGAAATCGTTGCATAGTCGATACCGCTTGTTAAACACATTTGATCTTCTCCTTGGTACAGCAGTGAGTGCAGAGCGTACGGGTCATGGTGTGGGGGCACGTGACCCGAATGAGCTTTTCCCTCGGAGCGAGTTTGCATTTGCTCTCTATGCAGTGGTGAGTCCTGTAAGCATTTTTATTTCCAAATCTTTAGACCAGTTTGCAGGAAGGTACCATTGAGGTATGTGTATAAATTGCTTCAATGCCCTTTGGTTCAGTAATTCTGTATCAAATGGACATCCTAGGCTGTCCTGCGTGAGCTAACTTCTGCTGTTTAAAAGCAGATACAAACTTAGCTCCGTGTTTCCTTTCCAGCAGACTTCCCTGGAAATCACAGATTATTACAGTTTAGTTCTTGCCGTGCTCTCAACTCATCTTCAAACAAATGTCTTGTCTCTCTGAGCTTCAGTTCTTGTGTCTTGGAGGGTAAGATGTCCCCATTTTTCTTAACTCGTTCAGGAAGCCTTCCTCTCTCTCCACTGCCCTTCTTTTGTCTGGTTCTCAGCTTAATGCAAGAGGTTAATGAACTGTGTATCTTAAGTAGACTTATAGAGGTACCATCAAATTTCTATTTCTGTGGCACATTAAACCTTTAGATCAAAACGTTCTAACCGCTGCCAAAAGCAGATTTTGTTAGCGCCGGCTGAGCGTTGGCCGTGCTGGAAACGAGCGGCGCTGGAGCCTGCTGTTGGGAGGGCTGTGGCTGCATTCGCTCGAGCTATTCCTCCAACTATTGCAGTTCATTTAAGGTTGGATTTTTACAAGATATATCATTTTCTTGAAGGACTATAGGATTTCATTGCAATTGCACTTGGAAGTAGTTCAATATACTATCTGGCATGCATTCGTAATTTGAAAAATAGATTAAAAAAGAAGCAAATTGAGGTATAACAATAATGGATTAAGAGAAACACTTATCTCACTTCCTTTCCTTCAGTTGGGCTGTGCATGTGGTTTGGGACCTGAACACCAGGGATTATTTGATCACTGAAGCAATAAACGTTTTGGATGTAAACTCGCTTCATGTTGCTTCTGGGACTAAATTTGACATTTGTTTCCCGATTGTGGTTTTTATCTCGCTGTTGTTTATCCACACGTTGTTTGCCAACAGGTACTGCTGTCAGTAACGTAAGGCGTGTTCATGCCCTGATCAAAGGCTCGCGGTAACGATAACAAACTCGTCTGTGTGCCGAGAGAAGCACAGCTCCGACCCAACATGGCGCAAAGCAGAAAAATGCAGTTTTTTCATATGTGAACTAAAGCAGCCGGAGGAGCTAACGCGTGGAGACAAAGCCTATGCGTTTGATTCCGATAACTCGTTTCTGCGGGTTAACCTGTCGCTGCATGAATAACTCCAAATGGGGAGTAGCTCTTGAGGTTTTTTCGTCCTACATAGGAATGACCTAGGTCTGTCTTTCTTCCAAATAAGGAATTAATAATGCAATAGTTGTTGTTTCCAGAGAGCTCAGCTTTTTTGAGAAGCGTCTTTTTTTCTTTTTTTTTTCTTTTTTTTCCTTTAGACCCAATGAAACACATGGGCGTTTGGAGCCTTTAATAACTGTTCTCAGAGCCTGTTCTTGATTTGTTTGAGGATTGCCAATGATTTTGATGTCAGAGTTGAGAGGTACAATTGTAGTGTTGAATTTCTCCAGTCAGGCCGGTTGAAAAGGAAGGTCAAAAGCAATAACGGCCACGTTCCTTTGGGTGGACGGCGGCGTAGGATAACATGCGATTGCAGCGTTTTGCATAGACGTATCGCCCAAGAAAAAGTTTGGCTGTCACAAAACTAATAAAGAACAGGCCTCCAGAGAGCTGGTTTCAGTGGTGCAGGTGTAGGAATCAGGGAGTGTATTTACATACAAGGCAGCTTAATAGTGTGGGATTTGTGCTAAAGTGGTTCTTAATGCAATACAAATTGAATACCCTGTCTTGCTTTAACCGAGGAAGATGTTAGAAGGAAAGATTTTTATAGCTTTTGGGGGAGAAAGTGTTTGGCTTTTTTTAGGGAACATAAAGGACAGCAAGATGGATTTCTTCGGGTGCTTGCCATGTTAAACTAGTGCTTTAGGTATGTGCTTCGGATTCTGTGTCAGCCTTCCAAGCTGGTTCTCTGTTGCCTTGAAAATCAAAGTTTTGAACAGATTTGGGCAGGGTTTCTGCCATATATCTGGCAACACGGACTTAAAATTAACTTACTGAAAAAGCAGATAAAGTTTTGTTTTTTTTTTAAACAGTGACATTAAAAAAATCCTTACAGAAAGCAGCCCTGCCTCTACGGCCTCTTGTTGAAACTCCATCTTTTCCCTGCTTCTCTCCTACCCTGTAAAACAACTATTATGTGTTTATAAGTTAGCGCTCCATGTCACTTAAAAAAGAAGACTTATTCATAAACTTCTGGATAGACAGTTTGGTGGGAATATAACTTTCTTGGCATAAAACAAGCAGCTTTTTCCAGATAATGTAATGTTATACCAGGCTCTTTAAAGTCATAGCATGCTATTTATTATTTTTTTTATAATCCATAAAAGACACCAACGCAGAGCCCTCAGCATTGCTGGGAATGACACTGCACCCCAATCAACAGAAAAGGTATGGAAAATCCCAAGCAAAACTCCCATTCCCGTAAATAGTCGCCAACAGGCAGAAGAGCGGGTCTCGGGGGGTGCGCCGGCGGTCGTCGGTGAGCAGGCGGGCTGGCTCTGCGGCGAAGGCCAGCTCCGGGATGCTTTCCCCTCTGCGGGCGGCAAGCAGCGGGGAGATCTCCAACAGGCATGTGTCATTTTTTGCTGGGATTTGCCAGCTGCAAGATAAACATTCTTGAATCCGACTTGGATGTAACCTTTCAGCTTTTGGAGTCAGGGCAGTTGACTTGGACACACGCGCACACAGGCACGCGCACGCGCCGTAGCATTTTTTTTAATGGGCTGAAGTCGGTATTTATTTCGCCATCCAGAAACCAGCAAGCAGCCAACGCGTGTTTGCGTCTGCTTTCTGAACATACTCAATATTCAGGAGGAGCACTGAGCCCACAGAACCGTACAGCTCACCAAGAGGACCGCTGCTTCCCGAATCTCAGGGTTTCCAGCTGACTGGGATTTGGGGATGACAGAGGCAAGGATCACGTTGGTCGGGTCCTTGTCCGAGTGACTCTTCCTGCCCCCGGGCTGGAAGCGGGGAGGGAGGGCTGCCCTGCTGCCAGAGCACTCTGGTTCGGACTTGAAAGAGAAATCCTGGCTATGCACCCTGTGAAAAGGAGAAGTCATCCCTTAGCATCTGCTCGTATTTACTTCTCCTATTTATAAGGACCATCCAGTGCTCTGTGCACTAATTATAGCAGCAGGGACTGGAAGAGATTTCCTTGCTCATTGAGCCCAGACCCAAGCTATCACAGGCAAATTCACTCTGCACTTGCTGCCGTAAACTCTCCTGGTATATTTTAAAACATTTAGGATCTTCTCCCTGGCGATTGCCTGTTTCATTGCTAGCCCCAGCTGGGCCGATCCCCAGAGGCAGCACCGTGATGTCGACGTCTTGTGTCCGTTACTGCCGGCCCTGGGCTGAACCAAGGGTAGCAGAGCGGGACTGGCGCTCAGCAGGAGGAAGCCTCCAAGGCAGGAGGACAGACAGACCGCCGCCAGACACCGTACGGGACCGTCCGCCCGCCGCCCAGCCCTGGGTGCGTCAGCAGCTGCCTGTCCCCTCCACGTCCGTCGTGGGAGCGGGTGGGCGCCTGCTGCTGCGACGCTGTCCTGGCGTTGCTTGTGCCGTTGCACGAGGGTATCCTCGGTCCCTGGAGTAGCCTCGCCGGCGTGGGTGTGTAGAAACGAAACGAGCATCCTGCGACACGAACGCAGACGCACGCTCACCTTAGCTCTGTTAGCGGCGGCCGTCACCTCTGCAGGCCGACCCTGGGAGAAGCCGTGACGCGAGACGTCTTGGGGGAACCTGCGTGCTCTAACTGGTAACGCGTTAAATCCCGACGGCCAGCGTGCCGCGGCTGTGGAGCGACCTTAATGGTAAATCAGTAGGCTGACAGAGGCGGACTAGAAGTCTTTTGACACGTATTCAAGAGGGAGTTGTCAAAACGAGATGTATTTATGACAAAGTTCCTGCCTGCCTTTGCACAGGCTCTTGAATCCCTGCCAGATCCTAAACACGCTCAGATTCCCAGGAGTTATATTCAGCACAATAAGTGGATATTTCACAGTAAATATTGCCTTGTCACAAAGCTGGCATAAGCGCCGAGTTGACAAGCAACAATCGGCTGCTTTGTGCGGGTGCTGCCAGGGCTTCTCTCTTCATCGTCGGCGGTGCTCATGAGCAGAAATTTCTGCCGGGCTCCAGCCATCATTAGCATTAGGAATTAGAAATGCTTTAAAGAAACTGCAGATCATTCAGGCTCAGCGGCCGCCGTCCGAACGGTCAGCAGAAGGGACTGGAAATTCTCGATGGTTAATCGCAAACACAAAAGCCGGCTGCTGGCTGACGGTCGGTATCCGGTCGGTATCCGCTGTTCTCCAAGGAAACCAATTCATCGGAGCTATTAGGGATTCGTAACGGTTGTTTAAGGCAGGTGGGCTCATTTAGCAAGTGGCTCCCCGTGCCTCTGTGAGGTTACAGACACGGCAAGGGCATCCTTCATTTTTCCCCATCCTCGCGCCGCTCCCCATACCCTGCGGGCTGTGACACGCGGGGCACAGGCGCCCCGCGCCCCGTGGGAGCCCGGCTCCGGAGGACAGGGACGTGCCCTGTGCCCGCACGGCTGCGTCGGGGCAGGCGAGCGGCGGCGGCTGGGAGGAAGGGAGGAGACGAGCTGACTCGAGGGACTGGCCTCTGCGCGGCCGTTTGCGTCTGTGAGGACGGCTGGCAGCGCCAGAGCGCCTGGGCTTTAAGTGCGGTCTTATTTCTGGCAAGGACTTGCACCCTGAAGTTACCCCTGCCCGGCTGGGACCGGGCAGTTCCTGGGGGAAGTGGCCCTCGGCCACCGACTGCGTTTACGCAGATCATTAACCCTGGAAAACCAGCTGCGAACTGGGGCTGGAAAATCGTCCTGTGGATGCCCGAGCCCCTTCAGGCAGCCGCAGAGGAAGCGCTCGCGCCTGAGCGTGAGCCCAGGCGGCGCGGCCGGGCGTGCAGCGCCGCGGGCAGGGGTCCCGCGGGCGGAGCGGGGCGCGGAGCCTGCAGCACCCGCGGGCCCCGCGCAGCCTCAGCCGCGTGCTGGGGTCCGGCGGGGAGCCCGGGCTGTGGGGCAGCGAGCAAAGGGCACGGAAAGGGAAATTCGGCGTAACCTGAGAACGCGCGTTCTGCATTCCTATCTCAAACTCTTTAGCACGTGGAGCTTCGGCAGCGTTACGCTTTCTCCAACCTGCCTCAACCGACGGCTCTGTAATTGCGCGCAGACTTCTGCTTTCGCTTCTCGCCTTTCCCTGAGAAGCTCGTTTCAAATTTGTATTTCTGTGCCTGGTTCCTTTTCTTTTGGGCAGGAACCTGCTTGTTTCTTCTGCTGCTCTCTGACTGCTGTTGCCTTTGCTAGTGGCTTTGATTCGTGAACTTTTCTTTGAGGGGTTTTTGTCGAGGGGACTGTGTATGTTTCATGGGACTTGAGCAAAGAAAGGCAAAGCAGGCAGGGAATCTAGAATGCATGATTACTGTCAGGTCCTGTCTGCAACTTTTGTTAGGAAAGCATGCTGCACTCTGTGAAACACCCAAGTTTAAAAGCTTCAGATCCTTCTAATCTGTTATTCTGTAGTGTAGGAAAAAGTACAATGTGCGTAACATCTGCTCTCTATCATGCGAGAGGTACTTTGAAATTTGTGCGCTATTGCCAATTTACGTTGTCCTATTCTTTTTCTGCGTGTTGTGAGGATCGGATAAGCCTGTAACGCTGGCTGATCTCTGATTTATGTTGCGCTGACATGTGCCATCTCTGCTTCTCTGTCTTTCTTATGGGGAGTAAATACTCGACCACTGCTTTTGGAAACAGAAAAGTGGCTCCAGGTTTTTAATACCAGCCTCTTTCCAGGAATAAAATGAAGTTTATTCCATTTTGCTGTCCCGCTGCTGTTGCCCTGTCCGTTCTCTTTAAGTTTCCTATTCATTCTGCGATTGCCCGTTAGCCATACTTCATTAGTCCCCCACCTTCCTTAGTTCCTGCTGTGTAATAATTCTGTGTTTATGTGGAGTTTTTCTTGGGATTTGTCAAAGAATAATTATTCCCCATTAACTCTACTTTGTATCATTACCAATTCACACCTATAGAGTATTTTCCAAGAAAGTGATCTCGGTTGTCTCTTAATTGCTGAAGTCCATAAACTCTATTACACTGAAACTGTGCTAAGGCTTTGCACCCTCTAAAACTTTTCCCTCTAGTGCAAAACATAACAGAGAATCTGAATGCAGAGGCTTAATCAGATCTTGTTTCTGCCTTATTTAAGCAGATTATTTGCTTCCAACCTTGTTGAGTGCCTCAAAATGTGTATTAAGATGTAAAAGCGAAGAGACTAGAAACAGTAAAAGTATCGGTCGTGTCTGCAGTGTGCTAATCTAGCGGCTGGTGTTGATGGATGAGCTTGAGGCAGTGGGTGGGCTAAGCTCGGACTCGATGTCTGCGGCTCACCCCCTCCAGTGGGCAGGAGCAAGTAACCTGCCTGTGGTCCAGCATCCAGCTGCTTCGCGTGCGCGCGGATGGCGCTGGCAGGACCCGGCGCTGGGCTGGGCGCCGCGGGACGCTGCCAGCGGGGTGTCCTCGGGGCCGCTTCCCGAAACGCGGCACCGGGGGCACCGGGACGGGGCTGCCACGGGCGAGCGGGACTGGCTCGGGCCCCGGTCCTGGCGTGCCCTCCGCAGCACAGGCACGCGTGGCTTCTGCGGTTCTAGCCAGAAGCGTCGTCTGCGTAGAAGCACGATTGCCCTGAAGGCCACAGCTGCTACGAACCATTTAGCTGGAGGACTTGGACCCGTCCAGCCGAAGGGCTGTCCCCGCGCGGCCCCGGTGCCGCCTGCTCGCGTCCTGCTGGTGCGGCCGGGCCGGCGTCAGCCCTGGCTGAGCCCCGTGCAGCGCTGCCAGCGCTGCCTGCAGGTAGCAAATGCTTTCAGCTGAGCAGAAAAGAAAAAGTTCTGTTGGTGGCAACTCTGCTTCACTGGAAAAAAATCATGGAGCCCTGGCAAAGAAACAGTTTCTGCACAGAAAACATGACACTATTTACAAAAAGCGATGCCTAATATCCTTTTCCAGCTTGGAAAGAGGAGTTTATTTTAATACATCCTTTTTTAATTGCCATGAGCTGGACTTGTAAATATTGTAAGTGGCTGAGTAATAGTCATCTGTTAGCGGACCAAGCGAAGGGACATTTTTTCCGCTCTTGGAGCACTAACAAATTCCCACAGCTCTGGCGGAGGATAGTGCCGAGCAGACACCAACGCAAAAGCCCCGTAACTAAAGGTAGTTCAGCCCCGGGGAAGCGCGTGCGCGCTGCGCCAGCGCCCGAGGCGCGCTGTGCCCATGCCAGGACTTCACGTGTGGGGGCCTGGGGAGGTGGTGGCCGCTTTCAGGAAAGCGTTTCTTCCTGTCCCCTCCAGCTCGGGGTCACAGAAGTATTTTCCTCTCCCGGGCTGTGACGAAGCAGCGGCTGGACAGCCGTGCCACCGTATAACTGGCACGGAGTTGCTCTGCGACGCGGAGTGCTTTGAGCAGCAGAGAGCCAGCTCGTGCAAATCTGCCGTGCTGGGAACTTGTTTTTCTTAGCACCATCCTTCTGCAGAGCAGCGCGGTGTGCCCGATCTAATAAACAGCCGTTCGGTTTTGTAAGATCACGTTAGTCGTTAACTTCTGCGTGTCAGCCGGGAGGGTGTGGGGAGGGATGGGCACACAGGGCTGTGCTGCGCGGTTTGGCAGAGCGCTGCTAGGCTCTCTTAAATGTTGCTTGATGTTCCTTCTCCAAAGTCAGGTACATCCCCAAAAGCACTGCTTTTACTTTGCAAATAGTTTTGTCTGAAAGTGGGAGTGGTTTGTGCTGGAAACAATTTCCTGATGCAATTTGGGTTTCCTTCCGAATAATCCTTTCCCCCAGTTGGATGGTATAGAGGGATTCTAGAAAAGCTTAACTGTTCCTGCAGTGAGTTAAACCTATCCCTTAATTTTTGCAAAGCAGATGTTGAAGTAGGAAGATACTCCACAGGCACAGCTAAAAATTAGTTTGAAGCATCGGTAAGAGAAAGAACTGCTCCAACGATGTGCCCTTGGGGTTCACGCCGCTATGCAGGTGATCGGCGTGCGAGGGTCTGGTGGGGGCTGTGAGGAAGGGCTTGCGTGCGGTGAGCATGGGGAAAGTCCCTCTCAGATGGGAGGAGGAGCGGGACGCGGAGGAAGAATTTAATTGCAGAGGGCCAGTTGTAAAAGATGAAGGCAGCAACCTTAACGTGTTGTTTCATCTTTTCCAGGAATGCTGGTGGTAATCGTGTTGCTGCTGATTGCAATTGCTGTGGTTGCTCTCTGGCCAACGAAATAAGGCGAATGTGGGGCCCATTCGAGCTGCTGCTCAACAGCTGAGCATGGATGACTCCCCAGAAGAGACCAACTTTGTGCAAAGACCTTATGTGTTTTCAATAAACTCAGCAGTGTTAGAATGAGGCTGTGTCCGGCAGACGTCCCTTCCTTCGTTCGGTGCACAGCTGAAGAGCGCTGCGTGGTTTGGAGGGTTTGAGCTTGAAAAGGACTCTCTTCCCACCTTGATTTCACATTTTGGGAGGGTGCAGCTGGCTGTACGACAGATGCACTTCCCAGTGCATCTGCGTCTCAGCAAGCGGTGGTATTGGTCTGCTCTCTGCCTGGCCCTCTGCTGCTCCGGGTGAACCGTCAGTTGTCCTGGGGGTTTTAAAGCGCTGTCAGCTGTAAAGGTGAGGTCTGGGAGGGCACCCGTGGTGCTCCTGTGCTTTCTGATACCTTTCTTCAGTATGAAAATTTTTACGTTTTGCAAGGAATAAATATTTTAGGGAACACACGCATCTAGCTCGCAGCAGGATGGGCAGCGTGAGGGCAGGCGTAGCCCTGCGGGGAAGCACTGATCCCGAGCGCAGGAACCCAGATGAACTGCACAGAAATGGCCACGAGTGAGTCAGTCTTTGGCCGCTGTGGGAGAATTATCGGTGTTGATCTCTGCAGATAGAAATGTAAACAGCGGCAGGACTTTAACACAACCAGGTGCGTAAGCGTGGAAAACCTTGCCCAAAATGCGCTCATAGGGAAGGAGCGCTCTCCACGTGCCCTGCCTTGCTCGGGGCAGGCTGCTGCCTCCAGCTGACCACGGGAGATGCGCTGGTATTAGCGTATTAATTTCAGCGGCTGAGATCTGCTTCTTTCTTTTATAACTTTACGCACGCTGTTAAAGCTGAAGGGAAGGATTGCCTATTAAAAACTAATGAAAAAGAAGTATTGAATGCTCACTTCTGGCCAAAAAAATCATTATTTTGTTACATTCGCCAATTTGATTTCAGAATTGATAGAGCAAGCAATAACTATTGAATAAAAGCTGATGCATTTATGTACAGTTTGTCTGCCTGTCATTTTAATGTTTCCTGTCATCTCGTGTTACGGGCGAATGATTTCACCCACACTTCCGGTACCAGAGCTGATTCTGAGAAGGAAAGAAGTGGTTCTGCCTGTCTCCACATACCCATCCTTCCGGAGCTGTAACGATTGCCAGCCCTGGCTCCTCACCCGCGCTGGTGGAAGATGTGCTTTGGCGGCTCCGAGCTGTCTCCTGGCCCCGGCCGCCCTCCCCTCCGCGCGCAGCCGGGGTGCCGCACGCCTGCTGGGCGGCACGAAGCCGCTCCGCTCTTCCACCCTCGGTTTCCCCATCCGGTGGCTGGGACTCGGCCGCTGACCCCTTGGAAAGTACTTGCAGTACCTTGGGTCAGAGCGCAAAGCTGCTCTGAGGCTTTGACCCGGTTGCTCCAGGGTCTGAGTTGGAAATGACAGAGCTGTGATGGTTCTGCTGGAAGCAGGTAGCTCCAGCGGCAGGGAGCGGCCGAGTACCCACCACATGCACGTTTGTCGTTGATGGATAGGAACCGTGCCCTGGAGCTGGAAAGCCCCAACGCGTTGTCCTTTCCTGTCCGTGCTGCAGGGAACAGCGCGGGGCAGGCGGGGAGAGGAGCTCAGCAGAGCAGCCCGGTGGATGCAGCTGTGCCGCGTGGCGCGGGCAGTGGGCTTCCAAAGTCCCCTCCTGGCGCTCAGCAGCGCAGCGAGGGGCTGGCGGGGGGACCCGCACCTCTGGCGGGGTTGGAAGTCTCTGGGCGAGGCGGGGTGTGCTCTGCCGGCTTCGGTGCCCTGCCTTGGTGCGTTCGAAGGTGGAAATCTGGGCTCGGGCTTTGTGGCGGATAATGACAGCCCGTATTCTGCCTGCAAAGTGAAACTTCAAAGTGATGCCTGTCAGTGCAAGCGAGCAGAGTGCCCCACACGTCTCCATGTGCTTTCAGGAGAAAAATCCTTCTTTAAATCCTTTAAAAGTCCAGTCCAGGTTGTTCTTTTTTGCTTGTTTTTCCTTGCAAAGATGCTTCGTATTACAACCTTCAAAGGAGGGATGGGAGAAAAAAAAAAAAAGATAGTTTTACTTTTTTGTGGTTTCCAAAAGGGCACAACAGGTTTTTGATTAGTTTGTTGCTTGATCTCAGTAGAAATGGAGCTTTAAGCAAGGCTGCTCCAGCTGGAAACAAACGGCACGCAGCTTTGGAGGCGTCTTCAAAACTCGTGTGCTCCCGCAGCTCTGGCGTGGAGGGACCGGAGGGGAAAACCTGCCCGAAAACCTGCCCGGCTGGGCTCTGGCTGGCAGCGGGACAGCGCTCGGCTCCGGGCCTGCGGCCCCGGCGGTTCTCCGGGAGGAGCCTGTGGACTTGGCTTTCTAATTAAAACTGCCCTTTACAGAGGGAATTAAGGTTTTGTTTGAATTCCCAGGACGGGCAGAATGGATGCATAATTCATGCTGATCAACCTGACATAGTGAGCGTGTGCTGATAGAGGCTTTAAAAAAGATGTTTTCTGATCGGTTGTGTCCTCAAACGCATTTTTCTGTTAGTGCACGGGAAAGGTGGGAACGCAAGGATTGCTCTGCCGAAACGTCTGACAAAGGGACTCTTAGATTTGCCCTTTAGGTAACATTTAACGCGTTGTGTGGGTGAGGAGTTTTATTAAAAAGAAGTGGATTTGGCAGCGTTCTGCTGTGCGTGGAAAGCTCTTCTGTCTCCCTGCTCCACAAAAGAAAAAGGAAGGTTAAAATATCAGAGCAGCTCACGATTGTCTCTGCTCGAGCGGGGTTGAAAAGCCCCGATCGCTGGGGTCCCGCTGGGGTCCCGCTAAGCGCAATGGTGTTTCCGGCGCGCTGCCGGCTGCTCTGATTTCCCGGCGCAGGGCGGCTGGCGCTCGGGCCGTGTCCGCGCCGCGCGGCGGGGTGCTGCGGTCCCATCCCGCTGCCTTTTCGCCGGCCCTCGTTTCTGGAGCCGCACCAAGCGGGGCCGCGTCCCTCACCCGGGAGCGGGCTGAGCCCTGCGAGCCGGCCAGGGGAGCGGCCTGGGAAATCCATTTGCTCCTCCGTGCAGCTGCCGGGAGCCCCGGGTGGAGGTGGGGGCACCGCTGACCCATTTGTCTCTGCAATAAAGATCTGAGATTTCTGACCTCCGAGATGTTTTCGGATTAATAAATTACGGGAGACGCCGGGAGCGTGGGTCACGCGGGCTGACCTCTGTGCCGTTTGCAGCACCTTTTGCCTGTGTTTTTCTCTCTGGAAGCATTTTGCTGCCTCGCTTCCTCTGCGCCCTCGCCCTGGCTGCTGGGGCTCGAAACCCCCACCCCGCAGAGACGCGGGGAGAGCAGA
>VXAL01009315.1:107393-193184 GCA_013399475.1 Chauna torquata
GGGGACGGCGGCAGCCCCTGCACGGGAGCGGGGCCCCTTGGGGCGGGAGGAAGCAGAGGTGCGCGGAGACCGTCACAGTTTACAAGAGTTTATTCGACTGGTTCTGACTTTAGTTCTACCGCGTGGGTGCTGAACAGTTACAAGCTCTTTCGGGTTCAATTACAGCCAATCTAACGAAACAGACAAAGGGAAAAAAAAAAAGAAAAAAAAAAGAAAAAAAGAAATAACTTGGAAAACCAATAAGAAAATCCACAACTTTTTCACGTGTCATTAAATATATTCATATATAATAACCATAATATATTAGTATGCATTGTAAAGAAACATCGCCCAAAGCCATATGCAATGGTCATAACTAAACAACATTTACAATTCAAGATATTAACAGAAATAAAAAAAAAAAATTAAAAAAAAAAAAACGAACACAGGTTTTGTGACAGGTCTGTGTGACCGGAGAGGAGGCGGGGGTGCGGGGGGCCGGACACGACGAGCCGAACAAAACACGACGAAANAACACGACGAAGCGACTCCTGTCGGGTGCTACCGTCGAGTGATGATTGTTTTGGCATTTCAGCTGCTTTCCGATCTCGCGCTGAAGGCACCGCAGCCCCTTTGCCCCGTCCCAGCCTCTGCTCGCGCTCACCCCGGGATGTCCCCATGTCACCACGGGGCTGGGTCCCGCCCTGGCGCTTTGTCACCCCCTCGGGCTGCGGGACGGGGGCGGCTCGCAAGGGGCCGAGGCGTGGGGCTGGTGGGGCAGGCGGTGGGCGGACGCCGCGGTTCCCGGGGGGGTGCGGTGGGGTTGCCTCGTTGCCCACCCCGATTGCTGCACCCCTGGCCACGGCGGCGATGTTTAGGGGTGAGATCCTGTCCCCGTTGGGCGACGGCCAGAGGTGCCCCCCTCAGGACACGTCCTGGAGCAGGGGAGGCTGCGGGGAGCAGCTCCAGGCACCCCGGAGTTGGGGGTATCTCGAGGGGACGCGCACCAGTTGCACCAGCAGCTCCTGTAGGCTGGGCGTACTGGGACCACGGGTGGAGCGTCTCCAGTCCTGTTGGCAAGCGCAAAACTCCAGCAGCCATCTCAGGGCGGGCTGGCGGTGGGATGGGGCTGGGGGCTTGGCTGGCGCTGGGGGCGCGGGGGCCCCGAGCCGCTCTCGCCCTGTGCGAGCCCCGCTCCCGATGCCCCGGGCTCGGTGGGCGGCGTTTCCCCTGCCCCCTCCCCAACGACAGCATCGGTGAAAGGGACAGGGCTCATCCCCGCGCGGGGGGCACGGGGGCTGCGCTGGGGGCACGGTGGGGCTTGGGAAGGGGCTCAGGGAGCACGGGGTGTCCGGCGTGGGCAGCCCCCGCGTCCCCTGGCCTCGCCTTCCTGCTGTGCGAGTGAAGAAGGGACTTTGGGCTGGAACCGGTTGCTTTTGGGCCGTTGTAAGCAATGGGGTCTCCTGCGGCTCGTCCTGACTAACCGGGGACCAGCCGTCCCCAGCCAGCGCAGGCTGCCCTGGGCATCACCCGATGCCAGCTGGAAGACAGCATCCCAGCCCCGCGGTGGGGCTTTAAGCCCCCGTTTAGACACCGGAGGTCAGATTTTATCTTTCTTGGTGGCTCGGGTTCCCTCGGCTGCAAAACTGCTGGCTCTCCTTGAGCTCTGAAGTGAGGAAGAATGAGTCTGCTCTGAGTAAGGGGAGAGAGCTGCGGCTTGGTGTGGTGGGTCGCTTGAAGCCCACGTCTCTCCTCGTACCCCAATTAGTTTCTGCGGGGCCCTGTGGTTGAGGTCTCCACGGAGCTCGCGCCCTCCCTGCCGTGGCTCCAGCCCGCGGCGCTGGCCGGGGCTTCCCTGGGAGCCCTCCACTTTACACCTATTTACATGGCTGCCCCGCTTTATGGTAGTTTATGTCATTATATAAATATTGTCAATTGCTATAAAACAAGGCAAAACCACTGGAAAATGTCATAAAATGGATGTTTCCAAGTTTCCTAAAAGGAAAAATATCAGGGAGGTTTTGCTTTTCGTAGCGACCTAAATGTTTGCTTCTCCTCCAGGTACCTGCCCTGCCCTCCCTGCGTTTCCGCCCCGGCTGCTGCCGGCCGCCACCAGCGCGTGGAGCTCGGGGCTCCCCGCGGGGGCACCGGCTGGGTGCTGAGCGGCTCAGCACCCCGTCCTGCCTGCCCAGTGCCCCAGGGACGGGTGCTCGGCCCCGGGCTGGTGCCTGGGGTGGGAGGTGGTGGGGGGCGGCTGCCGCCTCGCTTTGGGCGTTAGCGACTCGGCGGGGAATGACGTTTCTCCTGGCTGGTTGGCTGTTCCCCCCCCCGGCGGAAGGAGGAGAGCGATTCGGGGAGCTGCGGGTGGGCCAGACCTTGCTCGCCTGGTCCTGCGGGGCGGGTCTCTGCCCCTGTGGCCAGACAAAGCCTTGGCATCCGCTGTCCCACCTCCCGTGTCCCCGGGGGAGACAAACGATGGCCGGCCACCTGCCCAGGGGCAGCAGGTTCCCGAGGGAGCGAGGGCAGAGCTGGCCGGGGCTGGGGCTCAAGCTGCTGCCAGCCGGTGCCACCGGCACCGAGTTTCTGCCTGAGGGCCATGAGCGCGCTGGTGGCAGCAGGAAGGACCAAGCCCCTGGAGGTCTTGGGGTGGCCGCAGTGGAGACTTGGAGACTGCTGTTACGTTGGGGTGAGATTTTCCAGGACACCTGCAGGGGCTGGATGCCGACTTGTTTGTTTTGCAAAAGCTGGGTGTTTCCTTGGGATATGAACTCCTCAACCGGGAGTTGGTGGCTGGGAGGGGACCGGGGCACCCCGGGGGCTCCCGTGGGAGTCGCCAACTAACGGGATGCTCGTTTTGTGTGTGCAGGTGGCTGACCTGGAGCAATGGGATCGACGCACGGACACCTCGTCCTCTCCTAGGTCCTGCACTGCGGGTGAGCGTTGCGGCCATCGCATGCCGAGGAGTCCTTAAACAACCTGCACCGGTCAATCCTCAGCTCCGTCCTCAGCGGCGAGCCTCTTTTAGGTTCTCCTGCGGTACCTGGCTTGTTCAGTCTAAGCTGAGAGCACGTGTTTTGGGGAGGGGGGGCTCACTTCCAGCGTTGCCATTGATTCGTTTCTTGCAGCCTTGGTGTTCCCTGGCCTGGGCTTTGGACGCAGCCACTGTCGGCAGCTGTACGGCAGTTTGGGGTCTCTGGATTCTCCAGCCAAGGGGGCAGGAGGCAGCTCAGGGGCACCGGGCGCTGCTCGCGCTCCCCCCGCGCCCGAGGCGCCGCACGCCCGCGTCCCCCCTCCTCTCGCGATGCTGTTTTATTGCCACGTCTGCGATTTTGTCGTTGGTTTGGTTTTTTTTTTTTTGCTTTTTATCCTGGAATACGAGGCGCCCACCTGGCACGGCCGTGCCCCCCGACGCACGCGCGGCGCCGAGACTTTCCTCCCCGCGTCCCCCGCGCCGGTCCTGCCCGCCCCAGCCCTACACAAAGCAGCATGCACACTCAGTCTCTCACTCTCGCGCGCTCCATCGCCTTCTCCTCCGTTAGGCTTTCTTACATTTCCCCTTCTTCTCCCGCTGCTGGAACTTCCTGAGCCGCCGAGCCCACGTATCCCGCCACTGTATCACCAGGCTGGTTTTGTCCGCAATGATGCCGCTCTGGTCGGGAGAGTCCTCGTTGTTGCCCAGCAGCAGGTACTTCTTCATGGGCTTGATTTTGGGGCACTTGCACGCTATGTCCTTGGAGTGGATCCACAGGGTCTGGTCGCCGCGCCGTATCCGGTTGCTGCCTTGTTTGTAGACGGAGATGATGTTGACTGTGAACTTCCACCAGTCGGCATTTTTTTCTGCTTTCAGGATGTGGATCTGGACAGCTGGAAAAAAAGGAGGGAGAGAGGAAAAGATGTTATGGCTTGAGCCGGTGAGAAGAAAATGAATTCAGAGTCTTACCTAATGGTCTGTGAGAGGAAAAGGGCTTTTGTCTCCGGAGAGCAACCGAGGGCCAACGTGGTGGCTGCACAAAGACGACCTCTGTCCCCGGGCTGTTCGCCAAGAGCAGAAGCAGCCAGCGCTGGTGGCAGAGGGCTTGGGCGATGCTCTCAGCTCAGCTGCCAGGAGGGAGGCCCCCTGGGTCCCCGGTGGGCACGGGCACGGCTGCCCCACGCACCACGCAGGCTGGAGAGGGGAGGCCAGGGGCTGCCGTACCCCAGCCCCTTTCTCCTGCCCAAGGCCTAGGAGGACGCAGGGACCACCAGGACGTGGCTGTGAAGCACGCACGGACAGAGCCGTTCCCCAGGGCCGCTCGTGCAGCGATGCCTCCGCCATCTGCCCCAGCACCTGCGAACTCCAAAAGCCATCAGAAAACCCTTTCAAAATTAGGTGGCTTTGTGTGTGCTGGACTCTGCCTCTTCCCTTGGAGCAACAAGCACAAAAAAAAGGAAAAACAATAAACCCAGGGATAACTCCCCGCGGGAGCATGACCCAGGCCATTCCCCACGGTGGCGGAGCAGGAGGTGCCTCGGCCAGGGGACGGGTTTCTGCACGACCTCTCCAGCCCCTCCGCTCTCCCTTCCTGACCGGAGGGGCAATTCAACGCATCTGCACCAGGCCTCTAAGGCAGCCCCTGGTTTTAAGAGAAGACGAGCCAAAATCCGGAGCAACACACTGGGGCTGGCCCCTATCTCCACGCGTTCGGCTGCGGGAGGTAGGAACGACCTGCTGGGGCTCCAGCGCAAGGAGTAAGCCCTCCGTGAGCACCCGGAGCGGGGCACCGAAATGGTTCGAGCCTGGGATTTCAAGCCACAGGGCTGAGAGTGAAGCGCTGGAGAGCAAACGTCTTGGCTGATGTCAGATGCAGACGCTCTCCGTGAGCGCAGGCACGCCAGGATTATGCTGCTTTCCGGGCCCACGGCTGGTGTTGCGCAGCCCCGAGGAGAGCCCCGTGAGAAAACCTGCGGGGTTCTCAGCCCTCCACCGCTCCCCGCCTTGCTCCGTCCCGAAGCGCACCCCGCGTTACAGCATCCCTCCGTCCACTGGCATCCGTGCAGGAGCCAGCGCGCCGAGGTGACGTTGCATGGAGACCAAGGCCGGAGAGGACGCTCCGTGGGGTCCTCCGCAGAGGCGCTGCGGGGCCGGGGTGGCGACCGACGCTGTCTCCTTCCAGCGTGCTCGCGCAGGGCTGAGAGGGGAGTGCTCGGGGGTGACGTTCTCGGCTGATTTCAGAAGCCCCCGGAGCCACCGCAGTTTTGTCCCATGGGGCAGCCCCAGGCTGCAGCCCTGGTGGCCCTGAGCAGGCTGGGGTGACCTCTGCCGGCCTTCCTCCTCCTCCTCGTCCTCCTCCATGACGCTGCTGCCTTGGGCACCCATCCCTGCCGGATCACATCCATGCCCCCCCGTGCTTGCAGCCGGATTTCCGTCCATAAACACACCGCTCTTGTGGACTGGGGCTCCAGCCCCAGGGAAGGACGGAGGCGCGTGTCCCCGCCTGGCAAACGGAGCGCTCGGCCCCGCCGCAGCGAGGAAGAGGAGGCGCGGGGCTGGAGGCAGCTCCTGGAACGCGTCCTCCCGCAGCTGCCCAGAACCTTCTGCCGCTGCCTCGGCGGGGTTAAACCCTTGTCTCCTCGCTCAGCATCGGCTTCCAGGAAAATCGCATCATCGGGAAGCGGTTACACAGGCCTCGTGTTTATTTGCTAATTGCGAGGCGAGGGGAATCAGGAACAGCAGAGACAGGGAAACGCCGGCGGAGGCTCCAGCGCTGGCCAGGAGCCGGAGCGAGGCGGCACCGCCGGGCTGGCGCGTGCGGCAGGCGCAGCCCTGCTGTGTTTTCCGTTTTCCTCTCTAGTCCAACCACAAAACTCTTTTTGACTGAACCTCTGAGCCTTTCCTCTTTTTTTCCCCTTCCCTTCCATGCCCAGGGTGGTCTCTCCCCTTCTGCCCACCTCTCCCAGCCACCAGCCCCATCCCACCCTGGGTGGGTGCAATCCCTATGGCAAAAAATCACCAGAGGGAGAAGAAAGCTCAACAAAACAGGAAAAAAAAAAAAAAACAGGCAAAAATCTGAGATTTGCCTCGGTGACACACAAATGGTACCCCTGTGGATCAGCAGCAGGTCAGCGTCCCCTTGCTTTGAAGCTGCAGCGTGCAGACTGATTTCCAGCTAGGAAAGGCAGGGGGGCTGCAGGGCTGCACAGCCCAGTGATGCTTTTTAACACGTTGAAAAATATATGTGGTTTTTTTTTTTCTTTCAGAACGTGTCACAGATGCCAGATGCTTTCATTAAAAAAAAAAAAAAGAAGAAAAAAAACAACCCTAAGCTCTGACCATGTATTTCCCAGTCTGGTGTGAAGGTAACAAAATGTGAAGATTAGCCAATTTTTATTTTTTGGAAACAAATCTTTCCAAAAAAGCTTAAACCTTTGACCTGCCTGGGTCCACACTGACAAAATGGAGAAAATGAATGAAAAGGAACCGGAGAGAGGTGGTTACAGGAAACTCCGCTCTAAAATACACAGTCTGTATTTTTTTGATGTCAGGGCCCCATCTTTTTTTTCCCCTTTATTAATGAAGTGGAAGGAGTGAAAGCTTAGGTGAGGGCTTGGCTGGCAGCACCGCAGCTGCCTTCCCTGACAGCAAGTTTTATGCCCTAAAACTTTGCATCTCGGACACGCGGCTTGCCCGGAGCCGAAGGAGGAGCCGGAGCCCTTGAGCTGCAGCCTGCAGGATGCTGAGCACCGCAGGGCACGGAGCCGCAGCCCGGGCGGGTTTGGGTTTGACCCTGTAGGCTCAGGGTTTTGCAGCACCCCTGGAAAAGCCTCGGTGGTTTCAGAGCTGAAGCTCAGGGTGGATTGCCCGGGTGGCTTGGAGGACGGGGTCTCTGTCACCTCCCAGGGGATGGAGGCGACGCAGAGGTGCCAGGAGGAGTGCTGGGAGCGCCTAGGCTGGCTCCATTCCTCCCCCTGGGAAACCCCATGGGATTTAGGCCTCTGGGAGGGTCACCACCCCAAAGCTGGCTTCGATCCTTGAGGCTGTCCTTCGCCTGCTCTCTCCTAAGCAATGCTCCCCGCTCGCTTGGCTCTGCCCACGCCGTGCTGCGGCGGGTGAACCGCGCTCACCTTGCCGACGCGCGAGCCCCCGCAGCCCAGCCCCGTGCGGGCGCCGCGGGGAAAGGCGCTGCTGGCCAGGAGCTGCGTGGTTTTCGGACCAAAGCCCTGCTCGGTGCCCCGCGCTGCCCCAGGAAGCACGGCCCCTCGCCAGCAGTGATGCTGAACCGCAGATGCCGCCAGGGTGGTACCTTGCAAGCCGCGTTCCCCAGCGCGATGCGTGGACGTCTCTCCCCGCGCTGTGCTTCTTTCTAAGAAAAAGGCATCCGAGCTTCTCTGGGCTGCAGGAGGTCCCTGACGCCCGGCACCGGGCAGTGCCACCGGGCAGTGCCACCAGCACGGCTCTGCTCCGGCCCCGGGTTCTGCCCAGCTGCTCCGAGCCTTGGCCAGGAGCTGCCAGCCACAAGAAAGCGCTAGGGACGGGCTGCCGCAGATGGAAGCAGGGGGAGGAGGATGCAATATTTTAGGAAACTGACCCCAAACCATTGAAACAGCACGTCCGAGGACAGCTGCATAAAGGCTTAAATAAAAGCAGCACCCCCTGAGCATTTGGAGACCATGAGTCAGGGGGCCAAAGTTATGACACTGCAGAAAAATTGTGAGCCTGAGAATAATCTCTATTTTTTTAATTTTTTCTTTTTAATTTACTTTTGGGAGGAAATGTTAAATTTCCGCCTTTCAGGCTTGCTCCTGCCAAAGCAGACCTGGGATCATGCTATGTGGACAAACCCAGAGCATCCTACACGCAGACCCAGAGCATCCTTCACGCAGACCCAGCCCCAGGAGCTGGAGCTTGGTGGAGCCGCCAGCGACCAGAGCGCTGCTGAGCTGGGGCAGAGCCTGTGGGACCGCAGGGATGGCCGTTTGGGAACGGAAAGCACTGGGTCCTCCCCCGCTGGAGCAAAGTGTTAAAATGGGATTTTTTTTCTTTTTTTTTTTTTTAATTTACTTGGCACGCAGCACTGAGCTTTGCCTGCTCCAGTTGCCAATTTCCTACTGGTTTAATATTGGAGATTTATGACCCTTAATCCCAGCCGGGCGCGACCCGTCCGGGTGCGTTCCCCTCCCGCGGGGCCGTGGCCGAGCACAGGGATACAGTTTTGGGGCCGGCTGTCCCAGCCCTTCAGCACCGCACCCGGATCGGGGGATTCGTCTCCGACAGCGCTGCAAGCTGGGGGCAGCCGGGCACAGCGCATCCCCCACCCTGGGTTTTTACATGGACTCGGGTTTCCCCGCGTTTCAGTTCAAGCTGCCTTTTGAAAACACATTCTGCTTTTTTCCACCAGCCCCTGCCAAGCTGCCTCTCGACAAAGGAGGTGACTAAGTGGAGTCTCCGTGAAAGGAAGGATTTTTTTTCCAAGAAAGGGCGAAGCGAGCAGATGAGCTCACCTTTCGGCCCAGGATGCGCGCGCCCACCACCCCCGGGCAGGGAGCCGCTGCCCGGCAAAACGCACCAACATCGTCGGTGCAGGATTGGGCCCCCTGAAGCAAAGGGAGCTGGGGATCGGAGTGGGGAGATTGGGGTTAAAAAGGGCTGGGTTTGCTTTACCGCAGTCTCCCATCTGTCTGGGATTAACCACTGCGCACAGGCAGTGGGGAGAGCCCCCAGAAGGGGCTGAAAGCAGCGGTACCCGAGTGAGCGAGGGATGCTCCCGACAGAGACACCCGGCGTCGGAAGGGCCACAGGCAGCAGCGCCAAATTTCTGGACCAGCATCGCCTTTTCTAATAAAAAATCCCCTCCCCAGAGCAGAAATAAAAGCACTTTGGTGTCACGGGGGAAATCTCCATCCTCCTGCAGCAAAGCTGTGCTGGCGGCGGGGCTCAGCCCTGATGTTCCCCGCTCCCCAGCTCTTTGCTGGGCTGATTTATCTGCCCAGAGCAGCAAACCCCTGCCCCCAGGTTTTTGGGAGCCAAGCAACCCCTGTGCTCTGCCAGGCAGCCCAAATAAACCTGCACAGGGATTTTCTGCTTCTGCCACTGTCTGACCCCCCCTCCCTGAAATCTCCCAGCCTGCCCTCCCTATGCACTGTTTCACTCCAAATATTTGCACCGAATTGATCTTGCGGGAAAGAGTCCAATTTAAAAAAAAAAAAAAGTAACAATACCAAAAACAAACAGATAAGAAAAATAAATAAGGGAAAATATCCCCTTTGAATCACTGAATGAACCACGGAGCTAAAAGGCCCCATTGAGGAGCATGGGGCGGATGATAGCTTCCCGATTGAGCCCGCGGGAGAAGTAACTCTGTTCAAGCTAATTAGGGCCTTTTAGGACATTCAGCGTAGCGATGCCGCGTAACGGTGAGGAAAAGAGCCTCCTAATTGGCTTCCTGCTGCGGTGTCAGTCAGAAAGTCTTTATTTTCCCCCCCTGTGCACCTTTTCAACCCTTTCTTCCCTCCTGGCTCTGCCGAAAGTGTGGGCTGCCCCAGCACAGCACGGGGGTCGTGCCGCAGCATCGCTTATCCCACAGCATCACTTATCCCGTGGCATCGCTTATCCCGCAGCATCGCCTGCCCTGCAGCATCGCTTATCCCATGGCATCGCCTACCCCACGGCATCACTTTATCACCCTCCCTGCCCAGGCTGCTGTTCTGCTCTCTGCTCTGGAAAAAGTGAATTTGCTGTGGCCATGACCTGCCTGGGACCATCCCGGTGTCCCCAGCCTGTGCCTGCTCCCCCAGGCAGGTGGCTTTGGCTGCTTTTCCTTCTGAAGCAGCATTGCTGCTTGATAAAAGGGACACCAGAAAGGCTCTTCCCAGCACTCTGCTTCCCCATGCGTTGCTCTGTGGGTTTTCTCATATCTCATATAGGCTCTTGAGGTGTCTTCCTCTCCCCAGGGTCTCACTGGGTATCACGGGGCTGCTGAAGCCTGAGAGCCATGTTACAGCCTCACACAAAACCAAGTGTGAGCTTTCACCTGAGCGCAGGAGAGCTAACACAGCTTGGCTGGGAAATGCGGCTCCAGGCGGAGGCACTTACCTTTTTTCCTCATCCAAACTCCCCTGGCCAATTTGAATCAGCCCAGCAAAGGCAGACACGGTCCCTGCAAGCATCCTCCAGCCAAATGGCTGGAAATGCTCCAGCGTGAGCTCAAGCCCTGCGAGGCACTGGAGAAGCCAGGTGAGGAAATTAAATGGTGAAGGTGCCACGTGCAGGAAATGTGGTTATGCCTATTAGCCAGTGGAGAATCCACCCATGAGAAACCCACTGCGGGTAACAGGGTGGTGCTGAGCATCATTCCTGGCACGAGAGTCAAAGGTTTGCCTCCAAGCCCAGTCCCTCGCCCCGGCTCACGGGGAGCCCCCGGAGCATCCCTGCAGGAGGGGGCTCGTCCGAGGCAGGCGCGTGGCGGCTGAGGAGCGGGAACTGGTTCTGCTGGTGCTAACGCTTCCCCGAGGCACCGAGCGGCTGCTGTGAGCGCGCGCGGGGAGGGAGGAACCTCCACTGCAGGGCTCTGTGACGCAGACGGGGTGGCGTTTCTTGCATTGTAGTTTGGGGGGGAAGTAGTGTATACCTGCACACGTGTACGTACACATGCACATACCTATATATCACATATTCCTCTGCTCCGATTTTTCCAGGTGGGCCCCGTTCCCAGTGCTGGGGACACAGACGGGCCGCCCTGGCCACCTCCTCCATGGAGCCACCGGTGACCCCATCGGGCCCCGACCCCGCTCGCAACAACTCGGGAGAACAGGACTGGGCATCGCGGTGGCCCCGCAGGCGCCTTGGGACAAAGACACCGCGGCCCATGGCTGGGGGTTGTCCCCACGTCCGCCCGGGGACTCGTGTTTTACGTGCGACGCAGCTCCGCCGGGCGTTCCCAGCCAGGGCTTCCTCTCCAGACCCGACAAAAGCCAAACCCGCGCTGCCGGCGGCTGGGGAAGGGGCCGGGACAGGTGCGCGGGGGCGACTCACCGTAGTCTTTCTTGCAGTACTTCTTCATGTTGATCTTCAGCTTCCCCTTGGAGGCTTTGCAGTATGAGTCACAGTCTGCAGGGGAGAGAGGGGGAGGGCAAGAAAACATTAACAAAACAAATTAGCCTTAAAATGAAGAAAAGGCCGGGGGAGAGGGGGGGGCGGCTCAAAGCCGCAGCCTGCCGTGGATACGCAGCGTGCCTGTGATATCCATCTGCCAGGCCCCCGTTGGGTCGTCTAAGGGGGCTTTGAGAAAACCCTGCCTTTCTAAAGAGAGCTGCTCACAAAGGCAGCCGTCCTCCGCCGCCTCCCCCAGCCCGGCTTCCCTGGCTGCCTCTGTCTTCCTGGGAGACCCTGGGGCCTCCCTTATTGTGCCACCCAGGGCTTTTGAGAGCCACACAAATTCCCCCTGTTCTCCAGCTCCGCGCCGGAGCCTGCCCGGAGCCCACAGAGGCCCCATTGTCACCCCTAACCCGGGCCGGTGTCAGCCTTTGGCATTCATTGCCGAGAGATTCGGGCTGGGGTCACCCTCCGACAATGCGGGTCAGAGAGGAAATTAGCAGCCCATGAAGCATTAGCAAAGCCTTTTGGTGTCCACTCTAGTGAAGTGTGCAAATAAAATGCCCCAGTAGGAACGCTTCGCTTCCAATGGGCCCCACCGCTGTGACACGATGGCTTCGCGCGGGCGGCGCGGCGGGAGCTGGCACCGCGGGCTGGAGCCGGGCCACGCAGCCAGGCAGCCAGGGGGAAGCCGCGACCCCCGGGGACCTGCTCCATGCGGGGCGAGCTGGGCGGCACTGCGGCGTCGGTGGTGGCAACGACCAAGTGGCACCGCGGCAAGGCTGGGTGGTGGCTGGGGACGCGGCACCCCGGGGCAGCTCCCAGCGTCGGGGCTGCCTGGTGGATGTGCTGTCCGTGCACAGCCCCCGGCTCCTTACCACCCACGGGTGCTGCAGGGAGGTGCCCAGCATCATGGCAAAGACCGTATTTGGGGAAACTGGGACACGCTGGCCCCAGTGGGACAGCGATAGTCCTCGGGCATCCCCACCTTCCCCAGCTGCGCATTGCTTCTCCCCTGGACACCGGCGTGAAAGCCTGCTGGGACGGCACGGGGTGGCCCCGGGGCTCTGCGAGCAGGCTGGGTGCTGCGTTAGCGGGGCAGGGCTGGCACCCTGCTGGCCACGGGACACCCACACCGTGCCCCACGCCACAGCGACAGTGCCAGAACCAGACCCACGCTCGCCCATGCAATGCCCCGAGCTCCTGCCCATGCCGGGGCTGTTCTCCAGCAGACCGTGACCTGAAGCCTCAGGGGAGAAGCGCTGCAGCATCCCCCCGTGCGTCCCCCACAGCGCAGCTCTGTCACACCGGGCTGGCACGTTCCCAGGCTCAGCAGAGCTCGGGGTCCCGCTTCTCCCGTCCTGCAGGAGCACGAGCAAGAAGCAGGTCCTTCTTGGAAGAGCTCACATGAAGCAGGCTGGGAGGGGAAACTGAGGCACGGCGTGGGAGGTGGCTACACCACTATAGCAGCTGTAGCATTTTTCAGTGGTACAGATATTGGCTATTCTATAAAACAGGGAAAGGATATTTCATCAAAACCATAGCTGAGGGGATGGAGATTCGCGAGCAAAGCCCTGGCCATGCCTACACAGCAGGACGCTGCCATGCGGTGGGACGTGGCTGCCTGGTGTCACCGAGCCCAGGGAATCGAAATATTCCTGATCCATCTCACTGGCAAGATGCTCCCAGCCATAAATGTAGAGAGAAAAGACGAGGAGCGCAGCGACCGAGCTGCCCGGGGAGCCCTTCCCTCGCCCGGCTGAGCAGGGACCGACGGGTGAGCAGCTGTCAGGCGGCTGCGCCGGGCAGCCAGCGCGGCTCTGCGCGGCTGAGGGTGCCGGTGCTGTTGGGACACTCGTGGTTGTGGTAATCACGATGATGAACGCCTGGCTCTCCTCTGGCACAGAAATTGGGGAGCTCTATAAATACCCATCCCTCCTGCTGCATCACAGCCCTGAGCAAAGGGGCCGCCGCCGCACCAGCTCTGCAGGGAGAGGGACCGGGGCAGGGACAATGGCCAGGAGCCAAACCACCCCAGATCTGTTCAGCAGCCTCTTCCCATGGAACCATCCCCAGCCACATCCGAGCTTCCCCATCCCTCTGCTCCCACCACGGTATTTCCACTCTGCCCAAGACTACAGACTGCCAGAACCCATCCCAGGGAAGCTGCGGGGTGACGGGCACCAGCCCATCCCCACCACCTCCGCTTGCTCCTGAGACAGCAGCCTAGAAATGGGCGCAGCCACCAGCGCCTGGCCTTGCTCTTGCTGGCACCAGCCCTGCTCTGCCTTCCCTTTCTCCTTCTCCCAACCCTCAGGCTGTGCCAAAGCCTCAGCTGGTTTATATTGAGCTTGCTGTGGCCAGAGCCAGCTGGCGTAGACCAGCGCGGCTCACCAGATGCCAGGGCTGAGGGACGTGGCTGAGGGGTCTGCCCCACTTCGCTGCCTCTGCCTCCTGCGCGGGGACTGCTCCTGCCTCTGGGTGACTTGCAGCTCCGCTGGGGCCTCTTTGGGACTGAATTAAAGGTCTCCAAGCGAAGCCTTGAGCCTGCGTCCCGCGGCAGTGCTGCGGATGGGGGTGATGCTGCAAGATCACCGCTTGCTCAGGGTCAGTGCGTGGAGGGCGTGCTGCGGGCTGTCGTGTCCACGCTGCCTAACTCCTGGCCAAGACCGGCTCCTTCCATCGGGGGACATCTCAGCAGCTCGGGCGCTGGGGACAGGCGTGCAGAGCTGCCGGTCTCCTGGTGGAAGGTGACAGCAGAGCCCATGAAAGGGGTGGCAGGACGGGGCAGCTGCGCGGGGAGGAGAGGCGTGACGTGCTGGTGGCTGGAGGAGGTGGCTGGTTTCCGGGTGCTGCCTCGGGAACTCACGCACGTGTACGCGGGACTTCCACGCAGTACGAGATTCCTGCAGGACTTGTCCCCAGCTGCTTCCCTGCTTCAAGCCTACAGAGTCCCAGGGCTGTCCTGGGACCCTGACACCTCTCCAAGCCCCTCCTAGCCCGTGCCTGGGCTGGCAGCCCCTGCCTGAAGGACTCGAACAGCCCCAGCACCGTGGCGCAGGAGAACTGGAGCAGCGCGTCCAGCACCTTCCTGCTCCCAGCCCTGTCCTCCCTGCGCTGCACAAACGCTGCAGTGCAAAACCCCGTTTTCGGGATGCAGACCCAAAGCACAGCCAGAAGTAAATGCTTGGGCAGTGACTTTGGGAACCAAAGCACTTCTCTTCTACATTTAATTATTGATTTTAAAACAACAACAACAACAAAACCCTGAGGATTGCACCATGTGGTTCTCCTATTCCAGCTCCAAAATTTTGCAACCCAAACTAGAAAGACCCAGAGGCTTAGCAGAGGAAGACCCAGCCCTCCCAGCACCCGGCAGTGTTTTTCCCACCGAGTGATGCTGCTGCTCCCAATGCACCTCAAGCCACGGGGGCCGCATCCTGCACTGCCCCGCCGGGTCCCCCAGGCTGGGAGAAACTGGGCGCTTCCCGGCGAGAGAGCCCAAATTTCTCGCGTTTCCCAGATAAATGGCGAGTGGGAAAAGCAGCCGCAGGCGCTGGCTGTTCGCGAGGGCTGGGAGCAGGTGGCGGGCGGCTGTTTCGTGTCCGTCGCAGCTTAGTAAAATGTGTCAGCAGAGCATTCAGCAGCTTTACAGCTCGGCCCATCCCCTTGATATAACTAATTCTCTGGCTGAGCAAAGAATTTTCACAGCTAAACACCTTCTTTGTTTTGCTTATTCTTTTTTTTTTTCCAAAAGTTGCATTTATTTTCTTTTTTAAAAATTTTCTTCATTTTGAGGGGGTTGTTTTAGTGGTGCAGGGCTGGGGCTCGTCACATGAGACCGAAAGCTGTGGAAAAGCCCAGTGCCGGGGTCCTGGATGCCCCGCACTAATGCGCACCCCGCTCCTGAGGGCCGGGTCCGTTGGATGCTGCTGGGGCTGGGTGGGACGAAGGCGCCGGAGCTGGGCGCTGCCTGCCCCAGAAGAAGCCGCGCGACGCTGCAACTTGCTGCGCTTGCAGTTCTGAGACCATCGCTAAGCCTCTGCGAAAGCCACGTGTCGGTAACGGAAATGAAAGGCCCCTTGGTTCTGACATGATAGAGCGATTAAAGCCACATTTCTTGGCCTGGGTACCTAACTCGAAATGCAGATATAAGGCTTCGATCCCCCAGCGGATTTGGATTTCTAATCCCAATTTATATAGCTAAATTCCTATTGATTTCCCCCAGGCAGAGCCCTAAATACCTTTGCGGGCTGACGTCCAGCGTGGAGGTGTCGTGGCTCAGAAGGGAATCCCCAGCCTTGACAGCTTGGCCGCAACACTCGGGCGCGTGAGGGATGCTTGCCCCCTTTCTGCCTGCTCCCGAGGGGCTGCGGTTCCTGCTGGGGCTCTGGGGTGGGCTCACGGTGTCCCCGTGTCCTTTTTGCGCTGGGATGGGAGTGCAGGCTGCGGCCTAGCGAAACGAAGGCGCGGTTCCCAATGTCAAATCCTAAATCTGAGAGCCCATCGTGAGACAGAGCAGAGCAGGGAAATTTGGAGTGGGGTCTGCTTGTGACCAGCAGACATTGGCCAGAAATCTTCCATCGGGTGACGCTGGAGGGCTGCAGCATCCCTGTGAGGACCGGTGCCCGAGCTGCCCCTCGCACTGGGGCTGCTGGGGGAAGCGACCGCGGGGAATGAATGTGGCCGCATCCTGGCCCTTGCTTCCTCCAGGCAAACCTGTGCTTGGAAAGGCCAGGTTCTGGTGCACAACAGTCAAAATTCCCCTCCGCAGACACCCTAGGCCTGCAGTCCAGCACTTGCGCTGCGGCTTCCTCCTCCTTTGTACCAGCCCCCGAGGCTGCGGGGGGCTCTGCCCCCACTTGAGGGATGCGACTGTCATCTCAACACTAAAATCCACACCCACGGGATGGATGTAAAACCCTCCCTGCCCACGGGGAGGAAGGCGGATGGCTCACTGCCGTGGTTTTGTGGGTTCTGGCAGCTGAAGATGGACCCAGGCGAGCCCTCCCTTCGGTGAGAGTCGGGGAACCCCGGCCCTCGGATGTGGTCCATGCCCAGAGCTCGCAGCTGAGCCGATGATGATCTGGTGATGGTCTGGAGCAAAGCCTTGCTACGGCTGCTGTCTGCATCAAGAGGTTTCCTGAGCCCACCCAGCAACCACAGAACTCTTCCAGGTGCTCTAAAGCACTGCCCCAGCCCGTGGTCCTGCGGCTCGTGCGGGACCGCACGCGGGGCAGCTCAGCTGGTCTGCAGGGCTTGGTGCTGCCCGGCCCCACCGGGCTCCTCCCAGCTTTTCGGACTGCGTAAATACATCTCCGACCCCATTCACGGGCAGCACCTTCGGCTGCGTGGAGGAAAAGCTTGCTGAGTGGGGGGTGTGAGGGGAGAGCCAGGCTCTGGGGAGGGCGGGGGCAGAGGCATCATCTCTGCTCCTAGGCTTGAGCGTAGGCTCAGGTGGGTGCCCGAACTGGGAAGGAAAGCACTTCCACGCGCCATCCCACAGCATTCCTGGGGCTGTTGGAAGCTGTGCTGCAGGCACTACGGAGCTCCCAGGTGACGAAATGCAATCCAAGACTGGCCAGCAGCAGGACAGGAGATGGTGACGCCGTGCCAGGGCTGGCTCCGAGCGTTTACGGTGCCTTTGGCTCCCGGACTTCTGGCCATTTCCCTGGACGACCATGAAATCCTGGTTCACTTCCTCCAGCTTTGAAGCTGCCCCTTGCTTCCATCCCAAGGAATTATTTTAACATCTCCATCGGTCTCGGTGAGCGGCTGTTAGAATCATTTTGGAGAGTGCCAGCTCTGCCGGCCAAACACGCTGGCTCCGAACCAGCTTTGAGCTCCTGGCCTTTGACCACTCATCCCGAGGGAGGGGATGCTCTGGAGGAGCCTTCTCCTCGCACAGGAGCACCCATGGGCGCCTCCCTGTGCAATGGGTGGCAGGGGCTGCCCTGGGTGCGATGTCTGTAACTGGGACGGATGCTGCTGTTTAATGTGGGTTGGACTCCACTTGGAGTCCTTGTGTCGGAGCTGCCTTCTTTAACTTAAAAGCAAACTTCAGGCAGAGAACCCCTCCCAGGTTCTTTGCAGTGGGATCGCTTCTCCTGCGCTCTGCTGCCCTCCCGGTCTGGCCATCGACTGGAGCAGGGGACTCCGTTGTCACCAGGTTGGCTCTTCGTCCCCCCCCCGGCAAGGACCCAGCCAATGTACGCGATGCCCTTTGCAAATGCAACGCACAAGTTGGTGCCCTTCGCTCTGAGGCTGCCAGGGGACAGCCAGTGTCCCTGGCGGGTGGCCTCGGCCACCTCCCCAGCAGCGCACCTTGCCCTGCTGGTTCCCAGCGGAGTTTGCAAGCCTCACACGTGGGATGAGCCGGGACTGGGCTGCTCACATCGTACGCGTTGCGTGGTCTGGGGAGCAGTCCCCAGACCTGAAACACCCCTCAGCCTGTGCACAGGGACCCCGAGGGCCTGAGCCTGCTCCAATGGCTCTGTGCGAAGCAAACCTTGGGCACGGGGTTGCGTTTAACCCCGCAGCTCTGCTGGCAATGACTGCAGCACCTGCAGCTCAGCAGGGGCTGGAAAGCACCGAGTGGGATGGCGGGGTCGGCGCGGGCTGAAGGTGGAGCCCCGGAGGGGTCCGTGACCGAAGTGCTCTGTGTGCAAGGGCAGAGGCACCCGCTCAGACACAGCAACATCTTCTGGTCTCCAGCGTGGTCTCAGGAGCACTTTGCACCATCACACGTACATGGGGGGCTGGGGTCATCCCTGCCCCATGATGAGCACAACCGCTGCAGCAGCAAGCTGTGCCAGCCCCATCCGGGCAGGAAAAATGTGCTGAGCTATCCAGAATTTCCACTTTTTTCTTTCCCTGCACCCCGCTGAAACCCCTGGCGACAGATGAGCAAAGTCTTCTCTACAGCAGAGCCCCAGGACTGCCTGGGATCGGCTGGCAGGAGTCCCGTGCGCCCTGCCCCACGTCCCTGCCTGCCCGGTGCTGCACACCCCAGCCCGTCCCTGGCTGAGCAGGATCCCCGCAAAGCAGCCTCTTGTCAAAGGGCAGCGGCCAGGCTGCTCTGCAGCCAAACCGGGGACGCGCTGTGCGGTGCCGGGGCTAAAACACGACCGTGCAGCGGGCAGGGCAGCCCGCGCGAGGGGGAGCGGGATGTGCAGCCCGCAGGCTCCCAGCAAGGACAACTGCCGTCAACCTCTCCCTTGGAACAAGAAGGTGCAAATGAGCCCACAGAAGCCTCCTTTCTTCTGGCTGAACAAGATTGATTGAAAAGCAAATTGGCGCAAATAAAGCATGTAATTAGGTTAAAGCCTCTCGCCTGGAGCAGCCAGGAGGGAAAGCGGGGACCTGGTGCTTCGTGGCACCCACGGCCCCGTTCCCAGCTCCACCACGGGTCCGGTGCCCATGGGTCCATGCGTGGTCCTGCCCCAGGACCCCCCACCCGTGGGTCGGGGATGGTTTGCTCCCTGCTTCTGCAGCTGCCTGCTGCCCATTTAGGGATGGGAGGGAATGGTCCTGAGCCCTTCTGGGGCATTTGGGGAGACGGCTGCACACAGCAGTCCTGGCTGCATGAGCATCCCAACTTTTCCCAGCTACGCAGGGAGCGAGCAGGCAGGCCGAGTCTGCGGTGACACAACCAGGACAGCCCAGAGAATAAAGCACTGGAAGGCACCGCGCGGACACGGGAGCTTCACGGAGCATCCGCCCCCGCATCCTCCTCTCCCGTGGGCAGCCACAGCCAGGGCTGGCTGCTCCCAGGAGCAAACCCAGTGCCAGCCCTGGGACGTGCAGGGGATGCTCTGTCCCCGCCTGGCACTTCCTGCTGCAGAAGTGTCCCCTGCCTCTGCCGCTGACAAACTCCAGGGTCACCACCCGCAGGGACGCAGCCCCACTGAGAGCTGCAGCGAGATGATTGAAGACATTAATAGGAAACCATCTGTCCTCGGCAGTGTGGGCCACCCTATAAATTCCCAGCCTGACAGCAGATCCCTGGCCGAGCGGGTGCTGTGCGGGGGCAGGATGTCACCATGTCACCAGAGCTGGGACAGAGCAGGCTTTCTGCTCTGGGGGAAATGTGGCAATGAGGAGCCAGTGCTGGGGACAAACGCTGTGCTTCACCAAGGGGAAGCATCTGGAAATGTCTTGGGAAGGAGAGAGAAACACTTCGTTTCACTTCAAAATAATAATTATTATTATTTTAGATGGGTTTCATGCTGGACTTGCAAGTCCCTGCTCTGAAGCTCATGACTTGGCCACAATGCCCAGCACTTGTGGGCACCTGGCTCCTGCCCTGGGTCACAAGGACAGTCCCCGAGATGGCAGCGTCCCAGAGCTGGGGGTGTGGGGAGGCAGGGACATAGAGATGCAAGGATGCCGGGATGCGGGGATGCAGAGGTGGAGGGAAGTGGGGATGCAGAGATGGAGGGATGTGGGGATGTGGGGATGCAGGGATGCAGGGATGCAGGGATGTGGGGATGCAGAGACGGAGGGATGCAGGGATGTGGGGCTGCAGGAAGTCCTGCCACGGAGATGTAAGCGCACCGTTGCACATGAAGCTTATCTGCATTTCAGCGGTTGCTTATCTTTTCACAGGCTTTCTGAAATATTTTGAAGTGACCAGAAGTTTCTTCCCTGGAAGCCCCTGGCCCCTCATTGTGCTCAAGGCCACTCACTGCAGATCTCCATGAGAAACCCCTTTTCAGCAGGGTGCTGGATGCTGCAGCCAATCCAGCAGTCAATCAGTCACCCAGTCAATCCATCACCTTGCTTACAGCCTGAGACAAGCAAGAGAATACCCACACAGGGCCGAATTAATTAGTCATTCGGATGGCTACAAAGCTGGAGACACCCAGACTCAGACCAGATCTACAGCAAGGCGACCAAAACGAGCAGCTCACCTCCTGAGCCCCGTGACCTGCTCTGACCGGTCCCTCTCTCTGTTGATATGCGCGAACCCATCGATCTTCAGATAGACCCTTTCACATTGAATTTTCAAGGCACTGCGTTAGGATGTTTTGTTGTTGTGTTGTTTTTTTTTTTTTTCCTGTTTCCCTCCAATAAAGGAGACCTGCCAAGGATCAGGCTCCAGCAGGAGCCTGCGCTCCCTCTGCCCGGCGGAGAGCATCCCTCCCGGCTCCGCGCAGGGGGCCGTGGCAGCCTGGCTCCCCAGCGAGGGTGGCAGCCAGCTGGGCCAGCCGCCCGACAGGTCCCCAGGGGCTGGAGGAGGTGACGTGGTGGTGACATGCCCACCTGCTGGGGCTCGCAGCAGACACTGGGACCTACTGGAGCGACTGTGCCTGAGGGTGGCGAGCTGAGGTTTGGGAAGGGTTCGATGTAAGCGGGAAGGGTTTGGGGTCACCAAAAGGCAAAATCTGTGATTCCAGACTCCACAGCAAGGCAGGGAAGATGCAAGCTTCAGCGTGGGGTGGGAATTGCTTCCTCCTGTCCCTGAAAGCGATGCCCATGGCCGAGCACAGAGCAACGAGCTGGGTCCTCTCTGGCCGTACCAACGGCACCCGCTGCATTTGCCCGAGGGTCCAGCACTGGGAGAGCTTTACCGGCCTCTCCTGGGGCTGGAGCTGGTCCAGTGGTGGAGGTCAGTGGTGAGGAAGGGGCCAGAGCAGCACCTTGGCCCCGTGTCCCGTCTTGCCCGGAGGCTCTGTGCGATGCCCGCGGTGCGGCTGCACGCTGGCCTTTCCCAAGCAAGCCTCACACCCCTCGCGATGTTGAGGAGGGAGCTGGCGGCTCACTTGGCCTTGACACCTTCTTTCCAGCTGCTGTAGCTCATTAAAAGGAGCCGTGGTGCATTTAATCCTTTCCTGATACCACTTTTCCCTTGAAGCTGTTGCCGCAGCGATGATGGCGGTGTTCATGTGACTGCGAGCAGGGGGGTCAGCGGTCCACAGCCTCTGCTTGGGATGGAGACGTCGAACCGAAAAGACCACGTTCCCACGGGGACAGATGGGTACGAGCTGACCGGGAGGCTGAAACAGGGAGGTGGCTCCCAGCGGCCTGAGCCATGAAATTCAAATTCACAGCAAACGGCGTGACTCATCTCCAAGTGGCACCCGGTGTGGATTTGCTGGGGTGATGCGAGTGCTGGTGGCAGCAGGACTGGCTAAAATCTGGGAATTTCACCCCAAAGCCCAAGTGTGTAAGGAGGGAAAAGGTAGCTGTGCCATGGAAAGGGGTCGGAGGCATCAGGGATGCTCCCGAAGTCGGGACATGGGGTGGCTGCCGGCAGGCCCTGGCCACGTGAGGCACTTGGCGAGTTCCCCCTGGGGAACAAATGCTTTCAAGTCAATGTTTTCTACTATTTCCTATAAACTTTCTAGTTTCCCGGCCAGAAGCCATAACCTTTGCATGTGTTTTTTCCAAGTGAGCCAGAGAAGCAGGAACAGCCTTGAAAGGCTCAGGCAGCCGGTGGGATTTGTTGGTCGTTTTTGTTTTGTTTTGTTTTTGTTTTTAATTGAGACTATTTCAGCTTGTTCCAGAGCCAGGACCGGCCGCCCGCCTCCCTTCTCCCAGCTTCTCTCTGCCTTTCTGCATGAACGTCCCGCCTCGGCCCCACCAGGCAGGAACACAAGCGCCCAGACACCACCTGGAGCCCAAACCGCTTCGGGAAAGTCCAGCTCTGGTTTTGAAACCGTGGTGGCCGATTTCCAGGGGAAAACTGTGCAAAGCTGCGTCAATCCAATCACCTGGTTTTATTTAAACCCCATCGCTGAAATCATCCACCTAAGATAATCATTTCCAAGCCAATCTGGATCAGATTCAGATAAGACAGCGGCTGACTGGCAGGTCTGTAAGCCTCTCCCCCACCCTCGTATTTTTTCACCCTTTCACCAAGTCCCTTTCTGCATCTCTGAGCGGGACCGGGAGAGGACGGCAGGGATGAAGAGCTTCCCGCAGCAGCCCCTCCTCGTCCTCCGAGCCCCGGCACGGGAGAGCATGGCTGCATTTCATCTAAACAAGGCACTTTTGGACAGTTTCCCCAAATTGATTGGGACCCCTCGGGGCTAAGCAGAACCAGGCAAGACGCCCCCCAAAAGTCAACGCTTCCACCTCCTGTACCCAGGCCAGCTTTCGTCCATGCTCTCTTAAAATTCCCCCCTCGTTGACTCAGATCGGTGGGACGCTACCTCGGCTCTTGGTGAGGCCGGCGCTTCCCACCACGCTCAGCTGCCACAAAAGAAACACAGCCGCATCATGCCCAGGTCGGGCTGCGCCCCGAGCCTCCCGCTGATTTCTTCGTGCGTTTCCACCTCTCTAACCCCTTTGCTCCCACCTCACGGGTTAGCTGAGGAAGCACCAGGGATTCCGGCAGGGTTCTGGGAGCTGAGTGATGCCGAAAGTGTCCACGTTCAGAGCCTGAAACAGCTCGTGCACCCCCTTGTCCTGCTGCAGGGCGCTGTGGCTGCAGGCTCCGTGTGTTCGCCCTGCTCACGGCCACGCCTGGGGAAGGTGCGAGAGGACACAGGGACAGGCAGGGAAAAGACTGCGGGTAACAGAGAACCTCCTCAGAAGGGAGTCAGAAAGCCCCTTCGGACTCGTGGGCAGGAACGTGCCCAGATGAACGAGCTCCCAGCAGCATCAAGGAGACGCTGGGCATCTCTGCCGCCAGCTCAAACTTAGGGACACGGCCCAAGCGTCACCTCGTGGCCCTGAGGCTGGCAGGCGGCTCAGCGGGACGAGCTGCGCGCGAGGCTGACCTGAGGGAGCGTCCCCTCCGCGGAGATGGGGCTGGGTCTGCTCCTGGGTGTGGTGATGGAGGGGGGGTACCCAGCACAGCTTGGGGTCGCACCACAGCTCTGCGCACTCAGGGATTCATCTCAGCAGCCACCGTGCTGCAGGAGGGGCGGTGAGAAGCCCTCCCTGCATCTCCCGGGCTGCCCAACACCCGCTTCCGTTGGCAGAGCCACAGGCGGAGGCATTACGGTACGAGAGGGCTGCTCCGCCGTCCCTGCAGCAGGCTGGGAGCAGAGCGGGTCTGGGAGGCTGCAGGGGGAGGAACAGACGGCTCCTGGTGCGGAGCACAAAATGTCTGTGTTCCCGGAGCAGGAGACAGAGCATTCGCTCTGCAAGTCCCTGCTAGAGAGCAGGACCATGTGAGAAATCTGGCATTTCATCTGATGAGCTTTTGTTTTTAAGCATTGCTCGGGTTTAATGCGCTGCCCAGCAGGATGACAAGGGCCGGGTACTGCCCGGCTCCTTTCTCAACGTGTTCACTTCGGGAACGGAGATGCCAGGTGCCATCCGCAGAGACGGACGATTCGAGCAGAAGAGGCTCAGCTGAACGCGATGACCCGGAGGAGCAGAGCTTGCCCTGGCAGCACGGAGCAAACCCTTCAGACCCTGCTCTGCTGCCACCCTCCTGCTGCCGCGGTGGGACCGGTTGGGATCGGGTCTCTCCTGCAGCGCGCACTCAGCAGCGCGGTGGGCACGTTTCTTTGGGGGTCCCACTGATCCTCACACCAGCAGGGACGTGCTCTACCTGCCTGTAAACCCTTCCTCCACCAGCAGCACAGTCCCTGCGGGAGGGAAATCCTGCCCTCACTTAAAGCCTCAGCTGGACCCTGGGCCTCCTTTGCAGCAAGGTGGGGGAACAAGGAGTTGCAGACACAAATTTTCTCCCTCTGAAGGAGACATCTCAGCTGAGGCAGCCACAGACGGGCCCGTTCGCCCACTTAGCTGAGAGCCTGCGGTGAGCAGCTCAGCTGGAGGGGTCAGTGAATGCAGAGCTCGGAGGGAAGGTGGGTGCACGCGTCCAGCACCTTCAGCTGGTGCTGCTGGAATGCACCCACGCCGTTGCACCGACCTGTGGCATTGGGATAAATAAAAGAGCTGCAGCAGCTGCCAGGTCTCATGATGCTCAGGAGAAGATCAGGGATGTGCCGTTCAGTCCCAGGGGCTTGGCTAAGGTGGGGGCATCCCCACACTGAGTCCCCTTGCAGGACATTTAATGGGAGTTTGGGGAGGAGCTCGCTGTGCCTGGAAAAAGATGGTGAGATGCTCTATAGCTTGTAACGAAGCTCCCGAGGAGTCGAGGAAGATGATTTATGTTAGCAGAAGAGGGTGATTTAGGCTGGTGTTGGGAGATGGTGCTTTAAGGAAGAGAAGACCCACCCGTGCCTGAACCCAGGTCAGGTGGGACCGGCCCTGCCGCTAACAGCCCAGCGCTCGCTGTGATGCACTCACCGCGCCTCGCGCCGCACGTTGGCGCCGAATCGGTAAGCAAAGCAGCAAAAGGGCTGGTCACCAGAACCCGCGCTCGAAGCACGCTGGCTGGGCAGGTTTTGGTGCATGCCCTCACGCTCCTCTCAGTGCTGCAGGTCGGTGGAGACGCGTTGGGAAGCACACACGAAGCAACAGGCACAAACCCGAGGCCACGAGATATTTCTTGCTCATGTAATCTAAGAGAAGGTACTGAAATTGCTGCTTTTGTGTTTACAGAGGCAGAAGTTGGCTTTAAATCAGTTGTACAGGAAGCCCTGCGGTTCTCCTTCCCGTGACACTGGGGTCTGAAGACCTTGTCCCCTTGCTGCCCGGTTTTCCCGTCCTGGACAGAGCTGCTGAGCACGCAGCAGCCACGGCTCGTGGGACAGCCCTGCCACGGGGCGAGCCTGGGCTTGGAGTTCAGCTCCAGGTGACGTCCATCGCTTTTAGTGCAAAACCCTTAATTTATGAAGCCCTTTGCACTGGTGGGGCAAAAGTGAAGAGCCTTCACTCCCCACGTCCTTCACCACCACGGCGCTGTTCAAGCGCCCCAGGAATCTGCAGGCTGCGGGACAGGAGGAGTTACTGTGCTCCTACTGTCATCGCCTGCTGAGGCATGTCCTCCGAGGGGTCTGGGGACAGGAAAGTCCCTCAGTGACACGTGGCAGCAGGTGCCAGTCCCTCCGGGAGTGTAGATCAGGAGGGGAGGACGGTGGGAACCGGTGCGGTTGTGCTGGTGGAGACGGAGTGCGTGGAGAGAGGAGCTGAGCCCCGGGCTGGCGCTGCACGGGGCGGATTTGGTGCGAGGACAAGGGGAGGGGAAATGGGGGGATGCAGGCTGTGAGGTGCCAAAGCGGTCTCGGGCTGACCCTGCACTGATCACAGCCCCGTCCCGCCCCGAGGACCAGCAAAGCTGGAGGGGAGACGCGGTGCTGCAAACATCAGGCCACCCCGCACCGCAGGTCGCTTAGCACAAGAAACACGCGGATCTGGACAGAGGAAGGAAACGCTCACATGCAGCAGTAAACAACACTTAGGTCTTCTGTTATCTTTTGGGGGATTTTTGGTTCTCCAGTCCCCCTCCCCAAGAAAAACTCGGCTGAGATCTTCTATTACCCTCTTTAAGGCTCTTCCACTTGAGCAAGTAACCACTAAGCACACCAGCCACTGGTGGTCTCGAGTCCTTGCCTCTTTCCCACCAAGGGCTGGTCCCACGTGGGTAACCCCCGTGCGCTTGTTGATTTAGCCACCTCCAGGAACATCTTTCTGCAACTTCTCTACACTCCCGCTTGCTCCTAGAAGCACCCATCTCTGGGTGTTGCACACGTGTTTTGAAAACTCAGATATTCGGGGCATAAAATGTATCCGCTTGTCCCGTTACAGGCAACAGAATTTATCTATTAATTTTATGCATTTTCATCTCGAGCAAAAAAAAAGACATTTAGCATTGAGGCACCGAGAAGAGGCTTTAGGAGAGGAGGCAACGTACCTGCAGGCTCCTCCGTGCTGCTGGCAGCGGTGGTGGGGGGAGCGGCGGGGATCTCTGCGCCCGGCGGGAGGAGCAGGCGGGAGAGGAGAGGGGACAAAAGAAGGCAGCGTTAGTCCCGATCCCAAGGAGCTGAGCCCTGCCCAACCCTGCCCAGCAGCACGGGGTGTTCGCAGCCTTGCAAGAGCCCCCGTGCAAGAGAGGCTGCAGGTAAAGTGCTGCGTCTGCTCGCTGGGACGCAAGCGTCGTCTCACACGCTCAAAGGAAATGCGAACAGATCTGGTGCCAGCGCAGTGCTCCCTGGTTTTGGTCTGGGCTTTGTATGCATAGCTGAAACCACGTTCTGTTCTGGATCTTCGTGCCCTAGCCTGACTGTTTGTTGATGTTGAAGAGGATGGACTGCAGATGGAACACATTACGTGGTCCCAGCTTTGGCAAGACGATCTCTTTTCCCCAGCGTGCATACGCAGCTCTCATGAGTGACATCTCTTGCACATTTTGGGCACAGCAATTTCTGAGCATCCCTGGGAATCCTGCTGGGGGAACACCCTGCTGTCCAGATCCCTTGTCTGGCTTTGAGATCAGAATTTAGGCACGAGAGACGTGAAGCCTGGCTGCTCAGGCCTGGCTGCGTTGCAGCCCAATTAGCATTAGATTACTTTCTGAGTTGTTCACCCTCGTGCAGCTCAGCGCAGGCACAAGCCCCTGTGAAACACGTGCTGCGACTCGAGTGGTGCACACGAACAGCCAGCACAGCCGTCCCGAAGCTGGCGGCTCGAGGGATGCTCGCCTCCAGCGTGGGCTGCAGTGCAGACAGACCCTGCCTGGCGTCCTGGTCATTCCCACGGTACAATTTTTGTGTGGATAGAAGTTTTTGGGACAGGGAAAATACAGTCAGTGGTTGGTAAATCAGAGAGTAAGCATGCTCTTGCAGACAGGGTGGGCAGAGCCTTGCTCGGTGCGGTGAACAGGAGAGAGCAGGGTGGGCAGGGAAGGAGAGCAGGTGCCCTCCACTGCGCACGTACAAAATGTGTGCCATACCCATACCCCCCCCCACAGGACATATTCACTGACATTTTTCAAAGATGAAAATGTGCTGCTGGTTTGGTTTTTTTTTTTTTTTTTGGATGAGAGAATTGTGAGTTGCTCATATCCTCATTTTAATTGCTTTGGCCTTGTACATGCAGATCAAACACCCAACAACTGCACGGCAATTTTATAGCCAGGCCGGAGCATTGCTCGAAACGCATCTCAACCAAACTCTGCAGCCCCTTGGGAGGGGAGGATGCTTTGCAGCGACACAGAAGCAAGCAGCTGTCACGGGGGCAGGAGGGTGGCAGGGCTGGGGCAGCTGTGAGCTCGCCGCTTCGGCAGCTGGCGCGAGCACAGCCCGGCTACAATCGTGTTGAAATTCTGCATCTGTCTTCATTTAGTGCAGCAAATCCCAAGGGAGATGATGCAAGGAACAATTTACCCTCTGATTTACCATGGCCCTGGGGAATGATGGATGATAAACCTTTGCGCATACTTGCTGCAAAGCATACCGGAGCCATGACTGTAGCATCTTGGGGAAACAAGCATCTGGTTTGAGCTCTTGCCGTCCCATTGCGACACGGGGAAGAATGAGCCTCAAGTGACCAAAAACCACCCTGGAATGTGTGTTTTCCTCAGCAGGAGAAGGTGGAGAAAGGGTGTCTGCCCGTAACTTGGCAAGGGCAGGCACTGGGGGTGGGCAGCAGACTGTGGGATCCTGACAAAGACTTGATTCTTTCAACCTTCACCTTTCTTGTCCCATTTTTTCCCCTATTTTTAGCAGCAGGGAGGCAGGCTCGAGGGGAGCAGCCCTCCTTCCCAGCCTGCCTCAGGCACCCTCATTTCGGTGCTTGCCACTAGGGCAGGTGGAGAGGTCTCTGGCAGGGTGCGTGAGCACCGAGTGATCCAACAGCAGCAAACCCAGGAGGCTCCAAAGAGAAGCGCTGGGTGAAATCACACCTTGCCCAGGCGTCGGACAAAAGGGATTGAGTGGGGATGCGGATTTTGGCAGAGCAGATGCTGCAGTGCCGCTGGGAGCCGTACCTGGTGTTTGCTGCTGTTAAGAGCAGAGGATGAGAGCACCCTTGGGCAGGCAAACCAAAAAGCAGACCCGCGGGACCAAGCAGTAAGCCAGCCCACGTTTCTGGGTGCATTGCGCGAGTTTATGGTCCCCTTTAGCAATCCAGGTGCTGTCGGCTGTGTTGCTGTGATGGCAGCTCCACCACACCAGCAGCTCCTCTGATTTGAGCTCTGTGCCGGTGCAGCCCAGAGTTTGGAGAGAAAAAAACGGTTTGTAGCGATTTGCCTTGGCAGCAGGACCCAGCGCGGCACCCCGAAGCAGAGCCACAGCTCTCCGTAGGGGAGCCAGGCTGTGGCTGCGCTCACGCGACCTACCCGGCGCGGGAGCTGCTTGGAAGCCAGGGGCGCATTTCGGACAACGCGTCCTGGAGCAGGCGGTGCAGCGGGGGGCACCGGCGGCTCCATGCCCCAGCCCTGGCCATCAGCACTTATGCAGGGGGTTAGTAGCTGCCCAGGCTGGGCTCGTGTTTGTTGCGCTAAGGGTTAATTCTCTAATCTACAGACACCGAAAGCGCGATCCACCTACTTATGCAGGGGGCAATGGGAGAGCGGCTTTGCTGGTAGCCCTTGGCACATCGGTTGCACGTGATGCCGGTGACGCCGTCTTTACAGGGACATTGGCCCGTGGTTTGGTTACAGGTTTGGCCAGCGGCACCCACGGGATGGCAATCGCACTCTGCGGGGGGAACACACAACAGGAGGGTGAGGGCGCGAGGAGGGCGGAGGCAGGTGACGTGGCACGGCTCCACCGGCAACGTTCGGGCGTCCTGCAAGTGTCTCGTCCAGCCGGCGACCGCACCGACCTGAAACAGAGGTGGTGGTTGGCAGAAGAGCAGCACGGGCATCTTTTGTGGGCAGCGGGCGCTCCTTGCTCTGCAGAGTGGTGGGGGTGTCTGAGGTCCTGCCTGGGGACAGCCACCCGCGGGCACTGCGAACGTCTGGGTGCTGGGATGGAGGAAGAGCCTGCAGAGCTCGAGGAGGAGCAGCGAGGCATCGCCGGAGCTGCAGCACCAGCAGCTGCCTGCAACCCGCCCCGGCTGCCTGGAGCAGCGTCAGGGCGGTAGGGAAGAGGCACAAAATCAAGGAGCATTTCATCACCCCTTCAGCACACGAGTTCTTGGGTAGAAGCAATTGCTTTCAGTGATTTTGGGAACTCATTTCACGTGCAATATTTAAAGAAAAAAACCAAAACAAACAGAAAAACACCTCCTTTCAGTGCTTTTGCTCGAGCCCTTCCCTGCTGAGCAGCATCCCCTGCAGCTGGCACGAAGGGCGCAGGAAGGAAATGCCCTTGTGGGTGCAGGCAGGCTGAGGACCTGCTGTTCCCGGCCAGATGGATGGAGGCTTGACAGCAGAGCTGGGCAGATGTGAAGGGTTTGGCAGGGGATGTAAATACTGCACTTGAAATCATTCACCAGCTCATTTCGCACAGTGGGACTTACCGGCGCAGCTGTTTGTTAAAAAAAAGCTCAAAAAAAAAAAAAAAAAAAAAAAAAAAAAATTGGGGCTTGTTATCATCACCGCTCCAAAAGGATTATGGCCTCGCACATTTGTTAACAGCCCTGATTTCTAAGAGCTGCAAGCGCTGTGCCAGACTGTGGTCTGCCCCTGCTGAGCTGTGGCAGGCAGAGGCAGGACGGCTTCCCTTCTCTTGTGCAGCGTCCTCGGGAGGGACCCAGCCAAAGCCCTGCACGGATCCTGCCCACCTCGTGCCCCCTGGGGAGCTGCCTGCCAGAAGGGGGCCTGGGGAAAGCCCCTGCCCCGCTGCCCAAAACCTGGAGGGGCTGGTCCGTGGGTCGGAACCAGCCCGAGTGCCCCAGTGACTGGGCTTGGCTTTCAGACACCCCCAGACCCCCCAGCCTGAGGCTGCCACTCCCCTGAGGGGCCCTGCGATGCGTCCTGCTTCGCCTTGCACCCTCCTGGCTCTGAGACACCCCGAATCCTCCCTGTCTGGGGACAGCAGCTCACATCCCACGTTCCTTTGGGGTGGGTTTCCACGCTCCAGTGATCCCCCCAGCGGGAGCTTCCTCCACCCCAGCTCCAGTCTGCTCCCACTCCCAGCCCCAGCAGCCCCAGCTCAACCGCTGGGGTCACTGGGCAGCAGCCCCCGGGCTGGTGCCCCCTCAGCGGGGCTTGGACACTGCCTGGAGCCCCCTGCCCGGGACGTCCCCTTGTCCCCGCACAGGGCAGGGAGAGCCCAAGTGTTGCCAAAAAACAATGATTTTTTTTGGGGGGGGGGATAAAAAACAAAGCTTTTGCTTCTTTTTTCCTTTCCCTACCACTTCTGATTTGGGGTTTTTTGGACAGAAGTCCTGCTCTGCCCCCAAACCTCTGGGAACCAGCCGCTTGCAGAACTGCCTGGAGCAAAAAACTTTTCTGTTAAACCCAGGTTTGATTGGAAATATTTTAACAGCTCTGTTTTAAGATTAAAGCAGCAAGGCTGTTGATGAGCACAGAGAGGCTGAGGTGGGGAACCTGCTCTCTGCAGCCACAAGGGATGGCTCAGATACTGCCATGGGAGCGGGAATAAGAGTACAGCAAGGAAGTGCAGAAAGGATCAGGGTGGAAAAGCATTAAAACCAAGCAGAGAGGCAGGAGTTAACGAGAAAATAAGCAAATCAGGGAAGGGTTACACAAGAAGAGGCAAAGGGCAGGAGGAGCGGGAGGAACATGCCTCATGTTTCAGGCGTCCCCGCTGGGGCTGCGTGTGCTGCTTTCAGCAGTGCCTGCAAACCCCCATCCTGTGAGTAATCCTCCCCCGTGCGAGCGGATTCTGCGGATTTCGGTGGGACTGCTTGGATGAGAGAGGGGAAAAAGAGAAAGAGGGAAAAAAAATAGATAGGAAATTAAAAGGAGAAGGGGAAAAAAAGGAAAAAGAAGAAAGGAAAAGAGAAAAGAAGAAAGAAAAAAAAAGAAAAGAAAAAGGAAAAAAGAAAAGAAAAGGGAAAAAAGAAAAGAAAAAGGAAAAAAGAAAAGAAAAAAGTAAAAAAGAAAAGAAAAGGAAAAAAGAAAAGAAAAAAGGAAAGAAAAAAAAAGTCTTCGTGAGGAGTAAGGTTTGCAGCATGGGGTGCTTGGAGGACGGGCTGCGGAGCACGGGCTGCCTGGGCTCCGCGGCACTGAGCGGCGGTGCCGCTTCCCCGCGTGGGCCCGCGCTCGCCCCGCTCGCTGCGCTCCTGGGGTTGCCCGGGGTTCCCCGCCCCAGCCGCTGTCCCTGTCCCCAGGGGCACACGTGGTGACCGAGGGGACGAGCGTGGAGCGGGGGACGCCTGCCTTTGGTGCTCCTCTCCCGTTCTGGGAGGTCAGCCCCGGCGCACCCTCCTGGAGCGGGGAGGTGGGAAGCGGCCCAAGCAGCATCTCCAGGTGTGCGTGCGCTGTCCCTGTCCCTGAGGAGCAGAGCCAGTGCCAGCAATTTAGAGCAATTAAAGGCAATTTGCAGTTCCCTGGTCAGTGCAAACACTCGCGGCCAGCAATTACAGGCTCTTCTTCCCTGGCGTGGTGTGGCTGGGCTGCTGGCGGCTGGTGCTGGCTTGTCCAGTGCAGCTCAAATTCCTCCGCTTGCAGCCTCAAACCGAGGAAAGACGGCACGAGACTCGCGAGGGGATGTGACTAGTGCGAGCACCTTTTTGGTTTCCTCGCTGCCTTGCTGTTATCCACCTTTTGGGTCACGGAACGTTATCGTGCCCACACTTCCCAGTGCGCAAGCGCCCGTCCACCACCCCCCGCGCTGCCAAACAGTAGCGGGCCCCAGCACCCAGCGGGGCAGAGACACCAGAGCAGGGACAACCTCACTGATCACCGCAGGAGGGTGCCTGGGACATCCTTAGGGACAACAAGGGGGAGAGCAGCTGGCTTCTCCTCTCTGACCTGAGGCTTTGCTTAAGAGCATCAGCACAAGGAGGGTGCAGCACTGCAGGACGCAGGCTGGGAGAGGAGCGACCAGGAGTGGCTTTGGTGCCAGAAAAGGCTGCACCCCAGGTCCACCAGCTCACACAACATCATGGAGGAAGATGATAAATGTCACAACTGAGTTGCTCTTTCAGAAAGTCTTTAAGAAAAATCGTTGGCAAGCATCTGCGGCAGAGATGACCAGGAATTACCGGCGAGAAATGAAGTTCTTCCATGCTCAAGACACTGGTTGTGGAGCAGACAAGGAGCAGTAGATGGTGAGGTTTCAATGGGGATGAGGGAGCAGATGGTGAGGCTTTAATAGGGGATGGGGGAGCAGCAGGGGTGCCTCTGCCCACAAAAGCCGGTTTCTTTTATATGACAGCCCTGACCTGAAAAGCAGGGAGCTAACGCCATCTCTACACGACCAACTTTAGCTTGGCTAGCCCAGCGGTGAGGAGACCACGTAGGTCTTGTGTGAGACCGACCCAAAGTGGCCGAACGGGCGAGGGGGCAGCAGATAAAAACCGGTGTGCGGAAGGGTGCGTGGCTGGGAGGAGCGCTGAGGGTCCCGATCAGCTGTAACCACTCCAGGAACAGATCCAGGAGTCAATGACACATCTGGCTGATTGCAGCGGAGCTGGGAAGAGCAACGAGATAGCAGGCTGTGTTCTGAAAGGGGCAGAGAGTGACACTGAATATCCTATCACGAAGCTACAGAAATCAATAGCAGGTCCTCAGCTGGGAGCCCGGAGTGAAAGGCGGGGAGAAGCACCCATCCGAGGGCGACGGAAAAGATCAGCGGAGCCTTGCCAAGAGACGGTGGAGGGGTGCCAAGGAACGCTCAGCGCCGGGGAGGTCAGACAGGTGCTCCTCTTCTCTGGTGCTCCAAATACAGGAACAAAGGGACATTCAGCGCATTCAAAAGGCAACCTTTTTCAGCGATAAAAGGAAATGCTTCTTTGCACTGCACGTAATTAACTCGTAGAACTCGTGCTACGAGACACCATGGCAAAGACCCAACAGGATTAGATGGGCCTGTGAATGAGAACATCTGTAGTTCCATTAGCTGGGATTAATATATATACGGGTACAAGCACTCCAAGCCGGCTACTAACTGCCTGCAGCCAGGAAGGGACCTGCCCTGGGGGCGTGCTACTCCAGAGCTGCCCGTTGTAGGGGTTTGTGCCTTTGTCTGAGGCTTCCAGGACAAGCCACGGTTACTTGCGCGAAGCTGCAGAGACAGACCATCGTCTGCAGGAGCACAGGCAATGGCGTGATTTTGGGTTTTGGCTGCTTTGGGACTAAGGAAATCTGCAAGCAAAACTTAGGACTACGCATGAAAGGATGCAAAATGCCCTGGAAAAGTGTTTGAACTCGCTGGGACGTCTGCAGCCCACCAAAGGTGGGCAAGTAGCATGACAAAAATGCAAATATTTTTCCACCCCTGAATTTTAGTCAGAGGTATTCCCAGGTGCTAATCTTCCCCCTGACACGTGCACTGAAAGGTAAACAGAGGCACAAATCTCCAGGCTTAGCTCTCCTCAGGTGTGCCCGTTTGTGAGAAGGCATCTGAAAGGACCCGCATTTTTGGAGAATTAGCATCTTCCTGTTTTCGGGGAAGCTCTGTCCTTGGGAGGTTTTCAGAACGATGAAAAGCCCATCTGACCGAACACCAGAAAAAGGCGTGATTTCGGGTTGTCCAGACTTCCCCTTGTCACGCAGTATCTGCAACGATAACATAACGTCGCAGGGTTTCCAGATTCAAAAGCCCAAAATGCGGCTGCTTTGCATCGCACCGTGCAATGAGCAGTAAAACAGCAAATGAATTAAATCGGAAAAAAACCCATGTTCCTTTGCACTAGTCGTTGATGGAGGCTCCTGTTCAGAGAAAGAGCCTTCTTCAGGAAATCGCGCTCAGGTCTGAGTACGAATCAAAGTCCCATGTAGCCGATGTGCCCTAGGTACATGTTTATATTTAAACATGCTTCTAAACGCTTTTCCAGAATCACGGCCAAAATTGCCTCCCTTTGGTTGCTTTCCGTTGTTCCTCCAAAGACTCCGACCAGAATAAAAAAAATGTGGCTACAGAAGCTCTCTGCTGGGGAAAAAAGAAAAAAAAAGCACCAAAGTGAAACTTCACATGTGGGCGCTTTGACTCCAACAATATTTTAAACAGCGAAACGTCAGAACTTCAGCTTAAATCTGCTTGTCGCTCACGAGTACAGCGCGCGCCGGTGAACGCCTCTCGCTTCGCCTTGCGTGTCCGTTCTAGAGGCACGGCTCGGGCAGCGCTCCGTGAGGGGGCTGCTCTGCAGCCGCACGCGGGGTTTTTCCTGCTCCCCTCTCTTCAGCAGCTCGGGTGCTTTGAATCCTGATTCCAGCGATCGCGTTTGGCCGGGGAACGCATGGCGTGGGGAAGTCCCGTGGGCGGTCCGGTTGCCCTCGCAGAGCTGTGGTCCATCTCGAAGGCAATCCCAGCCTCGAGGACTGGGAGGTCTGGGTCCTGCGGGGATGGGCGATTTCATGGCAGAGCACCTCCACCTAGGCTGGCACGGCCAGCAAGTCCCACACACTTATGCCACTGGGAAGAAAAATCTGCGACATCTAAGGTGTCCCCACCCAGCCCGGCATCATCCCTCCCCAGCCGGTTTGCTAGCCAGAAACAGAGGTTGAAACGTGTCTGTGTTAACTCTGAACCCTAACAATGGCTTTAAATACTAACAACCGCTTTGCTATGAGGTTGTTGGCTTGCCTGCAGTATTGTGAACTGGATTTAGTTCTCCAAAAGATCATGTTCATGCAGCGTGTCCCTCAGCACATTCTCTAGGAGATTTAAGGGTTTTCTCACCAGCAGAAAATGAATTCCCTCTTTTATCAGGCAAAGACAAATAATCTCTTGGCGTTTCACAGTGCCTGTCCTCCTGCACCACTTCTCAGGGCTCTCCCATTTCCTCCTCCTGAACTGGCACTCAGAGAAGCCAAGGGCTCTGGCACCCTGCAGTTTGGGCCAAATTTCACAGATTAGACCTGGCCTTTGTCCCCTCCATCCCAAGGAACAGGCAGGTCCCACGGTGTCTCTGCTGAGCGAGAGTCGCCACAAATCCGGGGTGGGGGACTCTGAACGGCAGCAATAAATCCACTTTTTGGGCAGGCACTAGTGATACAGACACTAATTATTGCAGCACTTTCCAAAAAGCTTGAAAATCCTCTTGTTAAGACCTGTTAGAAATTCCCTTCTCGTCTTTGAGCTCCACCGTTCGGGCGCGTCTTGAAGTGATTGCAGAGGAGCAGTTGGGGATGCTGAGACCTCCAGGGACAAAGGATCACCACCTCCTTCTCCTGGCTCTGCTGACAGAGCCTGCTGTTTGCTTGTTTTTTACATTGAAAAATATCAGTTTTGGTCAAAGGCACCCAGGGGCAGGTGTGGGCAGGCAGAGAGCAGCTGAGCAGGCACAGATCCGTGCCCTCGCGGCTCTAAAGCAACATAAGGCTCAACCTGCTCTCGTGGGAGAAATCACTTCTTGCACAGATCAAGGGTTGCTTACAGGAGAAAGAGCGGGTTGGAAAATACTTTTATTGGGGAAAAAAAGTCAAACATTTTCTCCTCCTGATGCATTTTTAGCCTGGCTCCTGAGGAAATGAGGTTCCTGCGGGCGTAGTCTCCCACTAAGAATATTTCAATCAAATCTGGCAGCGGAGCCAGAGTCTCGGAGATGATGAGCTTGCCACAAGCCTCACGAAACGAGGCAGCGGATGAGCGAGAAGCCCTGCGAGAAGCTCAGCAGAGGGGGGTGCCCGCGGCGTGCACAGCCTGGGTCGGACACCAAAGCCCCCACAGTGGGGAGAGCGAAGAACCGCCGGGAGAGCTGCTGGGGCCCAACTGGTTTGTGATGCTCCGGGAGGTGCAGGTTTAACTGGGCAATATCTTCCTTCTTCTAAGGAGAGAGAAGGCTTTTAGTTTCAGCAGGGTTAAAGTCAGAACAGGGCGTGCTGAAGGAGCCGGGCTGAGCTCTGTGTTCACATCAGTCTGGAGGGTTTTGCGCTCTCTAGAACTGATCTGAAGCAGGAAATGACTTCAGCAGTTTTTTAAATCAGAATTCAGCAACTTCTGCTCTTCCTGTCCCCCAAGTGTCTTGCGGGTACCTGGCACCCAGCCCTGAGCTCTGAGTCCTCCGAAGGCCGGGGTGCGGAGCTCTCCAGGCTGCCACGGGGGGCTCGAGGCTCCTCTGGGGGTCCCTGGCCAAACCGCCAGCGCGCCAGCGGAGCATCCTGCCCCACCTCCGCCCGCCCAGCTGGTGCCGATGGCTTCTGCCATGGCTTTTACTCTTTCTGGAGGCTCTTTGCTGGCTCTTCCAGCTCGTCCACGGAGGGGGGTCCCAGGCACCCTCCCTGGTGCTGCTGCGGGGCTGGGGCGTGCAGCAGGGGGCTGGGCTGGGAGCGATGCGTGCAGTTATTGACTTCCCTGGAGCCCGGCACAGCCGCAGCGCAAGGAAATTTTTGGCGTGGAGGTGCTTTTGCTCTGATGTTATCACCAGGCGCAGACAAACCTTTCTCTCTCTTCTTCTTTTCCCTCTCTCTCTCTCTCTTTCCCCCCCCTCAATAAATTCCCAGGGCAACCTCTGGAGACCACAGCAGAGCAGAGGCGATGCCCCATGTTGCCCCCAGCCCCTGGTGAGGGGACCCCGCCAGCCCCCTGAACTCACTTGCTCCCAGCATCCACATTTCAATCCCAGACCGCTTAAAATACATACTGCTGAAAGCCAATGTCTGGCTAAACGCTGCTGTATGCCGGGAGGCGGCCTCAGTTGGAGAAAGTCAGCAGTGAAGTTGCTGGAAAGAGCAGACGGCAGGATTTTACCCTCAACTCAGTTAACATGCACGGAAAGAGAGAAGGAGACCGGTGCGATCACAGTGGCTGCATGCCTGACACGGGAACGGGACCTCTGTGGTCCCCAAACGTGCACCCCCGTGCACGGCTCCGTGCCGGCGGTGGCAGAGCCGCCCCGGGCTGGGGAAGGGGCTGCCCGTGGTGCCAGCATTTGGTGCGTTCCTCCTGCTGCCCATGTAGATCGGAGTTCATCGGAGAGTCCTTGGAACAGGATTACGGGCGTGGAAGCGAGAGCAGGGCTGCAGGCTGCTGCGTGGAGCCCTTCTGGCCTGGAACAACTTCGGAAGTGTCTCCATCGCTGCCTTGAGCAGCAGGAATAGTCCGCTACTGCCACGCAGCAAGCTCTGCCCCCTCTGAAGTGGCTGCTTAATTTGGCGTAGCTGTTCGCATGTCGTTAAAATCCTGCGTGTTTAATAGCTGGCATGGCCAGGAAGAGGTGTGGCATTGAGCATCATCTTTAAAAAAAAAGAATCCTTCCTTTTCCGTGTTTTCACTCTACTAACTCAAAATAATTTAAGAGTTTCTGTAATAAGCATCTCCCTTCTCCAGTCTGGGACCAGCCCAAGCGGGTGAATGGGGAGGCTCTGCCCTGGGCCACAGTGTCCCCACACGCCATGGAAGGGGTGACACTTGGTGGCAGCGGCACTGAGGGCTCCCGCGCTGCTCCAGGACACTTCCATGCACCCACTAGTGCATGAGACGGCTTAAAGTCCATTTCTGTAAACTTTCTCCGAGTGGCTTGTGTCAGCCTGGGGCTGCTGATGACAAGTTGTAGATGCAGCAAGCACAAACCAGAGCTCAGCACTTGGAATAATATCAATATAGAGAGTTACGGGGCCTCTGGGAAGAGGGTGACAGGCACAGCCGCTAACAGGCTGTACAGAAATACAGCTGGAAGGTTGGTCACGCCGCCAGGGAAGAGCATGCCCCATGGAGGAATTAAAGTCTGCCTTTGGCAGATCGATGCCCTGGAAGTTTGGGCTTTCTCCAGGGATGTGATTTCTCAGAGGTGACCAAGCCCTGATACAAGAACTCAGTCCAAGCCCTGCCAGCACCAGGGGCTGGCTCATCTCAATGGTGGCTCCAGCTGGTCCCCAAGGAGGAAGAAAATGAGAAGAGGAAGGGAAGGAAGCTGGATAATTAAAGACAGCTCCCTGGGGGCAATTCACAGAAAGTCTTGCCTTGGACTTGTTCTTGTGAAACCACGAATGAGCGGGACTGGAGATGGGCATCAATGAGAGGCTGCTTGTGGGGAGAGGAAGCATCTCTCTTCGGATGCACTTCACCGCCTCCCAAGGTGGACACCAAGAGCAGATCTCCTGCACCGATGCCCAGCAGCACCAGCGTCCCTGCGGTGACAGGGGGAGCCTGTGGGACCCATCCAGCAGTGGGGACTCGCTGCAGACGAGGAAAGGCTGAGGACCGGACCCCTGCCAGGAGCCGCCTCCAGTGGCCATGCTGCCCAGGGAGCTCCCCACCAGGCGTCCCATTGTCTTTGGGTTGCGTTAGCTGCCAGATGTCTAACCCCCGACCAGCTGCGGGTTGGGACCATGGTGGCAGGGGATATCTCCAAGGCTGGAGGGCTGCTGTTGGCCACCAAAGCCTGCAGAGATGCACCACGGACATGGCATTGCAGGGAAGGGAAGCACAGGTTGCTCCTCCCGACCTGCACTGGGACGTGGCCAGTGGGACACCGGCGGTGGGACACCAGCGCGGTGCTGACAGCGAGCCCGTCCTCAGCCTCTGCCCTCTAACTGGGCTTTACCCCGGCTGCTCCTGCACCCCAACATCTCGGTGGGGCTCAGCGAGAGGCTCATCTCCCCTGGCTTCTGCCACGCAGATGAGCTCTGTGCTCTAAGCTGGTCACGCAGCTCCCTCTATAGTCAGTGGAGAGAGACTGGGGACTCATCCTACTGTCCCTGTCACCAGGGGCTCTCTTTTGGCTCGAGGAGCCCGAGGGGTTCAGCTGTGTCCAACCCCCCCGAAAGCCTGCGGCCATCTGGGAAGACAACCTGCGCCTGCACCCGCGTACCCGGGGGCCAGAGGCTGAGCCCTGGGAGCAGCAGTCGCTGCCTCTGCGCTTCACCCGAACTGCTTCCACCGAGCAAATGTCAGCGCCTCGAGCCGGGCAGGCTGGGAGCGCCCGTCTGCACCAGGCATTGACCAGCCCGCCCAGGCAGACGGACAACGCGGGCAGGCTGCCGCACGGGACCCCTCCAGGTGCCGAATCCTGCCCCTCCGCCCCGCTGCGCACTGGCAGCCTCAGCACGGGCGCGCTCGTAACGCGGGTTGTTTGTCGTCTTTTCCTCAAAAAGTGTGCAAATCCTTCCCCCAAAGCCCGGGGCTGTTTTACGGGCAGGCTATGAAGTCCCGCGGAGTCTCTGTTCCAAGAGAATGACATTAATGCCAATAATCTGGCAAATATCAGCAGTGAACGTAATCACAAGAGCTAACACAGGGCACTGATCTGCAGCGGTCCACGACGGAGAGGAGCGGGCGGAGGTTTGCAGGAGCCAGATGTGGGGTTTCGCTTGCAGCATCATTTGGAGCAGAGGAAAGCACAAGAAATGGGAAGCGTAGGTTCGGCACTTTGGGAGCTGTTCACGCTCTTGCAAAAATCATCAAGAAAGGAGGGGAAATTCACACTTGTTCTGAGTTTTGAGAAGATGAGTATCTGAGACTTCTTACATGTGGGTTTTTGTTGTTAAAAGGGCAGCGTGGAAGGGTTTTGCTTCGTGCACTATCCCTGCTCCAGCTGTCATCGGCTCCTTCCCATGTGGTTTGCAGGCTTCATGCCATGATCTGCCTGTTGCATGGCTCTGGGACATGGCATCTCCCATCACCCACAACTTGTCTTTTTTTTTTTTTTTTTTTCCCCAAGAAAGTAACTGGAAGCAAACATGCAGGCGAGGAACGTGGCATAGCTGCACCACTCTGCGGTTAGCTACTGCCAGGTTAGAAGTCATCCCTAGAGCCCAAACTCTTATGCCTTTACTACTGGTAAGACAGCTTCAGATTTTTAAAACAACTTTTAAAGAAGAATTGAGAACAATGGCATTATAGGTCTGGCTGTTTGCGAAGCCATCAGCACTCAGCCTGGGCACTGCCCAGCTTTGCTTTCTGCTCACATTTCATTTCATTGCCACGTCCTGCAAGATGTACAAAAATCACTGGCATTTGCTTTTTCTCCAAGCTCAAAAAAAAAAAAGCAGACATCATGCAAACATTTCTGCAATATGACATTTTTGCATAAATACATCACCGGAACCGGGCACTGAAAACACCGTTTAAAATAACGCAACTTTTTCCTCTGTGGTTTCCTGACGTGTGACATGAGACGTGTTAAGGATGGAGACACAGAGCCTAGCGTGCAGGATGGGTGAGAGATGAGGCACACAGGGGACAGGAGGGCGGTTTAGCTGGACCTATCTGTTAGGCTGAATGAATGAGGCTGAATTAACACAAAACGTCTCCAGCGGTGCTTTCATGGAACATTCGCTGGGAGTTCGCCCGAGCTCATGCACGCTTGCAGGGTGGTTAAACGTGCCGCGTGCTCCTCGGCGGGTCCCTGCCCATTATATGCACGGGTTTAAACGTGTTACGTGTGGAACAGGAACGGAGCAATGCAATGGTTGAAAGAATCAAGTCTTACGGAGAAAACATGATCTGCTGCGTGAGCTGCAATGGCAGGCAGGGAGATGGCAGATGCTGCAGGACAGCTAATTCCGTAATTCTAAACACACTGGGTGAAGAAGAGGTTCTGGGAGAGTTTTGCCCGTCGGCAGATGGCTTGGTGAGATGATAAATTAATATTGTTATTGATGGAGAAATGGCTGAAATTGTTAGATGGCAGATTTTTTCTTTCTTTCTTCTTTTTTTTTTAAATGCCCATTTTTAACAATTATTTCAGACCAGACCCTGAATTGGGGACACAGAACAAGGGGAACATAAACCACACTCTGTCATAAACAGGGCTTAGGAAAAGCCAGTGTTCAAAGGAATGCCTTTGCTGTAGGAAACTTCATTTCGCCTGCTTTTGTATAGGACGGTGGATTATGCCAACAATAAACCATTCCAAGTACTGTGAAATTGTGCTAATAGCCTGCGAGTTGGGGAGCTGTTCATGCACCGGCGTATTTATTACAAACCTTTGTATCTGGTAGCTCCAATAGCCACATTTTTGTTATAACCTGTGGGGGGTTTGGAGAAGCATTTAAATGCAGTGATCTCAAGTTTCAAGAGCAGGAGCGGTAGGAGAGGGCAGGGGAAGGAGAAAAGAACAAATGCAGAGGGTGCTTAACAGAGCAGATGAGCCCGCAGCTGGGAAGCGAGGACTTAAAGCGTTGCAAAGTGCCTGGCAGAGGCTGGCGTGGCTCTGCCCCGCCTGGGGAAACTGAGGCAGGAAGGGATGCTGTGAGCCAGATGGGAAATGAAAGAGCGAGGAAAGTCCTGGGAATGACGGGTGAGAGCTAGGGAGGCTGGGCATCACTGTAGGGCTGCCTTGTCCCGCACGGAGAAGAGAGGGATGGGGAGGGGAAGGGGAACCCCGCCGTGTCCCCAGAGCTCCCACACTGGGAGGCAGCTGGGGCGACCTGGGAGAAATGGAGCCCGGGGAAGGACGCTCTTCTTACAGCATGGTGCATGGGGGCAGAGCAGCGAGGGTCTGCACCCGAAAGTGGGCGCGGGGTGGGTGCGGAACACTGGAGCCCAGCACCCCAAAGTCCTCCCAGTGCACGCTTCGGCCGAGCTGCAGCTCCTTAGCGGCCTTGTAATGGGGCAGCTAAAAAATCTCTCATTGAAATTGCTTTTACAAGGTGAAAAAAAGGAGGGGAGGGCAGTCTGAAGAGGTGATTTCTTTTTCTGCTTTGGCAGAGAGTGTCTGTTTTCAGGGGAAAAAAAAAAACATGAAGAAGCATTTTCATTAAAAAATTGAAAATGGTGAAGACTTGAAGCTTTCCAGCCAAAAATACTCAGCAAGGCCCAAAAGTTTTCCATTTCTTTTTGAAACTAGCGCTTGGAGGGAAAAGAGCTGAAGCGTTCTGTGGGAAAGCCCAGCACCTCCTGCTCCAGGTTTGCTTGATTCCTTCAGCCATGCCACAGGTTTGGGATTTATGCCTCATCCAGTTGAGGATTAAAAAAGTGCATTTGCAGGATTTGCTCTTATTTAAAGCAACAGAGCTTGGGCGAAGTGGGGGCTGCTGGGGGCACCCACCTGTGCCCGAGAGCCATCCTACGCCTTGCGGGGACAGCTGGCCTCGGGTGCGCTGGGAACCCCCCTAAAATGCACCCTGGGGATGCAGGGGGGCTGCTCCCACCTCCCACGCCGGCTGAAGAGGAGACCTCAGAAAACCCTGTTTGCTGAGCAAAAAAAATAAAAATCATTTCCTGTTTTACTGTTCTAGCCTCACCCGGAGGAGGGGAACGGTTGGTGCGTGGGTCAGGTGCTGCCCTGGCCCCCGGGGGGTTCGGAGGAGGCGGCGCTGGCTGGCGGACCCCCCATCTGGCCCCACAGCGGGGGTTCTGCGCGGGTCTGCCCTGATGCACGGGAGTCAGAAAACAGCCCCTTTAACCTGGAAACATCTCAAAACTCATCCTCAGCACCGAGGACTTTTTTAAATCTCGGAGGCTTTATCCTCACTGGGAGGCTGGGGAGACTGGGGCAAGGGCCGGACGAGGACAGGGAATGGGAGGGGGGACAAGAAAAGTCATTTTGTTGGCTTGGCAGGGAGAGGAGGAGCAGGAGGAGGTGGAAGCACAAGCGGCAGGAGGAGGCGGAGGAGAAGGAGCCGTGCTGTCCCAGCCGTCCCACCCCCCCAAGAAGTACCTTTGCAGGCCTTGCGGTGGGAGATGGGCTTGCTGAGGTCCCGGTAGAAGCCCTCCTTGCAGTAGTGGCAGTGCCGGCCGGCCGTGTTGTGCCGGCAGTTGAGGCAGACGCCGCCGCTCTTCCTGCCCGACAGCTTGTACAGTTCCATGTTGAAGCGGCAGCGCCGGGCGTGCAGGTTGCAGTTGCAGGCTGCGGAGGGCACAGAGCGTGGGCCGTCAGCACCCTGAGCCACCCGAACACCGGGGGTCCCCCGGGGGTGCGCCGATGGCACCCCCAGCTGCGGGATGCCAGCCGCCAGCCCACGCCTCTCCCTTACCACCGCTTTTTGGTGAACCTGGCTTTTCGGAGGGGAAGGCGAGGTCAGTGAGACTTCTTGTCTCACTGTCATGACTTACAATGCGTCCTTTGCCTCTCCCTGCTCTTAATGTGAATTAAAAGCCGGGTGCAGACAGGGAGCTGGCACGCGTGGTTGGGAAATGGCCCCGCACAGCCCCGCGGCCGCTCCTGCTTTGCAGGCAGCGCTTTGCCCCACGCAAGCCCTGCTCCGCTCCCTTCCCGTCCGCTCTCAGCACCGCGGGGCTTTGTGCCGCGCTGGGCGCAGCCCCGCTCCCGCGGGGCAGCACCCTGCTCCCCATCGCCCCCCAACCCCAGTCCCTCTGCCCCAGGGTGGTCCAGCATCTCCAGCCCACCCTTCCCAGTGCGCCCATTCACATCAGCCCCAACGCGTGCTTGAGCTCTGCGCAGTGTTTCAAAATCGTCCTCGTCAGCTTCTTCCCTGGCTCTCCTTGCCGTGCTTGGTACGTGGAGCACAAGGCTCTGCGGTGTGCCCGCAGCCCCGGACGTGCCCACGAGCCCTCACCTCTGCCTCTCCCATCCTGCCCGATGCCCAGCGAGTCAAACACCAGCGAGTCCTCCGCTCTGACCGAACGTGCAGTGACCCAGCCTGCTGGAGATGCCCGATGCCCCCCCAGATGCACCCTAACGTCAACACGGGCGCTGGTCTAACAAGGAGCCTTCGCAAAAGGCGACTCGAGGACATCAAAAGCGCGACCCCTCTCCTGCCGCTCCCCGGAGCTGTCACGGGGCCGTCAAGAGGCGGTCGCTGGGGCTGTGCGCTTTGCTGAGGGTTTTACAGCTTGTTTTCTTTTCCCTTTGCTTTTATTTGCTCTTCGCCCCCGAACAATGCAGCTGTGCAATGCCAGCCCGCAGCTGGGCCCCCCGCTCGGCGCGAAGGTGTCACGGCTCTGGGCTTGTCACCTTCCTTTTGAGCAGAGACATCTTAATCCCTCATTCCTTCCTGTTTACCTTATGGTGCTTGCCCAAGACAAAAGCGTGTTGTATTTGCTTAATTATCAAATTTCAGCCCCAAAAATTACAGTGCAGTTCCGGATTATTTATCGGGAACAATCCCTGGCTAACTGATGATGCGAAACCATAGCGGAGAGCAAAATCCTCCGGCCACGTTCGCCCAGCGGGATGGAGAACCATTTCCCTGCTTTTCCCCACACAATCCGAGTTCCTGCAGCTGACGTGCCGAGGCCCAACCTCACGTCCCCACCAGACCCAAACGCCTGCAGAGCAGGAGAAGCAGCCACTGGATGGTGCGAGGGTGGCCCCAGGGCGGTTTGTCAGCCGTGAGAAAGCGACATTCCCGACGCCACGGCTTTGAATTGCGTCCCCTTAGAAACCCCCCCCAGCCTGCAGGGACATTTGTCATCTCCCAGAGCAGGAGGGGACCATCGGGGCGACCGGCCCCACAGCCCCTGTGTGCAGAGGGACTCGCTGCTTTCGAGATCCTGCCCGTCCCCGCTTTGCTGGGGCACTAAGCCCGGTCAACCAGGCTGTTTGCGTCTAAGCGACGTGCGGGGGCACGCACTTTCCAGCTTAACCTCAGCACCGTACGATGGGTTCGGGGTGGTTCCTGCCCTGCAGAGCGCAGGAGCGGAGCCGTCAGGAAGTGGTGGTGGAGCTGATAAAGGAGCAACCCTTGGTTTACAGTGGGGCAATGCTGAGATTAAACTCTTCTGGGGCATACAGGGGCAGATGATGGGGTGAGACCGAGGTTCTTCTGTTCAGGCAGCAGAAGACTAGCCAAGATGAGGACAGGAGCTGTGACACAAAGGCACAGCCTGCGTGTCCTCTTAGCTGTGGCTAACCACCAATGCAACATTGTCACTTGGCTTGGGCCGAGGAAGAAAAGATTCAGGTCCCTCCATCTGTCACCCCTGCTGGATGCTGGGAACGTGCAGGCACGTCTCCGTCGGTGGAAGCCTTGAGACTTGTCAGCAGCTCTGTGTCTGGTGCTACAAACTGCAAGATTTAGTCCCAGCTGACCAACATGGGGAGATATTTCTCCGGGGGGTGGCATGGAGAAGACCTCCTTTTTCCTCAAAGCCAGCAGAAGTACATGTTTTCCAAAGAGCATGAAAGCTCACCTCCTCCTAAAACTTGTGTTTGAGGAAAGCTGGCGCTGGTACTCAAGCATCTTGCAAGACTGCATTGGCAAGTCCCTTTCAAAACTCAAAGCTGAGCCCACCCGCACAGTGAGTGAAAACCTTCGCATTTCTTTGGGTTACTTGATAAACAGAGTCGTGTTTGCAAAGCCAGGACACAGAGCTCCAGGGGTTTTCTCAAGGTCTTTGCAAATATTTCTGCTGGTCCCGCTGGGCAGAGTTGCGCGGGCAGACAGGGGAGCGAGCAGGGTGCACAGAGCTGCTCGCAGCCCGGGATCGATTTCAAGCTTCAAGGAATGCAAAAACCCTATGTCTGGCACAGGGATGAGGCTGAACCCCACAAGAGGCTGTGGGAGGCATGTCTCCGATATGATTTCTCGGTGAATTTTGGCTCCCACAGCATGGCCTGGGCTGTCCCCTCCTCCCACCTGCCCTCCCAGGGGCACTGAGGGTGTTTGCTGGGCACTGGTCACCTGCTGACCCCATGCACGCAGACGCTTTGACATCACCCTCGCCTTGGGATGCACCTGCTTGTGCCGACAGAGGGGGCCAAGCCCACCCAAAGAGACTGAATTTAGTGGAGATTGTTGTCCCCTGTGCTATCCCAGAGTGTCTGGTCCTGTGCGCTGCCTGGCCACTGGCCGATGCGAGCTGGCAGCTCCATCTGTACCCTGACGTGATCAGAGATGCCCGATGGGAGAGGCTTGAAGAGAAAGAGCCATCCTATTTTTTTTCCCTGACAATAGCACATCGGGATGGAGAAATTAGGGCAATGCAATAAACAGCCCATCCAGCCTTCAGAAAGTCCTTGCTGGGGACGAGGCTGGGACGCGTTGTGGTAGGATCCACCACACTGGTGCCACAGCCCCAGAGCAAACCGGCGATGGGGCACGGGGGTGCTGAGCTGGGATGGAGGCACTCGGGAAAGGAGGCTTCCGCCCAGCCTCCCCTCGCTGAGGGTTCATCACCCGCTGTGCTAAAGCCTCTTGCCTGGCTTCAAACATGAATTGGCCTGGCTTTAATTTCCAGCCTGTGCTTCTTGGTTTGAATTTCCCTGCTGCAGCAAACAGCTCTTCAGCAACCCATCTTTTCTTCTATGAACGTCTTTGCCGGCTGCAATAAAAAATCACCTCCCAGTGTCGGCATCACCTCTGCTCCTTGTACTTTGCTCTTCACCCGGTGGAGAAGATGCTCCAGTTGAAGACCCAGCCAGGAGGAAAACACATGCGGGTGCTTTGAGCTCCCTGATGAAAGGTTTCGGCTCCAGTTGCTCAGCTAAGCTCAGAGCTGCTGTCTCCTGCTCCTTTCTTTCTCTTACTTTGCCAAGGACCTCCCCAGCCTTTTGTTTGCTGACTTTATTGCGCACAGATGTACACAGCTTCATCAAACGGTCTCTACCTGGGCTGCCAGGCTCCAATACCAATAACCAGATGTCCCTGAAATGCAGATGTTCAGAAACCTGGAGGAGGTCAGACAGGAAAAGAGGAAAGCTGGGGTTTGGAGCCAGTCAAAGAAGCTACAACAGCAGCATCTCCTCCTTAAATACAGTGTTTTGGTCAAATGGCTCCACCAAAGAAGGTCAAGGTAGGCAGGATTTTCCATTTGGGAGAATGAAAGGAGATATCTGGGTGGGAGGCGCAGGCGTGTTGTGGTCCTTTGTGCTGCCACCGCGTCCCCAGGCCCCGTGTCCCCGGGCCCGGCGTCTCCCCTCTCCCCGGACACATTCCTCACCGCGGTTTTCATTCAGCAATGACAATGCTGCCCTTTCAAAACACCCCGCCCTTTCCAAACTTATATTTTGGCAATGTTCAAAATGAAAGTTGCTTTTTAAACAAATGAAACCCCCAAAACATTTTGTTTTAATTTTTGCGAACAATAATTCAGGGAAGGGGGGAAGAGATGGGGAGAGGATAGAAGAAGCCAGGGGCTGAAATCAATCTCTAAATTTGACTTGAATTTATGAATAGCCTCAGTCTCCTCAAAATTGTCCTTTTTCCAGATAAGTTTTCTTTTTCTTTTTTTTTTTTGGCCAAAAAACTACTAGCTCAGCCCGAGCCATTATTTGTCTCCTGCAGGAGCAGGCCTCATGTGCTTCATGTTGCAAGGGCCCATGCTCCAGACCCCTGGAGACATCTTTGGGGATGCTTTTTTGGGGCTCCATACGGATAGGAGAAACAGCCATCCTTAATTCTAAGAGAGGGGACGATAGAGATGGAGCAACCAGAGCTGATGGAGACCAGGAGGTGAAGAGAAAGCCCTACGGATGGAGTGGGAGGGTGCCCCTCGTTCCCTGCAGCACTGCGTCCCTTCGAGTCTGACGCTGCGAGGTTTGAGGTTTTGGAGTAGCTGGGGATGAACCTGGAGATGCTGGAGGAGCTCCTGCACCACGGTGTGAGGCCGTGCATGGGGAACGAGCCCTCGTGGTGGCCCCATGCGGACATCTCTGGGGGGGACACATGGGTGCTGTCCCAGCTGGGGACAGGGATTTCTCTTCACTCTTGTTGCACCAAAATGGTAAAGCATGGGTGGACCCAGCTGTGGTGGCAGAGAAGTCCTGCAGTGTGTATGGCCCAGGAGCTTGGAGCCATCAGGACCACGTGGCCGAATCCAGCTCTACTGGCAGGGCAGGTGGCCCTGCGTCTCCTGCACAGAGCAGTGCCCCGTGCCACAGACCCTGCTGGCCAACACCAAGCCAAAACCTTCGCTTGGGAGAATCCATTTGTGTGCCCTACGCCTGAGTGAGGAGGAGGATGGGAACTCGGTTTGGTTTGCTCAGGATGATCCAGCGAAGGAGAAACCCATGGGACGCTGTGGCTGCGAGGGAGACGCAGGGTCTGTGCCAGGCCCCAGGTTTTCCTGACATCCAGAGCAAAGAGAGGGAGGAAAGTGTGTGGACACGCCACAAAATGTGCAGCTACGGCTGGCGTCGCCCACGAAACCAGGGCCGCAAACCCTGCCTGCAGTAAAAGCAGGCAGTGGGGGGGGAAGGAAAGCCCCGTCCCTGCTGACGCACCCCAGAGAGAAAGGGACTGGGGAACAGAAGACACTTCCATGTCTGGAAAACCTGAGGAATGGCGATTCTGGGGAAACAACTCTACAAAAGACGGCATCAGAGTGACCGAGGAGCCCCCGGGATGCTGCACGTCCCGGGTACCCCCTGCTTCCCACACTGCCCAGTTCCCAAGCCCCCACGTGTCCCGGGGACCAGGAGGTCCTGGGGGTGTTCCCCTGGCCAGTGCTGGTTCTGCGCGGCGCAGCCATGCTCTGCAACGCTGCAGCCTAAGTCGGTAACAGCAACACATACGCCTGCCTGAGATTTCCAGGGACGAGACCCTTGTTTTCTTTTTTGTAAAAAAATGCCAAACTCACTGTTTGGGCTTAAATATTTGAGACCGGGTGTCTGACTCAGGCTGAATGTTTTTGGAAAAGTTCCCACTAAAATGATTCAGCCGCTAATGAGAAACGAGGCTAGCGAAAAATACAGTGTTGTGCCAATGCTAACAAATTAGGGGATTTCTTTCCTTAAAGAAAATCTATTGCCCTTATATTTGAAGCCAAGGCTTAAGAAGAAAAACATTGCTTCCTGGTAGGGATGTGTCTTTTGCTGTCTCTAAGAACTGCTCAAATTTGGTTGAATTTGTCACAAGTCACTGAAATCTGAGTAAGTCAAATTTGAGTTTGAGGAAGTCACTGAAAAATGGGGGACATGTTTGATCAAAATTGATAGAGATTTGCAGCTAAATTCCCTGAAGATCTCATTTTCGGTGGCCAAACAAAGCTCAAAACCGAGCCTGTAGAGGCCTCCTGAACTTTCAATAGCTGCTGGGGAGCGGGTAGGAGAAGCAAACACTAAACTTCAGAGCCGGATGGATTCTACCCAAGAGTGTTTTGGGGATTTGCCCTCACCCAAGCAGAAGGTAGGGGTGAACCAGGCATGTCCTGCTGCCCACCAGCACCCATAGCCAGCTCAAGTATTGGCTCTCAAAGTGAGCAGCAGATGGCTTGGCAAAGCCCTGAAACCCAGAACCAACATCCGAAATGGTTGTGGTCTCTGGCATGTGGTTTTGAGAACAAACTGAGAAAGTGCGAAGCTGCTCATAGATCAAACCCAAAGGAGCAGAAAGAACAGGTCCCATCAGATCAGCTGCAGAAGGTCACTTTGTCGACACTCACAATTACCAACCTTTCTCCCCTGCCGTGAGAGCAATGCTCTTCCCGACACAAAATATCCCTTTGGATATTCTGCTGCAGACCAGGCGCAGTGGCTGCCTGCCGGCCCCCAGCCCCACGGCGTGGGAGCAGGGTTCCAGCAGCGACAGACACTGCTCGCGACTTAACCTGCAGCGTGAACCTGTCCGACTGATGTATGGTTTTATTAATTTCAGGGAGGGAGATTTTTTCATAACTGCTTCCACATTTATTCCTTCCAGACTGGACTGAAGCACCAGAATCTCAGTAGGCATTTCCGGGCTGGCCACGTGGCCCCTCAAGAAGCACCAGGAGCAAGAGCAAGCCTTATTCCTGGGAGATTTACAGCTCTGCGATGCTCAGATTATGAGCCAGATTTTATCAATCTCTGAGCAGTTGAGGTCTCCCCATTGCTTGCCACTGCATGTGGCAAACAGCTGCTTGCAGCCAGTGAGGTACCACTGATTTGTGTATTCCTGCCCCGAATCCTCGGGGACATCTCCAGTGACCTACGGTGGCTCCTTCAAAGCAACCAAGCAGCTGATGTTCTATCGACAGGCAACGAGGGTGGATGAGAAACCTGTGGGCCTGCTGTGATGCATTGAAATGCTGAGATTTCTGGCAGCTTCTCACCCAAGGCATTTCAGCCCAAAACAAAAGCAGTCTTACTCAACACAGGATGCAAATCACAAAGCAAGCCTAGCCCTGGTGCGGCACACAGGGTTGTACTCAAAGTGCTTGGAAAAGTGCTGCAATTTGCCCCTGCTTCCTCCGGTGAGCATTCTGGGATGGGCTGCTCTTCAACAGAGACACTCGAGTGGGGTCTTCTTCCACCTAAACCACCACCGAAAGCTGTCTGGAGCTGAAGGCTTGAGCCTCGTAGCCCAGGTCATGAGTCTGCCTGGACAAGGATTGGAGGAGGCACCTCCGCGGGGTGGGAGGAGAGCTCCAGGTGGACCTTGCCTGGAGCCAGGGTGCGCCGGGCTCTGTGTCCTGCACCAGGACGGCATGCCCACCTTCAGGTCCCAGCGTGCCCAGGGGAGCGATGTTCTCCGTGATCAAGAGCCCTCTTGTCTTCAGCAGCTCTGTGACTTGACCTGGATGTTTTCTCTTCAAATCAGGTATTGCCCAGGAAGTCTGTAGGTAAGTTTCAGCCTGGAAAGTACTTGATTAGTTTTTTTTTTTTTTCTAGAAAGGAAAAGTCAAGAAGTGAACTCTTTATTTCAGTCCGGGAGATGATGCCAGGCTGTCATCAGCTTTTTTTATTTAATTGCACCATGCAAATTCAGCCTCCCAAGGTCATAAATACTTTGAAATGAGTTGTTTGCATCCCATAATTTATCCGGCTGCCATCTGAAGGCAGGAACAGATGGGGACCTCACCCGAGAACCTGCAGGCTATCAGGAACAGCAGAAAGCCACTGGCCATGGGCTGCCCACCGGCCGAGCCCCAGGGTGCTCTGTAAGCGCCCATGTATGTGCAGAGTCCGGGGGGAATCCAAGTGGGAGCAATTCATCCACTTAGGCTCTGCCCTTGTGGTTTCCTTCTTATCTGGTACCGATCTCGGCAGCAGCTTTCCTCCCAGCGCCGCAGGGCTGCGGTGTGGCACGGGAAGACCCCTGCCCGCCCGGTGCTCACCTCCTGCCCGCCCAGCCCGCTCACCTCTCCGTACGCACCGCGGCGAGTTTTGTGGATGCTTTGCAAGGTGCCAAAATCAGCGTCCCCATCCCAAAGCACTCGGTCTCATCAACATTATCATGTTTCTGTCTTAAAATCAGAGCTCATAAGGAGGGGATATGCTGGATCTGAGCGCTGATGCTCCAGTCCAGAGCCAGGGGCAGGATCCAGCACGCCCAGCACACAAGGCCGTTGCCTTCCCTGCACTGCTCCCAGACCAAGACAGTTTCCTGAAAGTTATCCCGTACTTCCAGTGCAGATGTATATCAGCCACTTGAGAGTTAAAGTCACAGCAGAAACAGATATTGAAAGAATTTGCACATACAGAGCAAAGGTTACTTGAAATGCAAAAGGCATAATAATGCAATCAACCCAGCAAAGAGAGAAAAGATTTAAAATCTGTATTAAATCTGCTCGGTGCACAGGGCTACAAACAGCCTCAGCTCCGCTCCAGCACTGCCCAGAGGAAGGGGGAGACTTGGAACCGGCACCCAGGGGGTGACAGCGATGCCGAGCGGGGTGACGGCGATGCCGAGCAGTTTTAAACCTGCAGGAGCTGCGATGCCTCCGAGCAGCCCCAGCTTGAAATCCTGCCCCTGCCCCTCCGCCTGCACTCACCCAGCCGCCCGTGATGCCGGGCCGGGGTTGAAAAACAAACAAAGCATGTTCAGGAGCGTGTTGTGTTGTTTTAACCCTAGATCATTTCCCAATCTTGTCTGGAGTGGGGCCAGGGGAATTGTCAAACTGGACCCGGCCAGACCCGCGACCGCAGCTGTGGCTCCGCTGCCATGCGCAACGCGTGGCCGGTGGTTACCTCCAGACCCGGCGGCATCCCCTCCGAGGTGACACGGAGCCGGTGGCACCACCCAGACCGCCTTTGTCACCGCGGGACGCAGCAGCAGCAGTCCCTGACCACTTGCTTCTAGCTGGTTCGGTTCACCTGCAAAGAGCCCTGCAAAGGGCCCGAGCCCCTGGAAATCTGCAGAGCGCTCAGCAGAGGCAGGTGTGCACGTGGGAGCACCATCCCTAGGTTGTTTCCCTTGTGCACCCATCACCTCCCTGTTGTGCTAATGAAATGCATTAGATCGGTGCAAATTAATTAAAGTTGACTCAGTCCTGCATCAGGCAGTGGCTAGGACAGCGTGGGTCCCCTGCTCTGTGAACAGGTCCCCTGCTCTTGTTCCCTCTGCTCTGCCCTTGTTCCTGCTCTGTGAACACCGCGAAATTCGGCAGCTGCCTTGATACCAAGGCAGCCAGCAGCAGTCAGCTCTGCCAGGCCTGCTCGTGCCTCTCCCAAGGCACGTAGCGGTGATGCCTGGCCTTCCCTCGGCCACCACGGCTGGTGACAAATGCAGCTGCACCGTCCCCTTCCCTGCGCTCCTGTGCACCCACAAACTCCAGCAGGTGCAGAGAAGGTCCTGCCATGGCTTTGCTGCTGATCCCACCGTAAGCCTGGCCAAGTTACCCAACACTGCCGTGCCTCAGTTTCCCTCCCTGGAAGCCTCAGAGGGACCCGGGAGGTTTTGTTGCAGGAAGCCCTTTTTCCTTTCTTCCTCCTCTCCTTTCACTTGATACCCCCCGAGGGTGTTAACCTGGACCCTGCATCAGCCCTGCACCGGCTTTTGAAACCCCGTGCAGGTGTGAAGGGCTGGGGATGCCTCTGTTTGCTCAGCACCTTCGGGGCTGTGCACAAAGCTCTCCTTTGTGGTGTGGCTGAGCCCAGGTAAACAGAGCTAGCTTATCTCCAGCGAGGTTATCAGGGATCTAAGACAGAAGGAAAACTCTGCCTTGTGTGCCTGACCTCCCCATCAGTGTTATCATTGGCGTGGACATGGATGTATTTCAAGGAGGTGCTGGGCTTTCTGCTCCCATAGCCCAGGCGAGTGCCAGAACTCCCCTGCAAGGCTCTGGTTTGTTTGGTTTTCCTGGAGATTGGGGTTTTATCGAAAGCAGACAGGCTTATCCCTCTTATCAGTGCTGCTGTTAATGGATTGCCTTCGGCTGCTGCACAGCAGACCAGCGGCGGTTTGCTGGAAGCTCACCCAGAGCCCGTGCTGCTGGGAGCGATGCGCTATCGCCTGGTCCTTCAGCAGCTCCTTGGGTGCCAGCATCACAGCCAGCCTCGTGGTCTGCGTGTGCTTATCCTCACGCAGCTGCTGTCCACTTAAAAAGGATGAAAAGGTTTTGGTGTGGGATCATAGAGGTGCTAGGCTCCTAACAGGGAGAATAGAGGAGCTGGAGACACACGGATCATGGTACCTATGGGCTGCACAGCCTTGGGCAATGCGAGGCAGGGACCATTGCCCCCATGGCCGTAACCCCACAGGACCAGCACCAGGGGACACCCCCAAAGGATGCTCAGCCCAGCCCCGAGGTGGGGCTGGGAGCTCTGCCCCAGGCCCCTCCAGCATTACCAAGAATGAAGCAGGCAGACATCTACGCAGTCCCGAAGCAAGGCCACCGAATCTGGACCTACAGAGCCCTCAGGCAAGGACGATGCGCCTGGGGATGCCAACGGCACACCACCTGCATCCTCCCAGCTCTCTGCTATCCATAGGGGTGTCGCTGCAAAGCCCTGCCAGCACCCAGCGCCTGTCTCCATAACCCCGTGGTCACTGCCAGAAGCCACCAGGGGACTGAGCAATGGCAACCAGAGAGCCCACACCCAAACAAAGGTGTTGACAAGCTCTCCAGGAGGAGGTGGGCGTCTCACCGAGCCCCGGGGTCCCAGCAGACGCCTTCTCCCCTGCTCTCAGGGATGCTGCAGCTGCCGCACACTCCTGTGCCTGCGAGGCAGATTTTATCAGACACCTTTAATTAGCTTATCACAGGCAATTAGCTCCACAGCTCAGACTGCCCCGGGCGCAGTCTGCAGACCTGGGTGGTTTCAAACCCATTCAGGATGCTCTGAGATGGGCTTGGGTCACTCCAGCCAAGGGATGGGCCACTTTGGTCCCCAAATCACCAGTCCCAGCAAAAGGACTCATCTGTCTGGGGCCTGAGCCTGGTTCAGGGTCCACGACCATCCCTGTGGTGACAGCAAGGAGGGAGCATCACAAGTTGTCTACATGGACACGGGGCAGCCTGAGCCCGGGCAGGGATTGAGCCACATCCCCATAAACCCTGAAGCCACTCATGAACATACCCCCCTCCAAAAATACCCTGATGATGTGCCTGCAGCTTGAATTTAACATGCCAGGGAGACTCCTGAGCTCCTGTTCAAACTGCCCTCCCTCCTGGCTCTCCATCCCAAGTGCCCATGGGAAGGGTCTCTGGATGGACACTCAGGGAAAGCTGGCCCAGGGCAGGGGACCAGGCGGGGGACCACACAGTGCCAGTGGTGAGGAGGGCCCAGCGAGCGGGTGGCAGCGACGTGACAGTGCCATGTGGCGTGGCTGCAGCTCGGGTCACATCTGGGGTAACATCCTACCCGGTGGGATGGGGTTGGGAAAGCCCCTTGCCCTGGGCTGGAAGATTAATGGTGTGAGGGGCAGGGTGACAGGTCTGATTTGTTCATTCTGGGTTTCTTTTCTTTTTTTTGTGATTCCCACTTTTCTGCAGTCCCAGATGTGGTGCGAGGCTTACGCCGAGCCTGTCTCGGTGGGAGACCTGCTCCAGGCTTCAGCTGAAGTTCATGAATTTTGCCCAAGTGTTGCAGAGAGGAGACTGCATTTCTTCTAAGGAAACTGCATTTCCTCCAGTTACAGCACCCGGCTGGGAGCAAGGGCTCCTGTATTTCAATCTGGCCTCTGCTTTTGTGTCTTGGACGCTGCTCTGAGCCAAACCTCTGATCCTGCTGTGGTTCATTTTCAGGCGCGTGTGCCCCAGAAACTTTTTTCTAAATTAATTTTTCATACAGAATTCTTTTGCTTGATGGATGCAGTGAGAAACTATTTCCCAAACAGGAAAGAGGTCCTCCCTCCCCCCCTCCTCTCTCTCGCGTGGATGTTTTTAATAACAACATCAATTGTCTGCAAAAGACTTATTCCTTTCTGACCTCAAAACAACTCCTGGTTAGTGCATTCCAGCATGGCCACAAAACGAGCCTGGATGACTTCACAGGGCCGGGCGAGAGGCTTCCCACAACAAAACACAGTCAGTGAGGGGCCTGATCCTGGCAGATGGGAACTGGGCTGAGGGTGCTGAGTGCCTCAGGAGTGGACCCGGGTGCCCATGGCAGAGATTTCTCCAGCGTTTCTACCTTCAGCTCCCCCAGCCCTGTCTTTTTCTCCTGAAGCCTCCTCCAGTGGGGACATCCCCGCTTGTCCTTCGTCCCCAAGCCCCTCGGAGCGGCTCCTGATGACGCCAGCCCCACGCTGCGTGAGCAGGAGAGGCCGCACGGTGCCGGAGCTTTAAGGGACATTAACACAGACCAGCATCTGCGCCGTGGTCTCGCAGTCACAGCCCTTAGAGCCCAATTTGCAAATTCGCAGTCCTGCAGGGCTGGACCACAGTGACGGTCACAGGACCCAGACCCCAAGCCTGCGGCATCCCACCTCGGCCAGGGGGTGTTTTCCAGCCAAATTATCAAATGATTACAGCAGCTTGGGACCAGCTGGGTATGCTCGCAAAGTCCTGGGGACTGAGCTGTAAAGAAAAGCTGGTTCTCCTGTTAGGTCATCGGAAATACCCATCTGGGCATTTTGGAAATGCAGCATTTCGGTTTTTCTGCTGCAAAAGGGCACTGGGAAGCCAAGGCCACCTCAATGCAAGTGGAGGAGGGAAATCAAGCCACAAACAACCCAACTAAATAGACGTTTTGAGGGGGATCAGATAAAACTTTTCTATGGTCTGGACTACTGGCGGGCTGGGGGAAGGGAAGTGTGCAGGACAGCAGATGCTTTGGCAAGAGAAGGGAAAAAGCTGCAGCTCAAGCCCACCTCCGGACAGAAAAGCTTTTGCAGTTCCCAGCTTGGCCGGAGCTGCCGGCGCTCGCCCACTCCCCGGGACGGGAACCCCACGAGTGGCCGAAACCCTCCCATCCCACCAGGACTGGGAGAGCCAGAGCAGCCCCAAGCAACCCCTGCCTCTGCCTTCACTCTCCCCAAAGCAAGGTCGGAGCTGTCGGGGAGACCCAGAAACACGTTAGCTCCAAAACGCCTGACCGCAGCGCAGGCTGACGTGCAAAATCCCTCCCGTGGAGGGTTTTTGGCTGGGTTTCTGGGCCAGCTGCTCCATGGACCACCAGCCCTGGGGAAGCCCAGCTGTGTCCCCACGGGTGATGGCAGCCACCGTCCCGCCTGGCCAGGTGCCACTCGCTGCAGCCGAGCGGGACGAGCATCCCCGCACCCAGCCCCAGGGCAGCTCCTGGGCACGCCGGTTTCCCTCGCCTTCCTTCGGGTGAGCGCTTTCCTGAGCCAAACCTCTGAAGTGTCTGTGGTTTGCCCATTGCTGCACACAAGGCTTTTAAGTGCTTGTTTGCCACGGTTTGCATCTCTGGCACAAAGCTCGCCGCAGCCCTGGAAATAACCCTGAGCTGAAGCCTGATCCCCACGGCAGGAAATAAACATAATTTTATAAGCGTTAACAGACAGCAGAGCACCGGCAGGAATACGCGGCATTTCCTAGGAACCCAGATGTTTGTAAACTGACGGGCTGCTCCAGCGCGCCGCGCTCGCGCGGGTGTCAGGGTACGCTCAGGGCCTCAAGGGAAGTTCCTGCATTGGGAAACAATGTCTTTGAAAAACCACAAAAACAGGGACTCCAGGGCTGAGGTAGGAAAATGAACCCAGGGCACCCGGTGAAGTGCCACCTTGCCGTCAGGGCTGGCTGAGCGGGAGGCATCAGGCACAAAGGTGAGGCTGGCAGCAGCTGAGACATGAAGGGGACTCAGCTCTCAGCCCCGTGTTGGCGGCTGAAGCTCTGTTAGGTTCTTACAGGCTCCAGTGCGGCCCTGAGTGTTCTCTGGCTGCCATGCAGGGCATTGGACTGAAGTCCTGCCAGTCAGCGGTGGGATGGTTGCTGACTCCACGGCCCTGTTTTCACCTGAAAGACCTGGGATCCTGCAGTCTCAAGCAAAGAAGCAAGCATATCTTCAGTAGGACAAACGTTATTTCTCCTTTTCAAACCAAGTCAGTCCAAAACTCTTTCTGATGTCCCCTCCAGGAGCTGAAATCTTCACCTTTGGCTAAACACATTTCCCAGATGGAGAAAACCCTTCTTCTCCCTCTGAAAGCAAGCAGAACAGATTCTTTCCAGCTGCATCATTTTGGGGAGTGCAAGTGAGAGGGGTTTATTTATTGCTTTTGTTGACAAGCTCAGCTAAACTGACACTTGTAATCTGGAATCGGAGTATCTGCTGCAGCCTCGCACTGAGACGTCTGCGGGTGAGAGCTGAACTGGGGCCATCAGCTGGGGTCTGGCCTGGGTGCGGCTGGCACAGTGCTGATGCTCTGGGCAGAGGAGCAGCCCCATGGCACACCGGGGTCCTGCCCGTGCCCCCCATGCCTTCCTAGGTGACCTGCATCCCTCAGTGCTGGAGGATGAAGGGCATTTCTCCAGCAGCAGCACGGACACAGAAAGCTCCACGGCCACCCTCCATCATTACCCACTCACCATCAGACTCCAGCAAGAGATGGTGCCCAAAATGGGCCATTTTCCTAGGGCTTGAAAGGATTCAGGACTCAGGAGCATCAGCCCCAGGGAGGTGGTGCTGCTCGCCCTGCTTCCCACCTCACCCGCCTTTGGCAGCAGAGATGCAAGATTGCAAGCATATCGCCCTAAGGACATACGATGCACATTTCTAGTGAGGCTTCATCAACAATAACCCCCTGAGAACATCATTCATATTCACTGCCACTCAACTCATATATTTAATAAACCAAAAGCCTTTTCTTTCAGGCAATACAGCCCCAAATCAATATTAATGAGACCAAAGCCCAGGGAGCCCACCTGGATGGAAAAAACATTGCTTTCAGAATGGTTGGAGGTGAGAAGCAAGGCCATGGGTCTAAGGTGCTCAGCTAGCCTATGAGAGAGGGGGCTTCAAGTTCGCCCCCTCTGTCGCCCTTTGGGATGCTCTCCATCCACTCCAGTGACATCGGGAAAGGAGGAGCATCGCCTGCTCCCCGCACCCCAACGTGCTCGGGTGACTCCATCCCGCCTTGTAGGACACGCAGACACAGTGAGCATCCTCCTGATGCAATTCCCCTCTTTTCCTTCAAAAAAAGCAAGAGATGGATTCCTTCAGAGGGATCTTCACCTCGGTTTCATGCCTGCATCCTGCACCGAGCTGCCCCTTTTACTTTGCTAACAAAGCCGGGCAGTGCTGGCTGTGGCCCCAAGCACCCAACACATCCCCTGCTCTGGGCAATTGTTCAGCCTGGATCCTGCCCAGATCCTTTTTAATCTTCCGCAACTTTGGCTCTGGCAGAACTGAGGCTGCTCCGGGGGTAACCTACTGGAAGCAGAACTCCCTTGCATCTGCCTCTCCAGGTGATAATGGGCTAAAAACCATCTGTAGTCCCACTGAATAAACCACACCGCGCAGAAACAAAGTCAAACACCACTGCATTGTGTTCCTGTCCTAGCATGGGCTGGTTCAGCCACCCACGATAAAGCAGGCGAGGATCTCACGGCTGGGACCCAAGAAGAAGACAGAGGAGATGTCCACCGGCCTCCCCCAGCCCTGGGGGGATTGCTTGCAAGCTTGCCGTTTTATTTCACCTGCACAAATGAAAAGCCTCCTGTCCCATCCGCTCCCACCACTGGTGCCTTTCACCACTTTTTTGGCAAAGTTCAATTTGATTTATTTTTGCCAGCCATAGCTACATTCCCCACGAAACTCTAATAGCTCCCAGGAATGCATGCTCGCAGGCTTCACCTGGAGGACATCCGTCCGTATCAGCACACTGCTCTGAGCTCAGCTGACCTATGAGACACAATGTGCCTCTGTAATTTCAAGGCAAAAACTCTTTTTGAAGAGTTTTCAGCCTTTTGAAACAGTTCAAACGCTAGCAGTGCATGCAATACATTCCCTAAGCCAAGCATCGTGTTTATGCCTTGTTTCTTCAGTTCAGGTTGTCCACACAGATTTCGGACAGCCGGCTCTCCATAAACCCTTGCTGGTTGATCCAGCCTGTGGACAGCCAGCCTGCACCCACCAGGACCGAAGGCTCTCGGCAGGCGAGGCTGGGAGGCTGCACTGCACCGCAGAGGACGCGGAGGCAGAGGAGGCAGGGCTGAGCCCCAGCTCGGGAGCCGGCGTGGGGCCGTGGACGGTTCTGCCCTGCCCTCTGCATCCGTCCCCTTCCCTTTCTGCCCCACAGACTGACCGCAGCTTCGCCTCCCTGACCTGGGGCTGCTCGGGCCAAAATGAACAAGACCTCACTGAAGAAGAAGCCATGAGCTGTGCTCTGTGCATAGTTCTGTGCAAGTGAAAACAACTGCCCTGTGCCAGGTTAAATACAATTCCCCTTTTCTTACTTACATAACATGGTAACCTTCTTTCAACAAGTTCACTTTATTCCTGGCCCAACAAAGCGTTGCAGAACCCTTATATTTCTTGGCCACAATGGCCAAGACCCTCTGAGAAAAGCAAAGCGTCTCGGAGTCAGCGCCGGTACATCTTGCTGGTACATGTCAAGGCGGGCGTGAGACATCGGTGCATTAAGGACTGCGTGTTTGCTAAGGGCAGGGGAGGCTGGCAGAATGCATGGGCTTTCTTCTGGAAGCTTTCTGCCTTGTGTCATGGTGGAGCTGAGCCCAAGCGGAGAAATGTCAGCACAGCTCAGGCTGCTCAGCATCTCCCGAGGTGGTCTGCCCTCCGTTCAGTGTGCTTCAGGTGGTGCCGGGCACATCCTTGACCCAGGCTGGGATCATCCCTGGTTCTTCCTTTCTCCAGCTACACAAGGATCCTGGTTTCCAGCAGGAAAGGGAAGAATCAGACTTCAGACTTGCGTCCCCCCACACACATTAAAACGGAACCTGCACCAGGACCTTCACCAGAGGTCAGGTTTGGCTCGGAAGGAAAGCCAAAGGGTTAGAGGGAAGAAGGGAGAAGGGTTAGAGTGAAGGCAGACGTCCCTAACATCAAACCCAGGCGGTGACGGGGAGAAGGAATGACACAAGTCCCACGGAGATCCACCTCGCTCCCGTTTGCTGCGGATCAGTGCCTGCTGAGCCAACGGCTGGCCGGTTCGTTAGGTCAGTAGTTGTTTTGGAAAGGCGTCTCGTTAGCCCGGCATTTTCCAAGAACATCAGAGCTTTGGCAGGGGCCAAGCAGCAGGATGAGGTTAACAAAACAACCCGGTGCAGACAGGCGCTCTGATGCATCCGAGAAATCTTCACTCAGCAGCCCGGTACGTGCCGCGGGGATGCGTGCAGACGCCAGGGATGTCCATTCCCCCTCTTCCGAAGCCCTTCCGGAGGCTGGGAACAGCCTGCATCCGCAGGAGGACACTCTGTGAGATGCATCTGGAGAACAAAGTCTCCTAGGCCTGCCCGAGAGACAGCAACCGCCTGGCTCCTGCAGGCATTTCTCCACTACAAATGAGTGCTGCAGCCAAGAGCAACCTTTCCGACGTCCAACACGCTGTCTCCTTCGGCGGTACTCGGCCTGCAATAGCAGCAGGCGTCTCCGGGGACAAGCCCTGCTGGAAATGTCATTAGCATGTGTCACCTCTGCCTGCTTGGAAGGATTAATCAGAACAAGGAGCTCACTTTTTAATGAGCCTTTTCATGGCGCGTTACTGGGGGAGAAAAAAAATAACCCCCCTCAAGCGAAACAGATTTTCCAATAAAATTTATAAAGCATGAAAAAGGCTTCTGGCGCTGGGGTTCAGAGGTGGCTGGCCTTGTGTGTGCGGAGCACCACCCTCCTCCTCCTCCGAGGGTGAAAACAAAACAAACAAGCAGAAAAATCCAGGGAGCAGATAAGCGAAGGCACGGCCTTCGCTGGAAGGAATGAGTTGCCTCCTTTGGCAAGCGACCCTCGGATGGATAAACCGAGCCCTCTGCGTCATCTCCGCTCTGCTCGGCACCCACCACCGCTGCCACCGGCGCTCAGCTCTGCCGGCAGCCCCTGGGACATCCCCGCACGGCGGGAGCAGACCCGCAGGCTTTCCTGGCATTCCGGTAGCACTTGGGAACCCCAGCCCGAGCTGGGCCGTACTGGGCTAGGTGCCGGGCGTGTATTGAGAAGATGCTCATCACGGGGAGCTTGCAGACAAAATGTACTGAGTGGGTAAGCAAACCGTGGACGGGGTGAAAGCCGGGTCCATGAGGTCTCGGTAGGTGCGCGGTGATGTCGTGTGGGTTACATCTGAGCTGGGCACGCCAAAATACCGTGAAAGTCACGGGAAAAGCAGCCACCTCGCCCTGGGGGGGTGCAACGTGCAGCAGCCATGCTGTGCTGTGCCGGGTGAGCCGCTCGAACTCGATATCTCGCTTTCAGCCCTGGGCAAGGGACAAAGTGTCCCCGGGGCATCGTTCCCGGGGCAGGCAGCAGGAGGGGCAGGGGGCATTTCCCTGCATCGGGCATTTCCCGTCCCGCTCTGCCCAGCTGGCAGCGTGCAGGATGGATGCTCACCTTGGGAGCCAGAATCCCCCTGTGGGTGAGGGACAGGGGGGCAGGGGAGCGGACTTTCCATGCCCTTTCAAGAGAACAAATTACTCTTGCATAGTCCACCCTTCCCTCCAGTAGCGAGTAATCCTTGCAACCATGACAGCCACTTCTCTTTGCCCCGGAGAACGGTATAAATCAGAGCGGAACAAAAGTCCTCTGCTGGGAGCTGGGCATGTGCGCTGCGTTTCAAAGGGTAGGCACATTTCTCTATAGATCCGCATTCTCCGGGGACTGCAGCTCTGACAGCAGAGAGATTAAGCAAAACAACCCACTCAACCTACCCTTCTCCAGGATCTCTCCATGGGTGGAACAAACCCATCACAGTCAAACCACAGGGCAGAGCCATAATTCACACTTGTTACTTTGCTTCTTAGTTGTTTAATGGCCTATTTTTCCTACTCAATGTTTTCAAAGTTTTGAGTAATAATTACATAGAATACAGGCTCCTTTGGCATTAGAGCTGGAAAACTTAGAAATAATGAGGAAAAGCAAACCAAATGTACCAATTATTAGAGTCCCTGGGGAACCTGCAGAGCTCTAGTGAGCTGCATCCAAACCTTCAGAGGAGCCATTCAAACTGCTCCTCGCTGGACCTGTAAACACGCACGCACGAGCCCTCTCCCACACACCCCGAGTGAGAGGCTTTAAATCACCCCAGCGATACCAGGCAAACTTATTTCAGTTCAAGGAACCACAGCTTGTTTTGTTATCAGCTATACCGCGCATCACGGATCTCCCGCAGGGCAGCGCTGCTGGCCGTGCCTGTCACTCACGACGGCCAGAGCCAGGTAACGGGACAGCGAGCACTGGTTTCCTCCTGTGCTCTCACAGAGCAAGATGTGCCTTCTTGCAACTACTAAGCACTCAGGGCAGCAAATTCATTTCTTTCCCAGTTGTATTTGTACCAGCGGAGAGCTGGGTTCATGCCAGCCGAATGAGGGACTGAAAATGAGAGTCATGGGGAGCTTAAGCCCTTCTGCTCCCAGGGGTTTCTTAGGAATGGGCTATTTTTCTGTGAGCTCCTAATTACACAGCTATTTGCTTGGACAAACGCTGGCTTCTGGGTTGTCCCCCCCACGCCAGCTTCAAGGCTGGGGTGCTGGAGGGGTGGGCTGGTGACCCCCGTCACCTGCAGCGCCTCGCCTGCCCCAAGGCTGGCAGAGAGGCTCCTGCTGCAGACCGTTGCCCCATCCCTCGCTGCCCCACGTCTCCTGCAGAAGATCCTCCTGGAGCTGGGGACCAGTCCCTACCTCGCTGGAGAGGAGATGAGCATCTCTTGGGTGGCAGGTCTCTGCCAAGGGGACGTGCTGACGTGGGTGAGGGACTCTCCAAAGGCCCCTTGACACCTCGGAGCCACCCAGCACCTCCAGCCCCAGCAGGAGCTCTGCCCAGTGCCTGCTCTCCAGACAGGCTGTCCCTCCATCTCTGATGAATGTAACCGAAAACCTGGCCTGGAAATGTCTTTAAGGGAAAAGGAAGTACTAAAGAGCGATGAATGAGCAACAGCCGCATGTGAATATCATTATTCATACAAAGAAGTGCCATCCCCCAAATCTGTGCCAAGAAACCCACTGCCATGGGGTTCCTCTGCATAGGAAACAACAAGGAATTGTGCAACTGCGGTTGCTGTCAGATCCTGAGAGCAGAGCTAGGAAGTTAAACTGTGGCTTTTGCCAACCTCCCTGGGTGTTAAACCTAAAACTGATTGCATGGTATATGTGCCTCAGACAGAAATCACGGGAGCAACCCTTTTCTTGGAGGCTCTTGAGGAAGCATTTTCCAATGAAAAACATCAAAATGTAGTAGAAACATTTTTGGTTCTATTTCAGATTGAAATGGTTTCATTTGGGGTTTTGAAAGCCAAGCCAAGCCAAAAGTTTGGATTTAAAACAAAAAAGGGAAATATTTCTGTCCTGTTTTGAATTGCCTTCCATCAGATAATCAAAAACTTCATGGAAAGGGAAGAGTTTTCTCCAAGCATTCACGTCCAATTTGAAACAGTAAATTAAAAGAAGTTGAATGTTTTCAACCAGCTCCCTCATTAGCTGCAATGTAAATTCCTTTGCGCAGGCATCAGGACACAACCTGCCCTGCTTTGCCTGCCTCCATCCCGCTAAGGGATATGTTAGTTTTCGGGTGCCTGGTTTGAAGCCGAATTGTCTCCTGGGGGTTCCAGGGGGCTGAGCACCCCCTTGCCTGCCCACTCTGCCCTCGGCATCACGGGGTCGGGGCACCCGGGTGAGTATTTGCCTTTGCTCCCCATCTCACAGCTGCATCCGATGGCTTCTGTATCTCCCCAGAATTCGGGTATACGCACCAAGAGCAAAAAAAAAAAAACCTGTTCCAAAGAGCCTCCAGCCTGCAAAATGGGACTAAATAATGTTTACTCTTTGCAAGCTCTGAGTGCAAAATGATAAAGCGAGGCTAAATCTCTGCTTTTTATTTTTTTTCCCACTTTAATGTAGGGAAGATAAGACTCATGAGCCCTGGGGATTGCCTTTATTTTCTCTTTTATGATATTTACTAAAGACTTAAAGACGGGAAGAGGCAGAAGCCTATGCAGTGTATGGGCTGAGATGAAAAGGTCCCGGATCCCCAGCGGGATAGGAAGGCTTCCAACAGGAGGCACAAGCTGCTCGCCTTTGTTTCTCAATTCAAACATGGTGCCATGCACAAAAGGAGGCGAATAATATCGCTCTCCCAGGCAGCGAGCCCACGCCTCGCTGCTGGCCATAATGATAATAATTCCAAACAAAAAAAAAGGATGCCAGTGAGAAAAATGATTTGGGATTAAGGGTTCCTGTGTCCCACCTGCTGGCTTGGGGCATTCTTCTGCTGAATAGGCCTTCAGCTCCCCAGGACCTCGGGAACCCCGGGATGAGGCCCGTCCCTTTCCGGGCCACCATTGACAAGCTGTGGGATCAAAATGCCTATGGAAAGGTTCCTGGGGAGTGGACGGTGTGGATAAAGGGGCAACCTGTCAACAACTCCATGTCGGCACTACGGGGTATGGGGAAGGGCAGCTCAGGTTTCCTGTGCGGAAGAGGCTGGGGGGACCAGCAGCACAAAGAGGGCTCAATGCCACCCCAGGCACTCCCTGTAATCTGCCATTATACCCTTTTTGAGAGGGTTTTCTTCTGCTTAGAGGTCCTCACTGGGCTTTGCTCCCAAGGAACAAGGCCGAGCTGTCCGGCCCCTTCCCTGATCCCAAGGTGTGTGGACAATGCTCGATTTTCTCCTAACATCACAAATACAATGCGAGAGTCAAGCTAGCCCTAGATGTCGTTAGAGCAGTTCTCTGATCCACTCTCATTCCACCTCGTGCTAAAACCTATCCCTTTTCCCCTGCTGCCTCCCCTTGAGGCCACATAAACCTCTATCATCCCTGCATCCAAGGGTGAGGAGGTCCACAGCCTGCCCACAGTGCTGGAGCAATGATCTCTTTTATTTGAATTGGATTGAGATCCTACCAGTTTCGTTCATCCCCTCCTGCCCAAAGCCCCGCAGGTTACCACAGAGCGTTCTGCCCCACCAACACCCATCCATCCCCATGTCCCACCCTGAGTGGTGACAGCAGAGGTGGCTCAAAGGCCACATGGAGGAAGGGTGCCTTGAGGACACCATCATTGCCCTCCTCTGTTCCTTCTTGTGAGGATGGGATTGAGACATCGACCGAACTTTTCATTTGTGGGTTTCACTGTTTTGCTCTAATAAAAGGACACAGGGAGACAGTAATGCTGAGTTTTTCTCAAAATCTGTGCAGCTTTCACGCTCACAATAAAAGGATCAAGTAGGAGACGCTACCATGTCCATTACAGAGAAAACAAGAAGAACCTCCTTGCTTGAAATGAGAAATGATCTCCCCAGCCTCACGGCCTCTCCCTGCTCCGTCCACTGTACAGCTCAGGCTTTGCTGAGCAGGATCAGGGGCTGTGAAACCTTCCTCCCCGCAGCCAGGCTCAAACCTTGCTGCAGGGGCAGAATGAGCTCCCCAGCCACAGCCACAGCCACCTCCGGTGCTCCTCTAGAGCATCACCCCAAGCCCTGGCCAGGCTGGAGGAGCATCACTGCCCACCCTGACTGGGTTGGAGGAACATCACCATCTGCCCTGGCAAGGCTGGAGGAACATCACCACCTGCTCTTCTTGGGTTGGAGGAGCATCACTGCCCACCTTGACCAGGCTTGAGGATCATCACTGCTTGCCCTGGCCAGCCTGGAGGAGCATTGCCACCTTCCTTGACCGTCGCTGGAGAACCTTGGCAGGCTCAGAATGAAGGGCTCTGCTGGACTAGCTGAGCCAGAAGGTCAGCGGTGCCGACAAGACGCCACGGAAGTATGGAGAGCAGAAGTTAAAAAGTGATGCTGGAGGGAACTGAGCCCTGACTAAGGCTTCCTCGGAAAACAAAACCACTCTGTCAAGTCTCCCAGCCAGCTTGGAAACCTCCACGGGCCACCTGGAGAGCCGTGCCCTTGGCGGTCTGTGCAGCAGGCGGTGCTCAGGCCCGGCACTGTTTAAAACTGGCACGGCAGGCGAAGGAGCCTTCTGCAGAGCAAGGTTAACTGTGCTGGCATTTTCCGCGCAGGGCTCTGCCCTGCTCCCACTGTGATCAATGGGAATACCTCAATTAACTCCAGAAAAGAGACTGCCATCAGCTCTCCCATCAGCTTGAGCAAGCCCTTAGAAGCCCATTAATAAGTAATAGGATTTTTATATTATTTCATATCAAAGCTGGTAGGATTCTTAACTCATTAATGGCCTGTTCACCGTGTCCTTTGTTTGCCTTGCATATTGCATGGGTATTGAGAGCTTGATGGCAAACAGGGCTCACACCCCCCTTGCAGCTAAATTGGTCCTCCCACAACTGCCAACAGTGAGATGCTGCTTGTGCGTGTGCGTGGGAAGCTGTGGGTGACACCCGTGTTGTGTCACCTGGCTTTGTCCTTCCTACAGCAGGCGATAAACCACCGCTTGCAGGAAAGCTTCAGCCCTGCCTGGAGCACAGCACCTACAGGAAAAATTCACTGTGAGGTAGCTTCAGAGTGAATTTTTGGCCCCTATTGCTTGTTCCTGGGGTTCAGGATGCACAGCCCCAGGCTGCTCTTAGTTCCAAGCTTTGGTTTGCTTGGAAGGATGCGGCCATGGGGCTCCCTGGTCCAGAGAGGAGTGGGAAACAGCCACGGACATGTCACCCCGTTACGGACTGACAAGCAATGATGCTAATGGGATTGCCTCCTCCCTCCCTGACCGCCATTGCTTTCCTCCAACTCCAGTAGAAACTTTCACCCTTTCTCATAAACAAGCTACGGCAACCAAACCAACCTCACAAAACACTGATCAAGAACAAATTTTTCCTCTTTCCATTTCCAAACCAAGGTATTTGATTCTTCTGTAGCCATTTCAGGGTGAACGCTTGAGCTCTAGTGTTGCCTGTAGACATCTTGGTGTGGTAGCACCAAGATACTGCTCTTGTGGCAGAAACTTCTGAACCAGCTACCAGAATACAGAATCGGAGGGTGCACCACTGAACCTCATCCTTTCTACCCACCAGGGTCTTTTGCATAAATTCACGGAGTGTTAACGGCCAAAGGGGACTCTAGGACTAAATGAAAGGGCAGAGGCTCCCCTGCCACAGTATCTACATCAACTCCACAAGGTCTAAGGGAGCCACAGCAAAACTATCAGTCAAAAATATCACCTGCCTCAGTTTAAAAGCTTTGGATGAAGGAGAATCAGCCTCAAAACTAGAGATACTTTCTTACTATTTGCAAAGATTTTCCTGGTCACCATGACATATGGGAAAGGACAGGATTTGCCACACATCCTTGAAGAGGTTCATCAACAGGCGTTGCCAAAGAAGACAATCTGTGGGCGTTACAGTCACAATACACCACTGCGTCAGTCATCAACTTTGTGTCAAAGCCCAGTTGAAATGCAGCTTTCAGTACGAGTCCGTAACGAGGTGATAATCCCCCCATGTCTACGAAAAAGTTTTGCGCTGCATTTGTCTCATTGAGAACTGGGAGTCTCTGGTAATTTTGCTTAATCTTTTATACAAGGATTTGAATTTTCAAGAAATTCAGTCTGGGCATCTGGCCAGAAAGAGAACCCTGGCATCGTTTGCATCCTTACATTCTGCACTGTTGTGACAATCTCTGCAGCATCCCCTTGGTGTGGTAATTTCAATGCCCCAAAGGGTGTTGAATTTGCAGTTGTCTAAGAGGTTTCTGTTCTCCATCTCACATTACTCCCTCCTGCAGAGCTGTGAATTGCCGTGAATTTTATTTTGTTTTGAAAGAGGGCAGTTCTTGACTCCTGTTTGCTTCAGCATCCAGCTGCTTTGCTCATCGCTTATGGCACAAGCCCATGCTTGTGGCACCAAACCCTGGACCTGCTCAAGTCTGGCCACACTTGGTCGTTGCAATCCCCAACCTGCCCAAATCCAGCCTTGAAAGGAGATACCCAGACTGGAGCAGGGAAAGGGGCAGGATGGCCTCTCGCCGTGCACTCCCTGTTCCTGCTCTCCCAGTGTTTCTCCTCTAATAGGATGCCTGCACTTGAGGTTCTGCACTTCATCTCGTTCATAAAACTGATGCTAGGCAGAATACTTGGCTCAGCTCGAGCGTGACCCGCAGCTATAAATCTGCACTGCTCCCCCTACTCACACCCCCACGGAGCTGCTGTCACTGCCCATTTTGAGTTGAAAAACCAAACATGACATTTCCCAGGTGCAGATGTGTTTGTCCCCCCTCCATTCCAGACTTCCTTGTCTTCTCTTTCTTTTTAAAGAGAGAGAGATTTAGCAGACTCTCCTCCTGGATGGAAATGGTGAGGCAGTGGCCGGCGGAGCGGGGCTGGAGGTCTCACCCTGCCCCAGGAGGACTCAAGAGGAAGCGAGTTGTCCCTGTCCCAGCGCCAAGCGCGGTGGGGAGGTTGGAGAAGGCTTTCTGGTGCTCACTGCCTGCGAGAAGAGCTTCAGGAGCAGAGACGTGGGTTGTGAGAGAAGGACAGTGAGGGCAGGAGGACAGAAGATCAGACGGTGCAAAGCTGATCTTCATGGCAAGACATCAAGCTGAGCGCCGGCCCCTCTGCCCTTCCTACGTGCACCCAGCCTCTGCTGCACAGCACCGTGTCTGGCAGCCAGCAGTGCTCTTACGGGAGGCTGCGGGCTGGGCCCGCAGTGTAAACGGGGCCTTAGAGCCTTTTGGTCTTTATGAAAGTGTAGACAAGGTGCAGCACAACTTCCTTAACAGCCTTGAAGGGAAGAAGGATTTCCAAGAAGGGAATTCAGAGCATGTGGGGAAATGACGTGCTCTTGATTTACCTCTGGAAGAACCTGCTTCTCCCGACGGGCACATTGCCAAGAGATGACTGGGGCATTCAGCCTGCTGCAGTGGTGAGCATCTTCCCGCTTCCATAGTTTGGGCTAGAGATTTCAGAGGTCCTTCTCAATCAGTGTGTCCTTGACTCTGCGACCACATCAACATGAGCTCAGGATGAGGAGCAAGGATGGCAGCAGTCATTTAAGCAAGGGTTACCGGGAGTCGGTAAGCCCGGACCACACACCACTAAGGGTATTCTAGGAGAACGTAAGAGCCCCCTGCTGCGGCAAGGGGACTGCAGGTTCTTGACTGAAGGCAGCAGCACCAAGCAGCCACGTCATGTAGTAACGTCCATCCAACACGCTTTGGCTGGCCGTGTGCCCTCCTGATCAACTCACGGGGACGGAAATGTTCCCAAACCCTGCTCCTGCAGCAGCCCCGTGTGATTTTTATAGCTTATTGTCTGCTCACGAGCCAGACACTCTTCTGTCTCAGCACTGCGTGGAGGTGGGTCTTATTTCTGCAGCTGGTGCCAGAAGACTCCTCTTCAGATTGCACAGTGATAAGAGGTGACCGGGGCTCTTTATGACATTGCTTAACGAGCTGATGACATTTTTACGAATGAAGAAAGCCCCAAGATGATTAGACTTGTTGATCTTTCAGAGATGTCAGGACTCTTTCCTGACTAACAAACCCTGTTCACATTCTTCTCAGTAGATGAAATCTTTGCAGTACACTTCCTCTTCCTGCCATCCAACAAATTGTCCTCTCCTGACCAGCCTGAAGTCAGAGGTGGGAATAACCTCCCTTTCCTTCTGCTGGGATACTTTGGCCTCTCTCACGTTGGATGGGAGAGAGGTGTCCATGGCACTGTGTTGGAGCCTCCCAGGCTGGGATGGGCAAGCAGTTCTGGATATCGACCGATCCTTCATTAAGTTCAGGAGAGAGATGCAGGATGAGGTGCGCACAAAGGCATCACTGTGTATGGCTCTGCAAGAGCCAATCCTGCCTCCTTGAAGGATGAGATGACTTTGAAAGAGTGAGTTAAGTGTGCCAGGCTGTATGAAGACTTTGTGAGGGGCTTTTCTAAAATCCCACACAAGAGGCTGTTAAGGAAACCTGGTAACCAGAGGATAAGAGGCAAATTCCCACCTTAAAACCAGACTTGGGTAGCAGAGACAAAGAGTTCGAACCCTGCAGGACTTGGCATGCGGGGAGGTGAACAGCGCCTGGGGCGCAGTCATAATTAAAAATAATAACAGTGAGCACTTTCAAAGCACTCAGTAAACACGATTAACTAATTAGTCAACTCTTTACTAATTAACCAGTCACAGGACTGGTGTCGCTCAATATGTTTAATGATCCGGAGAGCGGTTGAATAGCTGGGGGCAATGTCTGCGGAGGACGCGAGAGCTGCGCAGGGGATTGATGGGGAGGCTGAGATGAGCTCGCAGCAGGAACGGGGCTGGGACAGGAGGGGACGCTCACCGTGGGCACGGCCAGGGGCTGGACCCTCGGAATGTGCCGAGGACAGGGCTGTCCCCTTCCTGTCCTCCCCTCCCCACCTCTCACCCTCCCTGTGGGGTAGAGAACTGGCTGTGCCTCTCCCTTAGATGCCCGTGGTTGACGTTTATAGCTATTTAGGCACATTAAGACACAAACAGAAGTTTTTAGATATTCCTGAAACCAGTCCAGTCTGAGATCAGGTGGAGCAAAGTGTGCATCCCCCAAAATGCCGTGCACCCCGACCTTCGTGTTCATGCCAGCCAGCAGAGAAGCTGAGGATGAGCCCCCTCTCTCTTCCCTGCCTGTAAGGGAAAAGAAGAGAGACGCAGGACCAGGGAGCCTCTCTGGTTGCCATTGCACTGCTCATTGATTACTCCTTCCCACCTTGTGCCTCAGTTTCCCTGGGGCAGGTGCCGCACGTGCAGTGCAGACCAGATGTCACGCTCGGACATCCTACAATCAGCCTGTTTTTCAATCAGGACTGCAGCTGGAAACTTCCCCAAAGGCCACGTGGGGCTGGTTTTAACCCCACTGCTCGTGACTGCCGCACACCTTTCTCCCTCCGTGCCACCCCCTGCCTTCTTCTGCCCGCAAGCACAAATCCCAGCAGGTTTTTCTCCAAGAAGCTTCTGGTGGCCCCAGGCTGTCTCTATGGCCAGTGACAGGTAGCACACCCGAGGGAAAGCTGCTCCTGGCTGGTGGCTCAGCACAGCCCAGAGCCCTGCAGGACACCTTCATACCTCTGCCACGTCCCCGCCTGTGAATGTCACCTTTCGGGGCTGACTTTCAGTATTACCTGGCTGTAATTTGGGCATTTACTTTCCAGGAGTCTCGTGTAGTTGAACATTGCATTTCACAGCATCACAGGCGCAACCAGAATAGATGGGTGCAGCTGTGCTCACAGCTGTTATGACACCACCTAATCACACAGAGCCTTCACTCCGCCACCGAAAGGACTTTGCCTGGATGAGCTTTTTCCATCAGACTTCACCAGCGAGTCGGGGAAGGCACCAGGGCAGGACCCGGTGCCTCTGCAGGACGTGATGGCACTGGGTGCCCTGCGCTTGATGGAGCATCCCACCTTCCTGGAGCTACCACGCCTGAAAAAATGATCCTCTCCACTTTCTCTTAGCTGGCCCCTGGGCCTTCAGAATGAAGTCCTGTCACTGGGCGAATGGCTCCCAGCTGAACGGCCGGCTTGCCGTTGGGGTAGCCAAAGGGTCTGACAGCAAGCTCTCGATTCTGCAGTTACCAAGAGAGAAAGAAAGAAAATTCTCCCATGCAGAACAGTGTCTCGAGGTCAATAGAGAAAACCCTGTGGCCTGAATACCCAATCTGGGGAGGCTCGGGAGGCTGGCAGGGAGGCTCGGGGTCTGGGTGTCTGCGCTGTCACACTTGTAGCCAGGTTACCATGGCTCATCCGCAGTGCATCCGCACCCCGGGGGGCTGCTTCTCGCCCGCATTCAGCGGGCTCCGCTCCTCCAGCATTAAGGAGGACAGTTGATTTGCAGAAGAAAAGCCAGTCCTTAGTGGTCCTGTCATGTCATCGCCCCGGGGGTTCACAAAGAACCGGGGGTGCAGCCCAGAAGGGAGCTGCCCGCGCTGCCCCAGGCACGGCGCCTGCTCCCCTCCCAGGCTGGGACACCGCCTGGTCCCTGGGTGTCCCACAAAGGGGACCTGAAGCACAGCGGCAAGTTGTGAGGACACAGAAATGGCCACGTTGCCTTAAATTCATGGGCTCGATTGGCATCACCCAATGCACAGCAGCGTTTGGGTGCCCGGGCACAGGCAGTGCTGGGACTGCGGTGCCTGTGGAGACGCGAGGCAGGAGGGACGTGGGCATCCTGGTTTGTTTGTCTTTTTTTTCCTTCCCAAACGCCTGGGCTGAGCCCCAGCGCAGGGTGCCCTGTGGGGATGCTCTGGCCATGCTCACCACCCCAGCTGCCCCGTCTGTCTGTCCGGCAGAGGGGACCCTTGCTCGGCTCTCTCGGGGCTCTCTCCGCCGAGCTGGGACATTGCAATGGCAGGGCCGCTGCTGGGGGAGGGGACCTGGGCAGCCACCCCCCTCCTCTCAGGGGAAGAAAACTGAAAGAAAAGCTGCTTTGCTTTAGAAAGCAAGGCCTGACTATGGGAAGGGTCCCTGTATCCATGCAGCTCTCCCGGCCTCCCAGTCCCCTTTTAGTAATCTCACTTCTGGGCCTGAATTCATTCAGACATCGTGGAGGATTAGCTGACCTTTCTTTCAGCGGCTGGTAAGCTGGGGATGTTAAAGCTTCCCAAAAATTAAGCTTTCAGGGGGCTGTCTCTGAGGATGGAGCCTGCAGGGCTGCTCAGTTGCAGTGGCTGTGTCCCTGGCAGGGACAGACTTCGGGCTTGCTTCTGTCCCCAAAAGCGCAGGTTTAGGGAGTCTGGAGAAAGCTGTATGAGAATGAGTGACACTGTCACAGCTAACGGGTGGCACGAGCTAGCAGGGACAAGCTGCTTTGGCATTGCGAGGGAGTGTTCACTCTGAAACCTAACAACGACTGGTGGCTTGGCCAGCGTTTTGCAGCAGAAAGGCCTCAAGCTGGGTCTGAGCATGAGGATTTATGTTAAGCTCCCAAGCTCAGACGTGATGGAGCGACACACAAAGTGCTTCCCGCAGAGGGGGGAATGTGCACACGACGGGGCTGCGTTCCCCTGGCCAAGTGAATCCGATGCTCAGAGCGGCTGCTTGCAAATTCACCAGTGCAAGCAAAACTCATGCGCAGCCAAGCCCGACCTTCTGCTGAAAACCGGACGAGGAGAACAAATTGCACAGAGGGAGAGCAGGGCTTCATCCAAAGCCCATGCAAACCAGCGGTGAAACTGGAAATCATTTCTCCTCCTCCCACATGCTTTCTCTCTCCATCTAATTTGAGCTGAGGCATTTGGGATGCAGAAATAAACAAACAAACCCAAATATCACAGCAGAAACCTCCGAGCCTGACTCAAGCAAAGTTGTTGCTTTTCCTCTGCTCCATCCAGTTAAGCTCAGTTATTTTACAGAAGCTGCAAAGGGCTTGGGGCAGGGGGATGCCGCTGTTATCCCTTTAAATTGCTCCTTTAAATGGGCAGCCGGCTTCTAACAGGGCTAATTTTATAGGCACCATAACCCGACGTGAGAAGTTGCTTTTACGACTCTCAACTCCCCCTGTCTCAAGCAGGAGCACGACTGTATCCCCGCCGCTGCACGGAGCCGCTGCTCGTGCACAGCCAACGGCATCGCTAATTCAGAAAAATAAAACTGTCTTATGAGATATAAATAAGATTATTGCTTGGGAGACGAGCCGCTCTGCTCACCCACAGGGCTGCCGCCGTCGGAGAGCATCTGTTGCAATTATAGGTCCTTCCAGCCCCGCTCGGCACAAATGACCTCCCGAATATTTCGGCGGCAGCTGGAGCTCGCGCAAGCACTCCGTGTTCTGCGTGTGGCTGAGCAGCAAGTGCCTGCTCTGCACTCAGCCACTGGCCGGGGGCCCCGTCTCACCCAAGGACAAGGGGGGGACCAGAGCCCCTCCGAAGGGAGCACGGCCCAGGCTGGCACCTTGCAGCAGGCGCTGGAGGCTGAGCCTCTCTCTGTGGGTTTGCACGGTGCAAAGTGCACCTCTGGCACCAGAGCGGTGATATTAATTGCCCGTGAGAGGAAGCACATAATCAGCCTTCAGTGCTGCATAATTACTCAGAAATTACCAGAAGAAATTAATTCCGAAAGGTGAACATATGGGCTGCAACGCCGACGCAGGGTTTTGCCTCTGGTTACTGCCACTCATAACTGAGGGCAGAATCTAGGCCAAAAGTGTGTTTTCTTGTTCCTGATTTATTGTACCAAACTGTGGCTGGTAATGAAAACCGCGCTCCACTTAGCACACATGCGACTTCCAACGGGAATGCCAGCAGGAACTCTTTCTCCTCCTTGCATTGCGGCTGCCCGTGCAGCAAGGAGCCACGGGCTCAGCGCTGCCACCACGGGGACGGCGCACGGTGACACGCAGCTGTCCCCGGGCCCGGTGGCCGTGCCACCCGCGCCCTGCTCTGCCCCCACCCGGCCTCCCCTCCTGCCCCACGCAGCGGGGCTGAGCCTTTGAGCCGCCTGGATTTGGGATTATTTCAGCGAGCAAGTACAAATCCAGCCCCACGGCCACCCCCCTCTGCACCACCCCTGCGGGACCCAGCCCAGCCTCCGCGGGCGCTGAGCACCCAGAGCTGATGGGGGCTACGTGGGTCAGCGCTTTGCTCCTTCCTGGTCCGTCCTGCTGCTTCCTGGCCTTAAAAATGCTGGGTTTTGTGCACGCAACTCCTGTGCACCTGATGGTGGGACGCTGCTCAGATGAGCAGGTGGGGAAAGTCCTGGGGAAGCCCAGTGGTGGCAAAGGGACTCTGCAGCCCTCCCAGACCCCCCCTTGCCAACGCAGGGCAACCTGTGGGAAAGCGATGGGAGATGGCCGAATGCCACGGCTGAGCCCCTCCGTGGCAAACGGGAATTCATTTGCATGCCAGCTCTGTAGCCGGGCACTTTGCGACACGGTGGGAGCATATAAATGTATCTGGGTCTCCCGTATCACCCGGCAGCGCGCTCCCCATGGAGAACCCCCCCGGGAGGTGTGGGGGGGACCCCAAATAATGGGCATCCAAATGAAGCCCCGGGTCTAGAGGGCGGCAAAAGGACGGAGAGCTGCAGCACATGGAATTCAGGCACACGGCGTATCCGCAGCACGGCTTTCCCGGCCAGAGCCGTGCGTGGCAGCCGCCCCCGCGGCCGGTGGGCAGCGTGACGAGGGCGGTGGGCTCCCCTGAGCTCTCTTACCGCCTCGGTGGGTCCCAAGTGGCTGCGACCGAGGCCCCCTGCAAGAGCCGCACCCCGGGTTTGTGTGGCAGGCCAGCACTTTCCACCTCTCTTTCAGTTCACGGACACCTATAAGTTTTCTGGGGACAGCACAGGCAATTTGGGCTGTGGCACAGTGCACGCTGCCACTGCAGCCACTTCCACAGACTCCTTGGAAGCAGTCCAGACCCTGAGAAATTCGTTATATTAAGTGATTAACAGCAGTGCCTGTGAGTCCACGGGACCTCCTCACCGCCCAGGACCTGAGCCCAAACTGCATCACCCCCAGTCAAAGCAAGCTAGCCCAAGTATTGGCAATAAATACATTTATTCCAATGTACGCCCACCTTGCACCTCTTTATATTACACAGCCGCTCTGAAGGGCTGCTGGAATAACGGAAAAATAAAGTCTGAGAGCCTTCGTGCCTCCCTGCTTCTCTCAGCAGAGCTGGCTGAATCGCTGTTGCTATTATCGGTGTTGTGATTGTTGTTGTTATTATTACTGTTATGATTATATGCATTTCATTCTCTTCTGGGTAATGAATAATTTATGACTCTGTCTCCATCCCCTTTCAATGGATTCACTATCCAGGGAGACTTGCTGAATAATTTGGATCATTCGTTTTCAAGTGCATGGGCTGCCGACAAATTGTTCGCTTTTCATTCCTGGGGACATTCATTGGTCACCCAAACCGGGGGATTTCTTTGGTCGCCCCGAGCACGTGACGGGCTGTCTGGGGTTTTGTTGGGATGTTTTTTTTTTTTTTATTGATTGGGTGAAACTTTGTGAAGCGGAGACTAACAAATAGCTCATTTGGGGGGCTGGATTTCTGGAGAAATCAGTTTGCCAAATTTTTGTGAACATTTGGTGGCTTCACGGAGGCGTGTGAAAAGTAAACGTTGTGGAGTAGATTAAGCACTGGTGAATGTTTTAAAGGCACTGCTATTTTTGCTGTTCGATTTGATCAAAACTATGATACAGTGGATTACTAAGCTTTGGCTTCCTCAGTGCTAACTAGAGAAATATTGAGATATAAGATGTGGCTACCTCTTTGCCTAAAATCCTGGGAACAAGTGAATTTTTAAAAGGCTTGCATTTAAGCATATTTTTGCCTTTAAAAGCAAGTGACTGTCGAGTGCCTCTGTTAACCTGGCTCTGCCTACCCGGGCTGGTTTCGGGGCCCGGTGATGCCCAACCACGGCCCATAGCAGGGGGCTCGGAGCGCGGCAGAGGCATGCCCAGGGCGCAGCGAGGCCGAGCACCGCTCCTCGCTCTGCCGCTGGGGCACGGGATGGGGACGTTGCCGCCGGTACCCGCGGCTTGTCTGGGAGGTTGCCTCTTGGGCATCCCACAGATTCGCCACCAGTACCCACAGCTCCACAAAAACCAATATCCAAATTAGGATATGCCACGCTCGGCTGCAGAATGAATCGATAGCAAAGCTGGGCTGGTCCACAGACCTCCTTTATCCCCCAAACGCCATGGGTTGAATCCAAGCACAGGTTCACCTGGGAATCAGCGGGCTGTGAGTCTCGCTCCGGCTCAGCCTTCGGCGCAGGGTGACTGCGACCCCGCGGAGCATCGCACTCCCTGCCCCGCGACGGCGCAGGACAACCTCGTGGTCCCGGGGCCCCCAGCCGGGGGGGGTCATCGGCTCCCGGCCCCGCACCGCCCGCTGCCTGCTCAGCCCCGATTTACGAGCAGCGTGTGAAGGACAGACACTGGGCCGCTGGGCTGAACAATGCGGGAATATTAGCCGAGTTACAAAAACAAACAAACCAAACCCCGCCGGGAGCCCGTTTCATTTATCTTCTTTTGTCCGGTTTTGCTTCAGCGTGAAAGTCGCCCTTTCAAGTCCAGCAGTTGTGTTCCAGCCCCGGCGGGTAGCTGATCCAAAGCGTTGCACTGAGAGCTTCCCAATGGCATGTTTGCACAGTTCAATTCATTTCTAAATATTCAGTGGAGTTTCCCTCCCTCCTACCCTCCCAGGACTTTTTGCCCAAGAGCCGAGGGTGTAAAGTACAGGGCCGGGGATACTGGTGCACAGAGCCTTTGTGTGCAAACACAAGCTGCTGTTTGTATTTGCCTTCACACTGTCAGAGCTCAATTGTGTGCGATGCAATGCTGGCTACCAGTCTGCTTTCAATATCCGCTCGGCCATCCCTGCTGCCAGAGAGACGCTCCCCCTCCCCGTCCGCTTTGAAGCAAAGTGATTTAATTTCATGAGACTTTCAGTAATCACGTTATGATCTCCAACATTAACCAGAACTGACTCCCTATTGCAAGAGGGCGGGCGCACGACCGAGTAAGCAGCCTTGCCAGGTACAGCCTGCGAAGCGAGAGGAAGGCAAAACCCCCGCCGGCTGCCCGGCTGGTCCAACACCCCGTATCAGATGCAGCCGCGAAACAGCAGCCTCTGGCCAGCGCTGGGAGGGAGAAGCCATCTCCAGCAACGCGAGGATGCTCTGCAGGCAGCTCAGCTTATTTCTCCTGCACCACGATGGCTGGTTTTCAAAACCACCACTTTTTCTCCCATCTGTAACTCTCCTCATCTTTTACCATCTTCCTCCCTGTTCTGTTTACAGATACCTCTGCCACATCCCCCGGGACTGGGTCTGCTCCTGCGACAGGCTCCTTGTGGTTACGGATGAGAACACACTGGGGCAGTGGTGCTCGGGCAGAGCTGGGGCCTAGCTGGATGGGGAGCAGGGTACGGGGCAGGTCTAGAATGAAGAAGAGGTGGTGGAGAGCTGGGATGCTCGGGTCTCACCTGCCCATGGTGCCTCTCCCTCACCCCTCCCCACCTCACTGCGCACATGGTGGGAAGAGCATCTCCTGACCAACCACAGATCGTACACTGGTCCCCGAAGGAGAGCATTTCTGGGGCTGCAGAGTGAACCAAGGTGCTGCATGGGGCTGCTGGGCAATCCCTGGTGGGTATAAAAGAAATCCCTTTTTCTTATCAAATGCATTGTCCTTGCTCCCTGCATCCACTACGATTTGACTGCCTAAGACCGGACCCTCAATATCCAGATGGCTGACATTCAGGGACATTAATTTGCCCCACGGAGCTGCCATGAAAAAAAAGTCGTACTCGGTTAAAATGAAGCAGGGATCTCGATGATTCGTGCAGCACCACAGAATGCAGCTTGGTAGGGATCAGGCTGATGGATGGCTCAGAAAAGGCAGGGGGAAGATGACATGGGCTCCTCATCCATCTTTCCATCTGAATCCATGAACTTGGCGTACAAAGGCAGGTGTAAAAGCTGACGGGGGCAGAGCGGCTGTGCAGAGCCACTCGGCTGTGGCACGTGGCCTGGGGAGCAGCTCTCCTCAGCTGCTGCTGCTCCCTCTCTGATTCCCACCTGGGAAATGAGAAATGGGAGAATGCTCTTCCCGCTCCGTCCTGCACCATTACTGAACCTGTGTCTGCTTCTCTGCGATCAGAAAGCATTTCTCATCCCAGCAGTTCCCCGTAGCAGGTCAAAAAGGATGAATTTGCTGTAAAACAGACCTGCAGAGCCCGGCTGCTCACAGCCTGCCTCCGTGCCCCAGCTGCTCCTGCTCCTCACATCATTTTTGCCCTTTTCCGGGTGAAATTAGGGGTGCTGGATGTGGGCTCCTGGGTGTCCTCCCTCCTATCACCAAACAGGGGAGATGCAGCCGCTTTGACCCTCAAGCAGGGAAAACATTTGTCTCGGAGACACCCTGAGGCTGCTCGCGCTAGCAGTCCCACCTGCGCCGACATTCCCGCTTGCCTGGCTGCACAAATTCCTTCTCGCTGCTCATTTTTGGCCCAAGATGGCAAAGGTCTCCCGGACTCATCCTTTGGACATCACCACAGCCCCCGAGGAGCCCTCGGGGATGCCCTGCCCCTGCACTGGGCTCTCCGAGTGGTACCACGACCTGGGTGACAACAGCCAGAGGGCAAAGCAAAAGGTCCCTTCCAGCCCCTTAACCCACGGTGAAATACTTTAGGATGACCCTGTGCTTCAAGGTGAGAGTGAAATAGTTTTTTTTCTCCCAGCGTCTCCAGGAGGGAGATACAGATATAATTTTCAGCCCTCCCATCATTCACAGTTATCATTTACTTGAAAAAGTTTGAAATTTAAACTCCCACTTGCACCCTCCTTGCTTTCTGAGCTGTGTGGGACACGGAACCAGGCTCTTTCCTTATCCTCTGCTTTTCTGCTCGCTGCGCTCCCGGCAATGCAGCTCCCAGGGCAGAGGGAAGGTCGCTTTGCACAGAAAGGGCACGTTGTGCTCAGCAGCAATTTTGTGCTTGGGTTGTGCCTTCGATACAGCAGGACTGCCTGTGCCAGCGGAGACCTCGGGTGCTCAGCACCATCCCCGGGATGGAGCAGTGTCTGTGGCTGTATCACTCCATCAGTTTTTAAGCTCTTGGCACCACTAAAATAAATCCATAAATCCAGCTCCCAGCTGAGCTGCGTGCCTCTTCCATCCCCAACCCCTGCCAACATGGGCGCCTATGCTGTCCCAGCTCAGAGCCCGTTTCTTTAGTAGCTATCCCAAAAAAGCAACATTTTTCCTCACCCTGCTCATCCCCTGCCTTCTGATGAGCACAACACCGGCTCCCAGCTCAGCATGGACCATGAGCTGCCGGAGCCGGAGCAGACGCGTGGCTCAGCCCCGTCTTGCACTGATCCCTGCTGCAAAAACGCTGCTGAGCACCCGCTCTGCTCCCCAGCCCATCTCCAGCAGGCTCCCGGCTGCACAGCTCGAGTAGGAAAAGCCTCCCTGTCTCGTTATCAGTCCCCAGGGCATCCTAATCCCCCTATAAATGAAAGCTATTATACAGATATCTTTTAAAAAGCCTGCCTGTCGCTTCCCCGTCAGGGGATTTTTTTGGAGTGCGGTTCGTGGGAGTGAAGCACCGTCACCGGGCAGAGCCTGGTTTGTACCGGGTGAGGATCTGGCCCCACTTCTTTACACGATGCACGTGGGCACGGATTTGGGCAGAGCCCAGGCTGAGCCCCGCAGCCGCGAGCTGCTCGGCTCCGGGAAGCAGCGGGGAGCTGGCAGCGGCGCTCGGGGAGGGGAGGTCGGGACGCGCAAAGGAAATGTCACCCGCTGATTGCAGCAGCAAAGGCCAAACGGCAGCCATCGCTCCGGAGACACCCTGGGGACAGAGCAGATGTGGCCGCTGGGCTCGCTGAGTGTCCCTTAGTGTCCCTGGCTGCTCCTCACACCTCGTGTGGGATGGGAAGCCGGTCCGAAGCCGTGTTGCGCTCCCTCGGCTGCATCCCCGGCGCACAGGGGAAGGTGGGCAGTGCAGCAGCAGATCCCTAGCAGCAGAGCTGGGCTCATTTTGGGGGTGTTCTCGGCAGCGCTGCTCCCCGCAAACACGCTCCCAGACCCAGCAAGGTCCCTGCGATCAGGTGGGTGAGGGCTGCCCGGGGCTGGGACCAGCCTCAGTCCCCGAGGCTCGAGCCGCCACGGCCACTCATCTGTCCCTGCCGAGCCCTTTCCCCGGGTCCAAGCCACCCGCATGGACTGATCTCAGCTGCAAACCCTCTCCCACCCCTGCTGCCGCCTGAAAAACTGGGGAGATGCTGTTTGGTGCAATTATGAAGATGCCTCAAATAAATGATACAGATGGGGTCGAGTCTGGGAGCTGTAAGTCCCTCCGCATGTCCGGGGCTCAGCCCTGTAGGGACGAGGGCTGCTGTGCCCTGCACTGCAGGCAGACCTGCTGGTGCTTTCTAGGAAAGGCTGACTGTGGTATTTGGTGGGTTCTGGGGTTGTTTTGGGTTTATTTCTGCCATGTGACAGCAACACAGGGCTAAATGTTCTGTGCAACCCTCTGTGGCGCTCTGAAGGTAAGTGGCTGTGTTCCAGTCCTGACCCAACACCTCCTCCACCCCGCACGTCCCCTAGGCAAAGTTGGCTGGGAAGAAACTCAGCACAGCACCCCCAGATCCTCCCAAAGGTCCCCAGAAAAGCCCCTCTGCTTGCACAGCCCAGATCCAGCACACCATAGCCGGTAATAACTATGAGAGCCTCCAGAAACACAGTACCAAAAAGCCGGGTTTGCCCCTAAGAAAAAGAGGGCAGCAGCCCCCCATGGCCAGAAAGCCTGCCCCCCACCCCCGAGGGTGCAGGGGACATATGTTCAGGATATAAATAAAGGCTCGCACGCCCCAGCTGCCCCACATCACAGCCCAGGTGGGAAGGCGTGAGCGCTTTTACAAGCAGAGCCGTGCAGGCAGCGGCCACTCGCGAGCCCTCGCGTGCTCTTTGCTCCATCCCAGGCCAGAGCAAGTCCCCCTGGGCGGTCACAGGGAGTTTGCTGAGGCAAGGACGGCGTCGGCTGAATAAGGATGACATGCTTTGGCCCAGAAAGAGCAGGGCAGAGATTAGCCGTGGACAAGCTCAAGGGAAGGCAAGTGTCCAACCCCGAGTGCCAAGCTTGGTTTTGTTTTAGCCTTAACTGCGCTTTTTTGTTTGTTTGTTTGTTGGTGTAAAAACCTTTCTGTTGGAAATCAGTTTAACTTTAAGCTTCCTGAGAATAAAAGCCTGTGAGAAAGCTCTGCCCATGCAAGGCCCGCTTGGGAGGCTACAATGGGAGTCTCAGCAGCTTATGGGCCCATATTTCTATGGCTACAGCACCCATCTGCTCAGCAGTACCGTGTTACCCACATCTAGAGCAATTCCCCACGCCGAACTACCTGCCGGGAGCTGAACCAGGACTGGGGCGCAACGGATCCACTGCTCCGTGGATGGCGCACGGCAGCGCGAGAGGTGCAGCCTGTATGGGCTTTGCTCCAGCTGCCGGTGAAGCCGCCCCAGCCACGGAGTTTCCCTCGGCATAAGGATGCTGTGCTGCTGCTTCACACCTCTCCTGGCTCAAGTCCTTAGCAGTTTGCGCAGCACCGCTATAGCCTCTATAAATGAGGAAGCTGAGGCACGGGGGGGGCAAGACAAGCCTGGATATAAGAAATGATGACTATCCCTCATATCCTCAGTAGGCAGTGGGTGGTACGGGCACGCAGCAGCTCCAAAACCCACCGGTCAGCCCCGCCTGAGCTCAAGCTGGGCACATCGTTGCGCTGTGCTGCCCAGCCACAGGCAGCAGCATCTGTCACAGCCGGGCGGAGGGGACGGTGTGGGCACCCTGGGGAGCCTACACTGGCACTCTGGGGATCCTATATGGGGACACTGAGGATCCTGCAGGGGCACCTTGGAAATCCTGCTCGGCGCCTTTTTGCTCAAATAGGAAATGTCACTGCTTTGCAAGGCGAGAAGGGATGCTCGCAGCCTTCCCTCTGGAAGAGATGCAGCAGCACGCAGGGTAAATGGTGGGGAAGCTGACCCCCCCCTTACGGAGGCATTCACAAAGCTGCTTCCCAAGCAGGTCTCTGCCAGCCGTGCTGGTCCTACCCTGACTCCATGCTTGCTCTGCTGCAGGCAGAGCCCCTCTCCCTCTGCCCCCTCTGAGACGGCTCACAAAGCCCTGAACCACCACAGGATGGGAGAAGACAACAGGAGGGACATTTCCCACCAGCCCAGTCCCACCTGCCTGGCCTGAGCCACCACCATTGTCACCCTCCGGACACCCCAACATTTGCCCTTAGTGTGCTGCGTGCTCCTGGGGAGCCTCCGCCCTGCAAGCAGGCATTGGGTGCTGCTGGCCCAGCTGAGACATGGCCGCAGGAACACCCTGGTGTCCCCAAGGCCATCGGTCACCGCCAGCTTGACTCCTCATCCCACTTGGAGGCCAGCAGGAACGGGCAGGACCTGTCCCACAGGGCTATCCAACCCCGCAGTGCCGACCCTGGGGATAACGGTCACAGGACACAGGACAACCATAAAGGTTTGTAAGTGGCGATGACTAAAGTGGGCTAAAGCGAAGGGATCACCAAAGTTTCGTTAGAGACACCAGGAATGCCGAGCCAGGAAATCCACAGTCCTTAGATCCCTCTGCAGGACCGGAGCGAGAAGAGCACGCTGCTGCGGCGCGGCTGGGGCAGCGCGCTACGGACGCGGGAGGGTTTGATTTCCCCGGTTATGATGAGGATGGAGGGGAGCCCAACAGCTGCTTTAGTTAGCACTGGCCTGCAAATATCCCCCTGAACTGCCACCGAGACGATAAAGGTCCAGCCCCAGGTTTGTCTGGAAGGAAGTTTTTCATTGGGAACATTTGGCAGCCTGGTCTCTAGTAATTCCTGGACCCCTCTGCCTCAGAGATGAAGTTTCCTTTCAGCTGGAGGAGAGACTGGCTCACAAACTGCTCTGACATGAGACATACCCCAGCCTGGGAACCCCACCGCAGCGCACGCTGCAGAGCAGAGCTTGTCTAACACCAGGCTTCGCGCGCATCTTGTGCCAAATCCCGTATCTGAAAACACAATACGCTTCCTTTTTCTCACTGCAATCGCACTTGTTATTGTTAAACACTCTCTAGGCATAACATAGGGCCAAAATCTGAGAGGCGCCTGGCACCTGCAAACACCATTGACGTCAGAGAAATGTGCAGGTGCCGGGCGCATCTCCTGTCCCCGCAGGGAAAACGCTGCAACGCGCCCGAGGCGGCACTGGGAACGGCGTCTGGAGGTTGTTCTCAAAGCGCCTGCAGCCTGCGCTTGTCTGGTAGCGCTTTCTCTGGCCAAGGCAAATGCAGCGGTATTTTATGCAGGTGAAAGGAAGTTTTCAAAAGTGTTTTGCTGCAGTTCTTGTCTGCTTTCATTTCCAGCACTCAAAATTACACTGCGATTCATGAGAAATTGTGCGGTGGTGTTGATTGCATTTTACTGGTATTGCTAAATCCGGTCAAAGCCTGGGTCCCTAGCTGCGTTTTCGTGTGTCCACACAAGCTCACCAGCAGTTGAGCTCTGGAGGCATTTTAGTTCAGGCCTTTTCCAGCTGCAGCCTCCTCTCACAGGGGAGCTGGAAGCTTCGTCAGGACAACATGGGCTGGACAAAATGCGGGGCTTGGGCTGGCCCGGCACCGAGCTGGCCCGCTGGTGCAGAGCAGTGCTGGGGAGAGGGAGGATGGAGAGCAGACCTCCCCGGCTGTCTGAGTGATTGCAACAGCTTCTCTCCAAGCTGTGTCCTCCCTGGAGCGTGTTAGCTCCCAGGCGCCCGGCCAAAGCCAGACTGCAAGGCCAAGCTCTACGTGGAGGAGTTATTTGCCAGGTAAAGTTGATGGGAACCTGAATCAGTGAAAAGTTCTGCTGGCTGGGTTCCTTCTGCAGGAGCAGGTCCCTGGAGAACATCTCCTTGGGCTGGGTCCTGTCCTCTCCTTGCACGGTGCCCGTAATCTAGCAGGCAGCAAGAGGTGATAAAGAAAAATTAGATCTGGCTGGCGAAAAATGTTCCCGTGGGAAATTTTGACTTTTTGTCAGAAACTCCAGTGTGTTTCTTTTTCAGCCCCAAATAAGCATGAATAGGAACAAAGATTCGGTTTTGGCAGGGGGAAGGGGCTTACCAAAGAAAACACCCAAATTTTCAGGCAAAGCAGACACATTCTGTCATTTTTCTCTTTGGTTGAAAACCCAACTTTCCAGAAAAAAAGAGCAAATACAATGACAAAGTCATAACCAGTTCACATACCACTGACTAGGGCAAATTCAGCAAATTTGCTTAATTCACCTGCCCCCTCACAGCTGCCGCTCAGGAAGGTTCTGGCCTCCTCTGGCTGCTGTCTCAAGTGGTTGAAGATCCCTGCAGAGTGCAGCCAGAGCATCACCACCAAGAGCCGCAGACTTTCTCACCGCTCATCCCTGACCTCTGCCCGGCAAAGGCTGGCACCCGCTGCCTTTAAGTGACCGCAAAGGCTGACTTTCTCTGCGGATTTGGGAGAGAAATCGGGGTGGGCCAATGGTCGCGAGCAAGTGGGTGGGAGCTGAATGGGGTTATTGTGATCTTTATCTAGGGGGATTATTCCAGGCAGTGTGGGCTTGGCAGGGCAGTGCAGTTGTTTGCCGGTGGTTGGTGTTCCAGACTGATAGGTATGGCCCCAGGGAATGTGCAGCAGAAGCGGATTCAAGAAAATTGTTCTACAGTAGCTTTGCCATTGCAAAACATTCACTTCCCAGCGAATTCTGAGGAAGAGGAAAAAACCTCGATAATTTTCATTTGCAGAAGTCTGACACAGCTAGAACTGTGCATGGTCTGAAATTCAGAGCCTGGCACGAAGTCGCATATTTTACTGGAAACTGGGAGCTTTATTGGAAGTAAATTGGAAGTGAGAAAGATGGTAGGTGCACAGGGCCAGCACGAGGACTGAACAGAAGCGTTTACGGAAGGATTTCAGAGCGCTACAGAGTAGACAAGGATCCGGTAGTGACCCCAGGGCACCCCGAGATCACACTGAACTTTATGGCACTGACAGAGACAACCCTCTGTCTGCGCCCAGGGAACCTGTCCCGGGCTGCGAGATGGGTTCGAGGCCGGGGGGAGCTGAGCCCCCCCCGCTCCCCGGGCCTGGGGCTGACAGAGAGGCAGCGCTGGGCACGCACTGGGGTGGCGGCGGGGGCCATCCCGGCCCAGTGGCCGAGGAGGGGAATCCCTTCCCCAGGCGCAAGGCGCTGCCCGACAGAGGAACCCCGCGAGGACAGAAGAAAAGCAAAGCCGGGGATAAATCACGGCTCGGCGCGGTTCGCACGTCCGAGCGGCTCCCCTCGCCTTTCCCCCAGGCCCTGGGAAACGGCCTCTCCTCGCTGCCGCCGCCCCGGAGCCGCCCCGGCGTGAGCCGCAGCCCGGCGGGGAGCGGAGGCTGGGGCCGGCCCGCCCTGCAGCGCC
>VXAL01009316.1:0-89162 GCA_013399475.1 Chauna torquata
GCTCCCCGCGCGGGGCCGCGCCCGACTCGCGCGCTCCGTCCGAGCCGGCCGGGTCCCCGCTGCTTCCCCGTGCAGCCTGGCGCGCGCCGGGCTTGGCGCCGAGAAGCGGAGAGCGCGTGTGTGCCGGTGCGTGTGTGCGCGGTCGGGCTCCCCCCGCTCCGTCAAGGGACGGGCTTTCTTCCCACGTCCCCTGTCCCCAGTGAACCGGCGGTGACTCACAGAGTTTTTTCTGTGTTTCTGGCTCTCTGGTGGTGCTGCCTGCACGGCTGGCGGGGACGTGGCGCGCGGAGCAACGCCAGCCGCAGCTGCTCCTTTCCCACGTCCCGTCCCGCCGCCGCGGCCGGACAGCCCCGCAAGGGGAGGCGCACACACAGGCTGCCTTGTTTCTTGCGTTTGGGGTTAAAGTTTGCCATTGTCACAATTTGTTACCAAGTGGCCGTAAATGTTAGCACCAGATAAAGACGCCTGTTTTGCCTTTCACTAAAGACGCGCGTTGTTTGGGGGAAAAAGAAAGAAAAAGGAGCTGCTTTAACACTGCATTTTTCCCTTCCTCTGGGAAGGATGCATAACTCAGCTCCATCAAAGATCGTAAAAACATCTGTTGGATTTCAAAGGCAAGATAGAGCGTTCGGGCTTGGGCTTCCTTGTGCAATGCCAGTGGCAAAGAGAGAAAGGTTTCCCATGGTAACCGAAGTGTTTAGTGTGGCATCTCCATGCTATGTTAAAATATGTAGTCTTAATGCACTGGTTCATAGACCTACTCTAGCAAAGTTGAATGGTTTTTCCCTGATGGCAAGCTACAAGCTGCCTAACAGCCAGGCAATCTGGTAGTTGTCCTGGCTTTTGAGTTAATTCCACAAAGACTCAGTGCATTAAACACTAGGAGCCCAGTCCTGAAGTCTTGGCGTGGTCACGGCTCTCAGAGGAGTCACTGGGAGTCAGGAATCCTATTTACAGGGTGGGAAAGCACCCGCAGGTCTTGCTGGCTGTGGCTGAAGCTCAGCATCTCTGCAAATCCTATGCTCAGCACCTTGCAGGATTGTAATGTCTCTATCAGGCGGGTTGAGAGGAGGCACTGCAGCTAAGAGTTCTGGAGAGTACTTAAGAGTTAGCAGCCCAGTTTTAATTGAAACTCAATGGCAGAGAGACACCTGGTTCCCTAGGGTTTCCTCGGTACTCCTGGACGGTTGAGAAAACAGTTTTTTCTAACTTTTGTTTGGTAGGGAAAATAATCACAAATAACACCGATGTATTAACATTTAAAATATCAAGTGCAATATCCAGTAAGCTATTCAGACAGCTAATTCCCTGGTGACTCCAGAGAGACTCAGCACTGAAATGAGATTTCTCTCCATCTCTGAATCTGGCCCATAATGTTGTTGCACTGTGAAGTGTACTCCTAATAGCAGTCCTTCCCTCTGAATGCTCCGTGGGTGGGTGAGGAGGACAACCAGGAGTATGTTGACAGTTCGTTCCATGAACGCAGTCCGTGAAGGACGTCTGTGTTCCTGAAGGGGTAAGCGATCAGGTGTGTGAGGTTCAGAGGAGCAAGCTAGAAAATGCTGAGCCTCCAGTCCTGTAGAAGTCAGTAGATATCTGCTGTGTTTAGCTTTGTAGTGAGATCAGGCTGCAAGAAAATTTGTTTAAATGGAGACAGCAGTATGGCTGGTGATTAATAAAGGGTGGACAGGGAAAACTGGGCTCTAGTCCTGACAGACACTGGTGCTGTGTTGCTGTTCTTGAGCCAGTCATTTAATTGTAGGTGCCTCAGTTTCCTGATCTGAGGCACACTCCTGTATTTATTACTGTTATTCAGAAGCCTAACTCACATGGAGTGAAACATTACATTTGTAAAGCTGCTTTGAGATCCTTTGATGTCAAGTACAGCAGGATATAAGTGAAGCATACTGTTAATATTCGTTCATGCCTAATATTTCTATGCTTCCCATTTATTTGAAGCATATTCCTCTAAAACCGCTGACCAAGCCTGCTGGGAAGCTTTCCTACCAGTCAAAAGGAGAGCCTTTTTTTTTTTTTTTACTTAATCATTAGAATTGCCAACAAGTTAACAAGCTGTTTTCGTTTTCAAGTCCCAGAGTGGCAGTGTCAAGAGAAGAGTTGTAATAGTGTGTTTCTTTGTGCTGCGAAAATCTAACATCAATTTTCACCTTCAAGACAATGAAATACTCTAATACATTTTGTGTCCCAGCCCTGGGAACGCAGCAGGAAAATGTATTAAAGCAGCAGCTGGTTCAGCGGTGCAGATCAGCATCTAGCTGCCTTCCCATTATAAGCTCCACTTTTCCACCCGTTAGTGAGTTTCCAAGTTTTCTTTTGCCTATGCATCACTGATAGGTGCTCAGGTATTATTAAAATTGTGATTCATTGGTTCTTCCTGTAGTCTAGGTGGTTGGGTTTTAAGCTCCTTCTGAAAAAAAAGTACAAATCTAATGATGGCCTGATTCATTCCGAATACATGTTAGGCTGAAGTAGTCAGTTGTTACAAATAGGGAGCACTAGCTGTTAGGAGTAATGCGGTGTGAAAGGAAAATCATTGCCCCCTTGTGTGTTGTTCTGTCTAATTGAATGCTCCTCTCCTGCAGCACTTAGCTGTGACTCAGCCGGGGAGCTGCGGCACTCGGGCGCGAGGCATGGGCTTGGGGAGCGCTGGGCGATGGCGGGTCAGGTTCGCTACCTTGGGCGTGGAGGCGAGCGGCACTGCGGGAGGCCGGCACCGCGCAAGGGCTCCGTGCCGGAGCAGGAGCGCTCTCAGGCCATTGCCGTCAGCGCTGGGCTCCCGCTGCGCCGGCTGCGTGTGTGGGGCTGCCGAGGGCAGCTGGGGCAGCAGCACTGGGGCTGCCACGTCTCCGCAGGCTGGCGGGGTGGCTTGGCCGGCGTTCTGGTGGCTGTGCCGGGGGATTGCCACCTCAGCGCTGGAATGTGCTCCTTCGCTGTCATGGGAGCGCTGACTTGCAATTAAGCATGTGCTTAATGACTTTTTGAGATGTAGGGAAAATGCACAGAGGAGCATGGTCTAGGTCAGGAGCGGAGGCCGGTTGGTTGTTCTCAATGAGTGCCACCGAAAAGTCACCAAGGACGTGAATTAGCAGCAGCAGCTTAGGGGAAGGAGGATGTCTCGGGGAAGAATTTGGTTTGATCGGCTTCTTGGTGTGCCGAGAGTGAGTGGGTGAGCTCTAGGTTTGTTTTCCCGCAACAGAAGTAGCTTTTTATAATGAATTTTGTATCAAATAGCAGGCTGTTTTTGTAACACATGCGGCTAAAATGAAATACTTGCATGAAGTCACTGCTGTGTTTTCACCACTGGAAGCCTGGGTCAAATTTGGACCTGAGCCTCCAGAATAGAGGAGGGATATAAGCTCTCTTCAGCAGCCTGTCTTTAACATCATCTGCAGCAATGTGCTGGCAGCACTTATCAAAGCCTGGGGACACCGAGTGGGTTAACTTCATCCCTGAACTATTCTTCCCAGCCAGATTATGGCCCACTAGGTTGGAAGGTCAGCCCGGCAGCGCAGCTGGAGCGTGGTGCAGCTGCCGGCAGCCAGCGCCCTTGCGAAAGCAGACCGGCAAGGCCGGCCCCGTCCTCCCGCCGGCCCGGGGGAGGCCGAGCAGGACTCCCGCGCCTTTCCGTGGCACCACGGGAAAGGAGGTGACGGCCGGTTCCCCTCGCTGCCTCCCCGCGCGCCCCGGCGCAGGACAGCCGCACAACACCCTCTTGCCACGACTGGTGCCTGTGTGCTGCCCCAGCTGCCTTTCTGGCCAGGGAAACTGAGGCAACTACCAGGCTGTCCTGGCCCTGTGCTCCTCGCTGAGGCAGCAGCAGAAGGGCAAGTGAATGTGCATGTCCAGGTGTCCCTGCAAACCTTCCTGCTGTGTGCCCAAGCGCTGGCTGACGTGGGGTCTGAGGTCAACACGGGATAACAGGCAGCGTGCGGCCAGCCAGCCCCCTTGAGGGAAGCCGAGCTGGTAACCCTGCCCCAGACATCCCGGTTACGCCGGGCTCCTTACTTGCCTTCTGTGGTTTTCCATGCCGAGCCCCTTGCTCTCCTAAAAAGTCCCTGAGAGGTAACGAGAGAAAGCAGACTTGTACTCATTAGATTTAGATTTGCTACCCAGGGATCTGCATCTCTCCTGGGAAATGTTTTGGGGTCTGCAACTCAAAAAAGGCTGAAAACCCCGTTTGTTTTCTATGCTGAAAAGCTTAGGCACAGCGGCATGGGATAATGATGCGTTTCAGCATTAATTCTCAAGTTTCTGGCTCTTGTGGCTTTGTGTCAGATCCTGCATGCTCATTGAACACAGTGTTTTGTGGTGTAATGATGAGATACCCACCAGTGAGTTTTATTATAACGGGTTGTTAAATAAAACGAACTCCTTGGGTAGATTGTATAAACAGTCTCAGTATACGTATGCTTGGGCATGGAAATGTGGTTTGAAACCAGTAAGAAAATGTTCCCAAAGAAAAAACTTGTATACACGTGGGAATATGACAAAGCATCTACTTGCTGTCCAAACACACTATGGAGTCTCCGTGGGATTGGGTTTTATAGGAGCTGAGTTACTTTGAAGTGCCAGTTTATACTAATTTAGAAATTCCAAACATGAAAATAAATGTGCTCTAACCTTATGTCTACTCACATAAATCCAGAGGATTAGCCACAGAAGGGAAACAGGCAGTTTACACGTAATTTGTACATTAAGAATAAGGCAGGAGATCTTGCAGCAGACTTCGTTTCTGCTTTTCACAGAAGGTGCTGCACTTGGAGGTGCCAGCATTCACCTGACGAGGAGAATGCCCCGTTACTGCACAGCTACACCACACTGTTGTGTCAGTGACGTCCGTTTTGCTTCCGAGTGTTGTTTTACAAGAAGTCGGCCTCCCACGCTCATTGAGGTTTCCCTCCCAGCCTTCCTCACCCGGGCAGCGGGCGGCCAGTCTGCCTGAGGGGTGGTGGTGGGACCTCAGGTACCTAGGTGAGAGGCTCGGGCCAAAGCCCAAGCTTTGCTGAGCTTTGAAGGATGTCAGGCTCGGACCCCGAGCTGGGCACAGAGCACCTGCTCTGTTCCTTACCAGGTATTAGCTAGACATGGCAGGTATTAGATACGTTTCCTTGGAAATTTATGGTACAGTCAGCCTTTTGCTGGGAGTTGGGCATGCACGGGCATCTGGCAGACGCAGAACAGGGGCCGTGTGAATCGCATCCTGCTGGGGAAGGGCTCAGCTCCGTAGGCAGAGTGTGCCCGGGGGTGGGCGAGTGCCCCAGCTCTTGGTGCGGGGTGGGGTGTCCTTGGGGAGCCAGAGGCAGGGTGGGAACGCGCCCACGGGTGTCCCTGCGCCTCACGCCTGCTTGTATCTCATGCTGAAATAGGTCCCATGTTGCAAAGGGAAATTCAGTCAAAGCCACAGAAGTGTCTGTGCCTGGAAACTAGAAATTGTGTCTGCTTTAGGCGAGAGAGCAGAAGATGGCTCCTGGCCATTTAAAAGCACACGCCTGCTTCTGAACCCTGGAGCAGGTGCTGCCGGCTGCTGCTGGCCCAGGCGAGATGGGAGCAGGGAACCAGAGCCACCCGTGCAGGTTTCTGGAGAGCCGCAGCCAGCCGCACAGATCTTGTCATCCTTGATAACCGGAAACTCAGATTAATTTTGACCCATTGAGCTCATCAAATCTCCTGTAACTAAATAATGGCTAAGGTGGAATACAGAAGAAGAGCAATTTTTGCCAAGTCTGGTGTTTCAGGCGGAGGTACGAAGTTCAGCCTCGGTCGCTGACTGTCGCGGCCAGAAGGATGCTGGAGGAGTCCGGAGAGGTGATCACACAGTCATATGGAGGTGGTGATCACATCTCAGCAGCCATCCCTTCATTCAGGGGCTTCCAACCACTTGTGTTTGCAGAGCCCTGGATGTTTTCCAGGACAGGCATTGAGCTCACACACAAATGTGAACCTGCTCCTCAGGAGCCCCAACCAGTGCTAGCTTGGTTTTGAGGTTTTGGTGGGTGGAAATGAAGGGATTGTGACATCTCTTCTGATTTTTGAAAGTCTGTTTTATTGTGATTGAGAGAGAAGATGAGCAGGGCTGAGGGCAGGGGTGAACAAGGCACCTGGAGATGTGGATGGGCACCTGGGGATGCTATAAAAACACCTCGCTCGGCCTGCTTCTAAATCCCAGTAGGCATCTATTTAAACGTGTAGGCAACTGCAAACTTGTGATATTCTGGTCTGATGACCTCTTCTGGCAAGTTGCTGGAAACATAGTAAGTTTGAGCCCCTGGCTGTGGTAATTTAATGCAAACACAAGGCAAGCTGGAACCAGCAGCGGTTGGAAGCAATCAGTTACAAACACCTGAGTGCTGCCGCATGCCACCTACAGCACCGTGGCTGTGAGTCCCGCTCCTGGCCGGTGCCGCAGCGCGAGCTCGCGCCTTGCAGCCCCGCAGCGGCAGGGCTGCCTGCATGGATGCGTGACCAGCCCCTTGCACAGAGGTCACAGCACCAAGGGGGTGATGGGCGGGGCAAAACCTCTTTACCCAGGGGGGAAATGTGGCTGATGCTTGAAAGCTTTATTCCCTGTGCTGCGCCCTTTGCGCAAAGGGGGAGAGGAGCAGGGACGCAGGGTGCTGCTGCCGCCCCGCACACCCACAGATGTGTGTCTCTTGTGAAGCCTCAGGGCCGTGCATGGGTCTGTGCTTGGGGAGCACTATTGCCCTCATTTTGCATGGGGGACGTAAGGTGGTAGGAGGCCGTCTGATCGGTGCCTTGTCCTTGATCAGATGAGCGGCAGGGCCAGGACTTGAGTCGAGGTCCCAAACGCTGGGGTGCTGCCGTGCCACTGTCTGCGGCTGAGCATGGCGTGGGAGGGGGGATAACCCAACCCAGGCACCTGCTAGAGGGGTCTGCCTTGCTTTTTTCTTTCTTTTTAATTTTTGTTGTTGTTGTTGGGTTGGTAAAGAAAAGATTGCAGTCCTTGTTTTCTTTTCAAGTGGGGATCTAACACCTTTCAGCAAGTGGAGGAGGTGGCAGACTGTCAGTGGCAATCTCCCACTTCAGAGACACCGGCAGAATTTATTGGCATTTTTGAGCAGAAGAGCAGTGCTGGTTCCCACATCTGGGCAGCAGCTCTGCCAGCAGCCACGGGGATGTCTTGCTCCGGGCGGGCCCGTATCCAACAGAGCCTGGATGAGCCTGTGTCAGATGTGGCGCGCTGATGAGACGAGCTGATCCCAAAGCCCGCGATGATTTTGCCTCATCACTCGCTGAGTGTCAGCAGGGCTCGTCCAGCGTGGGGAGTGCACGGAGGCTCCAAATGCAGACCTGTGCTGGGGGCTGGGACCAGGACGTCCCCAGGACAGGGACGTGGTGTCCTGCGGCAGCAGGGGTGCGGTTGTGGCAGCTGGTGCGTTGAGCAGGGCTGACCTGCAGCTGCCAGCCCTGTGCCTTCCTCTCCCGTCGAGGATGTGTTGTTTTTCGGAGGGAGGGACCTCAGATGAGCACAGCTTTGCAGGCGAGGGCTGGGGCAGGAGTGATGCATTCACACCGCATCAGTGTGGGACGTTTCTCAGGTGGGCAGGGATAAGGGTGAACGTGGGTATCCAGGGTTTTTCCATATTGTCTTGCTGGGGCCTCGGTCTGCTTTGTGCTCCTCTGAACGCAGCATGATTTTAAGTAGCAGCAGTCTCGTGGGGCTGGGCTGGTTGCTGGAACAGGGCTGCCCATTTTTTGAACCCAAACCATTAGAGGGTCGCTGCTCTCACAACATTTCAGCAGGTTATGTATTGTTAGTGGCATTGGAGTACTAATCTTTCTATTCTAACCCAGAAGCAAAATTGCCTAAAAGTCTGGATTTTTGCAAGTATGTACCTCTCTATTATTTGAAGGAAATTTGGAATATGTGTTCCTGTTTCTGTCTCATCTCTGTTTAAAGTATTATGCTGTATCATACTCCTCGCTTCTGGAGCAAAAACCCTTCAGCTATTAGATTTTCATCCCACTGTCTGCTGGCCGCTGCCAACATTTAACGGGTTGTGAACTACTAGTGGCCAAAAGCCATCTCTGCTGGATAGCCTGATTAAAGTGAGCCACTGAAAACCTGGCATATTCTAGAAAATGTCTGTGTGTAGAGTTCTCTGGAAAGAGTTGGGAAAAGTTTATAGCATAATGTTAGCACTCAGTACGGACGGGGAAATGTGATGGGTGTTTTTTTTTTTTAAAGAAAAAACAATATAAAGTAGCAGTTTCCAAAGATGTTGGACTATGAATCCCTGTCATCCTTCGGTATTTCTCATAGATCAAGATTTTAACTGGAAGGCACCGAAGTTGTGTGCTGTTGCATGTGGTTCCCTGGGCAGCTGTGGGGTCTGCGTGGGGAGGCAGCGGACTCAGGCAGGGCTTTGGGCAGTCAGTGTGGAGGGTCATTAAATGGGAAGGAAATTGTGGCTGAACCTCTGCTTGGGGGGACAGGCATCCGCAGCTGACGCAGGTGGTTTCTTCTCTGCGCTTGTCCTTTCAGATCCCAGGACGAGGGGCACGCGTCCCAGTGCAGCTCTCACAGGGTTGCCCCCTGTGAGGGCAGCTCCGGCCTCCCAGAGGCGGTGGGGTCTGGTGGCACCCCCTGCACAGAGGAGGGCTGCTCGGCCCCTGTGAGTAAGGGGCTGAGGAGAGGTTACAAGCTTTGGGGAGAAACTGGAATTGTGATGCTAGTCCCTGGAGTCTCCTAGCTGTAGTGTGGTGGTGTGCTGAGATTTGGTACCACACTGAGCTGCAAAATGCAGTGGATGTTCCCAAATAGTTTTGAAACAACTGCAGATCTTGAAGACAGAAGAGAAAAATATAAAATGGTAGAGAAAGAGGAAGCCTTCCATGCTTTGACCAAATAAGATAGGTGCTCAATTGCTGAATGCAATAGGACCATTGATTTTAAAAAGTTTTGAAATCATTCTGCTGATTTTAATTTTCTAATTGCAAAAAACAAAACAACAAAAAAAAAACACAAAAAAACCCCATAAAATAGGACTTCCAAAGAAGAAGCTGAAGATATACAATACTGGCAAGTAAATAAGCACAGTGCTTACAGATACCTAGAGAAGCTCTTTTGCTTCACACAGGTGCTGTCTGTGTGACTGCGTGCATGTGAGTTCGAGGGCTGGCCACAGGTCGGAGGATCTAGTGTTGAGACCTCAATCCTTTCTCACTTTCCTTAACCAGCCATCCAACTTGTTACTTGGATTTCCTCAGTCCTAAAAATGAGGGCAGAAGTCTCTATCTCATGTGTGTTAGTGTAGAGAAAAGGTAGCTTTGTGAGCAGCATGTGTCCCTTAAAGCACAGTTGACAGCTCCTAAGTTTGGAGGGCGCGGTTAATGAACAAAAAGACTTCTACCCTTGCATGCCAAACTCCCCAGCCGAGCCAGTGCCGGGAGCAGGTGGTGTTGCTCTGCTTCTGACCGCCTGTACCAAGACGTCTGAGCACGCACTGCACGCGGCAGCCCCTGCGGAGGACTCCTCGTCCGCAGCGTAACGCTGTGAGTCAGGGAAGCACCAGGTTTTATTGAGGATGCGTAAAAGAAGAATAGAATTCTGCTTATTATCTCAGAGCTTAATTGATTTGGCAGAACTAATGAGGAAAATACAGGAAAACATTTACTATAAACTATTGCTAAATGAAGCAGATTTGAACTGACACATGCAAAAGACCAGTTGTGTTAGGTAAGATGTTATTACTCTAATGGATGCTTTTTTCAGCAGTTGTACGGATATGCCTTCAATGCACTTCGAAGATGCAAAGTGCTAAGTGTTAGCAGTAGCAATAAGAAAAAAATAGCCTCTGAGGATCGAGGAGCCAAACTGACTGTTCACCCAGGATTCCTTCTTGTGGGAAGGAGCTTGAATATTTTGAAATTGGTTACTGAAGCTAAAGTTAAACATAAATGAGAAACCCAGCTTGAGTGGTATAAGGGAGGACTCTCCAGAGGACAAAGCAGCTAAGAAAATACAGTCTGAATAAATCAGACGTCTTATTCCAAACAATTTCAACAGGGACTCTTCAGCTGGGCTTTCAGAGTGGCCAGAATGCCCTTGGAAGCAGGCGCTCTCGGGCTGATAAATTCTCCTCTTTGTCCCTGCAGAACTGGGCAGAGGAATGGCGTTTCCAGCAGGGGGGATTTAAAGGACATACGAGCTCTCGCTGCTCCAGCACTTGCTGCTTTGACTGTGACAACCCCTTTGGAGCCTGTTGTTCGTTATCCTTCTGCCTACCCATTCCAGGGGGATTTGACTGTATAATCTGAAGTATTGTATTTAATGCAGGATGAAGACCAACATAATAAGCTTGACCAGTCTTCCTGGCAGCATGAAGGATGCACAATTTCGGTTAAAGGGCTGCATTTCACTGCTTTAAGCGGTTCCCCGATCAGTCGCTGGTGCTGCCTGTGGCTCTGGTTCCGCAGGGTGCACGAGAGCGGTGCCAGGGGACCCCGTGGCTGGGCGCGGGGGTGTCCTGGGGAGCTCTGCGCCAAGCAGGACCCGGCGGGCTGCTGCGAGCTGTCCCTTCAGCCTTCTCTGCCAGCAGCTGGGTCTCAGGGTCAGCTTTCCCTCCTCGCTTGCGGAAGCGACTAGCAAGGCTTTCTGACGTGCAGGGGTTCAGGAGCAGCTGGTTTCCGTGTGCCGGCTCCGAGCCCCCAGCCCAGTCTTGTCGTTGTTGCTGCGGCACCGTCAGCTGGCACCGGGCTGCACCGCACGCGGGCCCTGGGCTGCAGGAGGCGAGCGCGGCTGCTGCGGTTCGGGTTCAGCGGTTTGATCTGAGCCGGGTCTGGCCATCAGTTGGTTGAAGGTCTTGGTCTTTCTATGTCTTTGCAGATTCCCTTCTGAAACAGTTCCTCGTTTGCTCTGGGGGAGTGGGTGGGCTCGGCTGGTTAGGTCAGCGCTGGTCCCGCGTCTGACTGCAGGCACGCGGTCTGCTTAGCACCTCATTTTACAAGAGATGAGTACAGCTGTCTTTGCTGAAAACTCCAGAAACCAGTGAAAGGCATAACTAGCGATATGGGCACACTGGGGTGGACAGTGGCAGGGCCCTCAAGCACATCTTGCTGCGGCTTGTAATGAATCCTGATTAATCCCTGTGCAGTTGCAGAGCAGGTGTAAGGGGATGAAAAGTCCCAGAAGAATCACTTGTCTGCAGTGTTTGCTGTGCCCTGCCTTTCCTAATGGTGATTGTTACTGTGCTTGCTTGGTTTCACTCGTTATTTGCTCTGCTCGCTTAATCTGAGGGACACTGGTCTGAATTCCTCGGTCGTTTCAGTCAGGTGAATTCCCCATGTGAAGCTGCGGAAAGTGAATGTCAGGAGCTGGCAGGAAAGAGAAGGGGTTGAGTCAAGAGTAGGGAGAGGGAAGAAGGAGTTTTATAAGACAGGAAAATAAAAGCTTTTCTGTAAAATAAAAATGAAGATAAGAGGCTGAAAAACCGCCAGGCTTCAGGAACTCTGCAGAAACCAAAGAGATGCTTTTTGGCATGGGGGTGACATTTGTCTGCTGGAGAGGAGAGGAACTGGTGAACTGATACAGTCATTTTTCTCTCCATGCAGCCGATGCATCTATTCTGCTGGATGCCGCTGGCTTTGGTACAGTGAATGCTCGTTTGTCAAGGGAATGGTGATTCATGGGGATTTGACAGAGGGAATCTGTTGATAGTTTTTCATAAGCAATTACTGCTATTCAGCAAGCCGTTAACTTTCCCGACTCATGGTGGGAAAGCTCCTGTTGGGAAGGGGCAGTTTGGGTGCAGGGCTGTGAACGGAGCCGACGTGAGCCTGGCTTTATTCATGGTGGTGGAGAGCCACACTTCTGTGCACAGCAATGTGGCCAGCCCAGCGCGACCGCCGGTTCTCAGGACGCTGGCTGGGAACGCAGCAGCACAAGTGACATTCCCAGTAAAACCCGGGGCGAAACTGCCATTCGTCCCCCTCCCTGGTCCCGTCCCTCCGGCTGGTGTGAGGGCAGGGCAGGAGGGGTCCTGGCGCCGGCACAGGAGCCGTGCGGGTTGGGGCTGATGGGCTCTGCCCCAACCCTTCCCCACCACTTGGCTGGTGCTGGCAGCCTCTCGGCACTGTCCCCACTGGTGTCCCCACTGGTGTCCCCAGCTGCTGCTGCAGAGCAGAAATGTGTGAGACCCTGGCTGTGGGATGGCTGCTGGGTGTGCAGAGCTTGTGTGAAGGCAGCTGAGATGCCCGGCATGGCAAGGCACGGCATGGCACGGCACAGCATGGCACGGCGCGGCTGAACCACCCATCGCAACCCGCTGTGGGGCGAAGCGTGGGAGGGATGAGCCCAGTTCAGAGCCCACATTTGCTGGGCTCAGCATGCCGGTGCGTGGTCTGCGTGCACGAGGCTGGCATGCGACCCAGGGAGTGCGGCACGGCACGGCAGAGGCAGCTCAGACCAGTGCCCGTGCTGGAGGCAAACCCCGGCAGAATGGGCCCAGGAAGGTGACGAAGCATGGGCTGGGCACTGCTGTGAGCCGCAGCACTGGCGTGGTGCTGGTGGTCAGGCCCCTGCCCTGCAAGGGGTGGCTTCGCGGCAGTGTGACAAGCACGCATTTTGCAGTGATATTTGGGTTTTGTCCCCGAGCAGCACTGGCGCAGGGCCGTGGTGGCCCGGCCACCTGGGGCTGGGGTTCCCCCACCGGCAGCGCTGCCGAGGGCTGCGGTGCTCCCACTCGCAGCCACGCAGGGTGAGAGGCGGCCGGGCTGCGTGGCCGCACACGGCGGCTCTGGCTCCTAGGACGTAAATAAACACGGAGGTCGGCAGAAGTGGTCCCAAGAGCTGTGTGAGTGGCCTCTTGCACACACTTCAGGCCCTTCAGGATAACATCTGGGCAGATGTTATCTGCTGGCGTCAGCGGGGCCGAGCTGGCTACGGCACCAGGAATCCCTGTGCCTGGACACCGTCGGGACGGAGGAGCCGCTGGCGCGGTGGTGCCGCGACCCGTGGCTCCCTGCGGGCAGGACGCGGTCCGGGTCGCAATCGAGAGCAGACGGATCCTTGTTTGGATAGCCCGTTATTTGTGTTACGCTGGTGGCTAGCAGTGCAGCGTGGGCCAGGGCTGGCATTGTGCAAAGCACAGCAAAAACGCTGCTTCCTTGCTCAAGAGACTTGTCTGAATAAACAGCAAAACCAGGGTGCAAATTTCATTTTAAGCCTTTTTTGAGGACGTCTGCTATGCTGTGGGGGTGCTGATTGCTCAGTGTGCAGCAGCGAGATTCATTTTGCCAGTGGTGCTCAGCCTGAGTGCCTCAACTGGTCAAGAGTGCACATTGATTTGCCTCCCATTGCCTAAAAAACATGATGGGAAGTCAGAGGAGTTCTCTGATAATGCCTGCCTTTGCGGCAGCACTACAATTAGAGACCGCTTACGTCTCAAGTGCCTTAACAGTGGAGTCCTCTTCTAAGGATGACATTTTCCTCCAGGCATCCTAAAAAGCCTGTTTTTGACAGCTCTGGTTGCAACACTCTGGCAGATAAACGCATGATTGTGTGTACAAACTGCTGGCAACACTGGGAGGGCTCCGTAATGAATAGGCCGTGCCTGGGGACGGTTTCTGTGGCCGAGTCTGGGTTCTGCCGGACACAGAGGGGGGCTTGTGCTTTCTGTTTTCATAATGCGACCGAGTCTGCTGGCCACCATCTCTCGCTCTGCCCGTTTTGTTATGGTGCTTGTGGAATATTTCCACACTGGTTTTTAGCTTCTCTCCTTGTTCGGCTTTGAATCCATGCCCTGCTATTCTCTTCGGACAATATCCAAATTATTTTCAATATTCTGTCTGCAGTCAGAGATTTCCCTGAGTCATACCTAAATGTTAATAAAAGCCTAATGGTTTATGTTAAAGAAGGCGGGAGATAAGGCTAGAGCCCTTTTATCACAGAATTTAATGGCCTGAAAATGTCAGATGTGTGGGAGCAACTGCCAAATTTTGAGCCTATGAAGATGATTGCTAAGTCCCACAAATCAACAAGTTTGGAGCGGATTATCGGATGCTGGCTATGTCATTTTCCCAGGACTCCAGGCGTGCTAGGAGCCAACACTTTAATCCGCTCTGATACGATGCATGAAAGGGGTGGGTTCGCTTTCCTCTCGCTGCTGCACTGTGAAGCTTTCAGGCTCTCAGTAGCACAGTAAGGAAGAGCTTGCCTGCTGAAAGCAGAAGCTGCAGGGCTTCTTTCTGAACTGCAGCCTGGTTTTGATTCAGAAATAAACTCCATCTTTGCTTAAGAACTATTTTTAAGGTCACAAAGACAGGATACAAGAATCAGTACATTTCATGATTTTCCTGAGTGCTGCCTCACCACTCCTCTTCCTCCTTCTGTTTCCAGCAGACTTCCTTCCGAAACCGACATCCTGCGAGCCTGCCTCTGGGGTGCAGCGTGCAGGGCTGGGGGACTGGTAATGGAAATTCTGGTAAATCACTTCTTCAGTTTGTGCTGTTTTAGGCCTGAGATAAAGGACTGAACTTGCACTGTGAAAACAGCTGAATGCTTGAGCTCTGATGTGGTTGGAAGTGTTTTATCTCTGTCCCGCGTTGTCTTTCGGATCATGCTCAAGGGTTAATCTGACTAACCCTCCTCTTAGATGTTGCTCCTTGGCTTGGATTAATTTGCTCCATTTTTGAAATTTTGTAGAAATACAAAGTACACCCTCCTCGTAAGTGTGCGAGATGGCAGCGGCACCGCTCAGCCCGTGCTGGTTGTGAGTTGTCGGTGGCTGGCGCCTGGGGGCAGCTCCCTTGTAGCGTGAGAGTGGCAGGGGCAAATGATATGGGTGCAGAAGGACCTGAGTCTAGACCCCTCCTCAATATTTCTTTGAGCTGCTGAGTATCCACAGTGTGTAGCAGAAAAATAGTGGCAATGCAGTAAATGTCCACAGAGTTGTTATAAAATGCAAATGATAGAAAGTTACTGGTTTTGGAAGAAAACTTCTGTTTGTGCTTTTCCCACTGCAGGGCAGGTCAGTCTGGTGTAAGATGGAGCGAGATTTCACCCATTTTGTATCAAGAATGCCTTTCAGCACAACTTCTAAGTGAAATTTCCCAAGCTGCGGTGATTATCTGGAGTGATTGTCTGGTGCCTGCATAAGGATGTGACTTGGTCATATCCTGTTTACCCTGAAATGACAGAGTTAAAATATCTCCTTGGTGCTGTAGTTTACAGACAGAAGCGGCATATTGTGTCACCCCACCCTGGAGCCCAAGTGAGGGAAACACCATATGTCTCCTCCTGCCTGTCCTTCGGAAGAGCTGATGTCATTTAAAGAAAGGTGTTTTAGAGGAAGGATGTATGTGACCAAAATAATGCTTGGCCTGCATTAGAATAGTTACATCCTGTTTACCATGAAAAACACTTTGCGTTTATATTGGGTCTGTAAAGCGTGATTAATAAACAGGCAGAGGCAGCAGATAAGGAGCTTCCATTGGCTTCAGCCATCTGTGAGAGGAACGGCTTGCGCCCCGGGCTGGGGGGAGGCCGGCGGGCGACTGACACCGCTGCTCCCGGAGGCTCCTCCGGGACATGGCCCCGAGCGTCCTGGGGCTGCCGGTGCCTGAGCTGCCGCCGCGCCTCAGCCTCCCAGTGGGAAGAAGCCCTGGGAGCATCGGTTCGCGGATGTCGGTAAAGAGCGATGAAGAGGAGCTAGAGATAAGTGTCCCCAAAACAAATAAATAAAACCAAGTGCGTTTCTAAAGGTTTGGCTGTGAATGGAAGGAACTATTAAATCAGAAAAATGAATGGCTTTCCACAGCCTGTGTATAGCATAAAGAAATTGCGTTGCCCAGTTACAGGGGGAAACATACACACTTGAGAATTCAGGCTGCAGTTTTATTTTTTAACAGAATGAAACAGAATAAAACTGCAAAATACATTTAGCAAAGTCACTTGCATCCACAATCCTTGCTTCTTTCATCTTGCTCCCATACGAACCAAGCTGCAGCTCCAAGCGCGTCACCTCCCTTTTGGTGCTGGCCTGAGCAGAGGCCCGGAGGCTTGCCTCGTCCTCCCAACCTGCGGTCAGGAGCCAGTCCAGAGCCGGGGACTTTGAAACGACTGAAGAGACGGGAGAGCTGAGGGCAGTCTGGTTCCATTTGTGAAATAATAATAATGGTAATACGGGAATTGCGACACAAGACTGGTGCACTCAGCCCAGGAAGGAAGAGATGTGCTAAACAGGCTGGTCGTCAGCTTCTGCGTGGCAGAAGCATACGGTCCAGTATCCTAACAGACAGAGCCTCAGTCCTGCATTTATTCTGCTTAAATTAGCACTCCTGATTATTGTTTCAGAAGGGATCTCTGCAGTATGGCTGACTTCTGTAAGGCCTAAAGCATGCTCAGTGGCAGGGGAGTGGGTTGAGGTCCGTCAGCGGTCTTCTGCCTGGCCTGGTGCGTAAGTGCTTCCCGCAGCCAGGGCTGTAATCGCCTCTGCTTTTAGGCTAGCACCAGTCTGCAAATACCTGCAGTTGTCATCTTGTAGTGCATGCCAACACCCAGCGAGGGTGACAGCGCAATTGCGGCTTCTTTTGAGATGAACCTGAAATGACACTGCAGATGATGTGGTAATGGCCCTCGAAACATGCCCATCATTTGCACGGCACCAGCTGCCCCCTCAGCACTTCATAAAAGCTGCTGTGGGAGTGACAGCAGGTAGATTGTGGCAGCGAGACTGTTGTGATATTCAGACGTTGTTGAATCCATCCACATTGTCTGAGCAGAAATTATAAGGAGGATCTCTGAGGATTCAGGGTGAGAGTGGTCATAAATCTTGGGTGCATCTCAGCAGGGAAAGAGAAATATGAAGCATCGGTTTAGTTTTTAAATGCTGCCGTCATGCAGCAATGGTGCTAATTAATTTAACACAGAACGGTCAAGTCTGTTTGTCTCGCCGTGGGCCAAGTAAGCCAAATACCTGCTCACAGACTAGGTTCACGGATAAGGAGTCCTTAAATTTTTTTCTCTGCCGTTGTTCTTTTGCACCTGTTAACGAATGGGAGCGGGAGCCTTGATACCAGCCTGGACAGCTGTCACTGGCAGCACCGGGCACAAAGCTCCGCAGGAGCTGCAGTTGGGCTTCCAGGCTGCGCATCGCGGCCAGCTCCCGCCGCAGCTGGGCTTCTGCTGGGGCTGCAGCTCCTGGCCTCGGGATATCCTCAGTTTAACTTTTTGTAAAACAGCCAGCTCCTGCTCCCCTACAGCTCTGGAAGCAGCTTGACAAACAAGCCAGGGGCAGATAATGAGTGTCTCGTGGTCTTGTGTGCAGGGCACAGCTCGTACTTGCTCACCGGGGCACGGCGGGCTGCGAGCGGCTGCAGCCCAAGGGGCCTGGCCGGGTGGTCACGGTGGCTCCAGCAGTTCTGGGACAAGTTTTGCTGCTGCTGCTCTCCCCTCTGTGCCACGGGGTGTGGGGACACCTCCATCACCGATCTGCTCCTGCCTGGCCAGCAGCCTCCTGCCTTTCACGTCTGCTGGCCTGATCCTGCTCCCGGGCTGCTCTCCTCGTGTCTCAGCCTGTCAGCAGGCTGCGCCTGCAGGGAGGTGTTGCATGACTTGGCCAAGCGAGTCAGGATCTGACCAGTGGAAATTTTGCCGTTGACTCCAGCAGCGGCAAGATCGGAGCCTGGATTTACAGTCCTGAGGGTCCCCAGCAAGCTTGGCTTTTTTCCTCTGCCTTGGCTCTGTTCTCACTCATTTCCTCACTTACTTGCAGGGAAATAATGTTCTGAGTTCTTTTACTTGAGGAATCTTCCTCTCTCCTGTCTGGCTCGCAGCCGCCTGGTGCGGCAGCGGTGCCCACAAGGGAGATGATGGCGGGGCCGTGGCGGGGCCGTGGGAGCAGAACGGGCGGCCGTGGGCAGGGCTGGTCCCCCGCCGCCTCCAGCAGCCATCCTGGTGCTGCCCTGACCCTGCCCGCAGCGTGGTCAGAGCCCTCCGTCAGCTCGTCCGAGGTGACCCGGCAAAGCCTCTTCCTCGGGCTTCCTCAGGTCAGGGTCTGGCTCCCAGGACAGACCTCGCAAGCACAGGGGAGGCTCTATCTCCGCTCCTGCCCCTGCATTAACCTGCATTTTCCCACTGAACGGCTCGGCAGTAAGGCCTTTTTCCTGGCGGCGGCGGGCAGGACCTGGCCGGGTGCGGCTGCTGACGCGCGCGTGTCCCCGCAGCTGCAGCCGGAGCAGCTGGACTGCGGAGCAGCACATCTGCAGCACCCGCTGGCCATCGTGAACCCCGTCACCGCCACCCCCGTGTTCACCTACAACGGCCTCACCGCAGTGGCGGTCGCCAGCATCAATAACTACACCGTGGTGTTCCTGGGCACCGCCAGCGGAGGACTCCTGAAGGCAAGTGCGGGGTGCTGAGGCCGGGGGGACGGGGAGGGCGGGGGGCTGCCCTGCCAGCGCTGCTGGTTCGTACGGGGGAGATGTCCGTTGTTGGGCTTATCTTAGCACTTGCCTTCGTTTGGCAATAAAGAAGTAATTGGACGCTGCTGTGATCTATACAGTGATATATGCTGCCTGGTGGCTGGTGGCTGTTAATTACTGTTCAAGGCTGCCATGCGAGCAGGATGTACTTGATGAAACCTGTGCTGGAAATGTTATTGTGCAGCATTTAATTATTAACAGCTCTTCTAATAAATTCTCCCTATGAGCTGATGGCTTTTGAAGGCTCCGTATAGACAGCGGAATGACTGAGCGATACTTCACCGGTGCTGAGTCCAAAGCAGGTGTGAATCCAAGCATCTGATGGGGTCAAAGTATCTACTTTAAAAAGTGCGCCAAAGGCAATGCAGAGCAATGCAATGCCTGGAGCCAAGACGCAACGCCGAGGTCTCAGTAACTTTAGCGCTTGAACTTTGCCAAAGAAAGTTTCAATTCCAGCCAGACACAACAGTTTGGTGTATGCTCAGCATCGAAAGTCCATAGAGGAGAGGGGGAAGAAAGCCCTGGAGGAGAGACATGGCTGGTATCTGCTTTGTCTCAGCCTGGAGTGAGTAGCGCATAATGTGGAATATTGGATCAAAATGCTTGGAGAGAAGAAAACTGATCCCATCTCTTCCCTTGCTTCCAAGTGCTCCCGGCAGAAATGTGGGAACAGTCACAAAGCAACTCGCTGCTTTGATTTTTGCCCGAAGGGGCAGGTAATTCACGAGGGTGGGAGGAGGCTGGCATCCTCGCCAGGTGCACTGGCCCGGGAGAGAGGTGCATACCACACGCAGAGCAGCCCGTGTTCACACAGTATTAACAGCTCCGCTTCCATTACCATTTCAGAGAAAGCAGTCTTATCTGCTGAACCTCCATTAGGGAGAGGCTCCTGGCTACCCTTCGCTGGGATAATTTGCTCAGATAGCTCTAATCTAATTCTACAGCACAGCTGCATAACCAGAAGCCCTTTTACCTTCGGGCCTCCTTGTTATTTGGCACGGGATACAAGATACTTTGCGTGAGTTATCATTCAGATTTGCTGCCTGAGAAAAGACAGCAAAGGGGCAGAAATAGTGCTCAACTGGCTCCTGCCAGCAGCAATTATGGCTGCCAGGGTATGGGGAATTAATCAGATAGGCTGCAGACGGGCATCTCATGAGGGCCGTTATCTGTGCCACGTCCAGCGAAGTCATTAAAGGAAAAGCAGTGCTTGGAAGGCAGCGGCCAGTGTGGAGGTGTGGCAGGGCGTCACATCCTTTAAGGAGGCCGGGGTGCAGGAGGGCTCAGTGCTCTGGCTAGCCACCTCGTCTCGAGTTATGAGTCTGTAGAAGGAGATGCTGTGGTGGCCTCATGCAGAACTGCAGCCCCCCTGGCTGCAGCCACGAGCCGGGGGCGTGGTGTGGGCTGTCTGTGCTCTCGGCCGTTCCCCCGTGCTCTCGCTAGCACCGGTGCAGCTGGGGTGGTGGATGCACGTGCTTGGACAGACAGGTGTCCCCAGCACGTCACCAGTCCGGCTCCAGCGGGAGGGCCGGTGCTCCCTGCACAGCTGCTGGGGCTCCCCATGGGCCACGAAGCTCCGTGCGGATCCAGGGGACGTGTCTGGGAGGAGCAAGCATAGGATAAATGCGCCCGAGAGGCAGGGGGACCTGGGGACAGTGCCTGGGAACAGCCAGGTGTTACAGACGACCTCAGCAAGAAGAGAGAAAGGATGGCGGCCAAGCTGAAGGGGAGGGCGTCAGGGCTCGGTTCTCGCACGTTGTGGGAGATCTCGGGCAAATTTATTAGCTTCTGGATAGCCAGGCTTTAAAATAGGGATAATGATAGTTCCCCTCTTTTCTACATAGCATCTTGCAGTGCCTGCATATCGCTTCTAGCACAGGCAAGGCCTGTGCGTTGAGCTTGTGCTAGCTATCTTACTAGGACACGTTGGTGCAGCTGTAATGTAAGAATTAATTAATCTTATGTTAATTAATTAATCCAGACTTTAGAAAGAACAGGCATACTTGGTCCTTACAATTATTGTCTCCCTTTGCTAGTAAGGAGGTAGGAATTTTCCTCGCTCCCTTTCTGTTTTAAGCTGAAAAGTGACTGTCACACAAAATTGTGTAGCCCCATTGTTATTTCCTCTCAGCAATGCCACATTTAATTTGCTGAATTTTCAAGTCAAATGCCAAGACTTTCTGGGATCTGAAAGGCAGGCCGATGCTTTGCAGCCTCCTCCATCACTGCCAGCAGTTCAGCTGGTGATTCATGAGGCAAGGTAGGATTCAGCTCTCCCGATGCAGCTGCCATGGTCTCCTGGAGTTACCAAGGATAAAAGCTTCTTCTGGCCGGGAATGACAATACTTGTTTTTCAAATATGCAGGGAGAAGGGGATGCCATGTTATACAAGCACATCGCTGATTTTTCCTGGTTTTCATTACGCTTTGGAAATGAAATGTTCTTTGTAACAAAGATGCACATATGAATGTAATGAGGGCTGAAGGCTGATGCCACTTACATTGGGGTACAGCGAGAGCAGCACTGCTGTGGCGTGCTGGTGTTGCACTGACGTGGGAGCAGTTATGCGGTCGTGTAGCCAAGCTGTGCAGTGGGTAGAGCCTTAGGCTAGAAGTTTTCCAGGCAGTCTCTTAAATAGAGGGCTTTAGACTGAGAGACCAAGGGATGTGAGGTTTGTTCACGAGGCATTGCTCCTGGCTGTGGTGTGTGTAGATTATAAAGCATTTAGAGATTTGCAGCACTTGAAAACGTGGAACACCTTTAGGTACCATTTTGATTCTTCCTTGGTTTGGGTTTATAACCAAGGAAAAATAGTCTTCTCCCTGTGGTGTTTGAAAAACGGTCTCAGTGAGTGTCTTCTTCTCACTACAGATTAACCTGGACAGTGCCATGAAGGTTGTCAGCAGGAGATCCATTTCAGTGGCTTACGGAGAGCCCGTCCACCCCATCATGCAGTTTGATCCTTCTGATTCCACCTACCTCTATCTGATGACATCCTATCAGGTGAGATCTGTTTTTGTCAGGAAAATCGCCTGTTGAGCAACGTCCATTTGACCTAGCCTCAGCATTAAGCTGTGAGCAAGAAGGAACGATAACATCTGCTGTGACATTGATGGGCAGAGCAGAAGAAGCTGAGAGCTTTGACTGGTGTCAAAGCGCGTCTCGGACCTGTCCCAGGCTGTGCCTGCGCCTGCCGTCCTGCCCAGGCAGCAGTCCTGCCAGCGGGCGGGCTCGTCAGGAGCCCTCGGCTTCTCCGTGCCTCCCACCCGCCGTTCTGAGCAGCGGCTGTTTTGGGTCCTTGTGCCTTCAAGCTGGGCAGTGGGCTGGGGTTGAGGTATGGTTTGCCAGCCTTATTTTTAGAGCAGTATGAATTTGAACGCACACAAGCTTTTTCCCTGCCTTGTGATGATTTGCTGGAGTCTGGGGCGGGGAAGGTTCCTGTTATCCACATTGGCTTTCCTGTCTTTGTGGTGGTAAAATGAAAGGAAGAGTGAAAGATACTGAAACTGATCCCACTTATGGGAGTGTGGAAATAAGCAGCGGCTGTTGCTTTATAGAAAACCGAAAATTATGGCACACCGTCTTTAGGGAGGCTTTTAGGAGACCCTACAAACAAAAAGTCTGCCTGTCAGGAAGGATCCATAGGGGCGGCTTCTGCACAGCCTTGCTGGCGGGAGCGCTGGGATGGGGGGGTCTCCTCAGAGACTGTGGACGCTGCAGCAGGTAGAAACAGACAGTCTCATCTTCGTCAAGTGAGCAGAGGAGGAAGATGAGAGCTGAGTGCTCCAGGCTCTGGTGGTTTGTCCTGAATTACATTTTAATCTGTTGAAACAGATGCACAACCCCAAATGTTATATGTTGCATTTATATTTTCCAAGCCCTAATTCCCTGCAGATTGGTCATTATCATTTCACAGAACACTCCCAGGATGCCTCTTCAGCTGATATTTCAGACTTTCTCTTCTCAGCGATCAGGCTGTGCTCTGGTCCTTATTCCTGGCTTGCTGAAACACCGAGTGCAGCACGTGTGATGCTCTCATCTGCTCTTTTCTTTCCCAGTAAACCAGATGAGTTCATTTTTCGTTGGTGCAATGAGTACCTGGGAGGCTCCCTGGGAGCTTGGGGGCAGCTGAGCGCAGCGGAGCCGGGGAGCAGTGGATGGCTGCAGGCGAAGCTGGGCTCAGGTGGAGGAGCCACTGGGCAGCTGCGCTGCTCTGGTGGAGCCTGGGACTGCCAGCACCTCCTGTCATTGGCCCCTGAATTACCAAACTATTCGGTTTTCCCTCCCAAATGTTCAGAAATCGAGGGAGGAAAAAGCAGAAACCAACTCACGGTTTCCCTCCAAGTGCTCCTATAGAGCAAGCTCCCAGTGGTGCTGTGATTTCTTTAGAAGTTAAGGTTTCCAAAGTGGTGTTGCTTTGTGGTCATTTTCTAAATAGCCAGATACCATTCAGCTCTGTCGAGAAAGGAGCTTTCCGCAGGCCTGAGGGAGCTTTTCACAGTCAGGGACAAGCTGTGAAACTAGCCAAAACAGTCTCCGTCTGAGTCGCTGGTGAAATGTCGCATCACTCTTTGTAACTTTACCATCACACATTGATTTCGAAGGTGCTGGCTGAAAAGCAGCAGCTCAGCCCCGTGCTGCTGCGCACCTCGCAGGGCACTAGCAAGCCCGTCACAGCATCCATACGGTCCCTGTGCGGCCGGTCGCGCCTCCACCAATGCTTGGTCCAGGCTGGCTGCTGTGGCAGAGCTGCCACATCCAGGTTGAGTATTTCTGTGGTGTTTTAAAACATTTGGACGCAATCGTGCTGTTTTTGTGCAGATGACGCGAGTGAAGGTGGCTGCCTGCAACCAGTACTCGACGTGTGCGGAGTGCCTGGCTGCAGCTGATGCTTACTGCGGGTGGTGCACGATGGAGACCAGGTAGGACTTGTGTCCTGGTGCATTTCGGTATGGGCTTTGGCCCTCAAGCCCAGCCAGGAATTTTTGGTGCTTTCTGTATTTCCACTAAGTCACACTACCGCTAGCCTTTGTCCATTCCTCACAAAATACGTGCTTTTACAAACAATTGCATATGGTCTCAAACTGTTGGGATGCACTTTTGAGCCAGCATTTAACTGTAGCAGCATTGTTATGCTGCAGTGAGTTGCCAGTGCAAAGAATATCTTGCAGGCACCCAACCATGGGACTGTGAGAGCCAACACCCTGCTAAAGAATGTATTTTTACCCTTGCAATTATTATTTATGAGCAGGAGACAATCAACACTCAACTAGGAGTTTACAAAATTAGACTCCATATTTACAAATTGAAGAAGTCAGAGGAAATGTCACCTTTTCCTGCCCTGGTCTGGACTGAGCGTGGCCTGCTCTCGCTTACCCCGAAACCCAGTGCTCCGTTGGTGCTGGCGGGAGCACAGGCTCTTATCGTGGCAACCAGACTCTTCAAACGAAGCAGCAAAGCTTTAGGCTTAACTGAGCGGATGGAGGAAAAAGATGTAGACACAGGATTTTCTCAGGCTTTCATCACAGTGATATCAACATTTTTATCAACTGTTTTTGCAATAATCAACCACGACTTGTTCGCATGTGTACTGCAGGTGCTCCCTGCAGCACGAGTGCACGAACTTCACAGAGGCCAATTTCTGGGCGAGTGCGAGCGAAGGAGTGCAGCAGTGCCCTTCAATGACCATCTTGGAGCCTGAGATTAATATCGACAAAGAGAACCCGGTACGTTTGATGTGAACACTAAATTAATAGTGCGCAGCATCCCGTAGGGTCATTACCCGCTCTCAGGGCTGACAGACACCCGTGCACCCCCGGTGCGGCAGCGCTGCCCCGCGCAGCTCCGAGGCGGGCCGTGGGGATGCTCAGCTCTGCCGCACGCTGCCAGGTCAGGCCCCGTTTTTCAAAAGCAGCTGGGGGGGTGCCCGCACCTCGGTGCTCTGGCAGCCAGCAGGACGCCGAGCGAGGAGGTGAAGAGAGCTTTCAAGGCTGCTAAACGATGAGACGCACTGGAGAGAGGGACTGAGTTTCGGTATGCAGAACACAGCCGCAAACAGCGAAATCAACGCGTTCTCTGGTTTTGTGTTGTTGCTGTTTTCAACAACATTTTAATATTTTAAATGTTTTCATCAAGATATTTTTGTTTAAAGGCAGACCATCCTCCAATGACAAAAATCTCTCTGTGCCAAAGTTCTTGGCCAGCCCTACAGGGGGCAGTGGCCCGTGGGGGGCAGCAGCAGGGCCAGGGCCGGGCCAGGCTGGAGCGGGGCAGCTCAGAGCACGCTGCTGCGGCTGGGTGGGCAGGGCTGCTGCGGCAGGAAAGCTCCGCTTTCCTTTTGTCTCGGCATGGTCATCCAAGAAAGCCCTTGGCTCGCTTTGAATGTCAGCTGGTAGCACGCCGGCTACATTTGTGGAAACTCGTGGTGACGGAGGTTTTACTACTGAAGCAAGTTTTTGTATGCATATGGCTTTTTAGAGTTCGAAATGCACAAAATGAAAGAAAACAGCTATCGGTGGACTTGTTTTGGAGTTGCTAGCCTATGAAAACCTTGTAAAACATTGACAAATTCTAAATATGATTTTCTGAGCTAATAACTGATTTTTTCCCAATTATAGGCCCTGATAATACAAATAAATGGGACTATTCCAAACCTAAATGGAACAAACATTTCGTGCGATTATGGAAATAATATCCACACGGTAGCCAGAGTTGCCGGAGATTATGCAAACCAATTTATTTACTGCAGTTTACTTCCACGTGAGAAATATCCAACATTTCCAGATGACCAAGGTATGTGGAGGAAAATAAGCTCAGTTCATTCTAGCGACTTTTATGGAAATAGTTTTTCATTAGCTTTTTTTTTTTTCCACTTGTATGTGCATATAATGCATATGGGGAAAAAGACCCAAGCTGCTTCTGTTTCACAGGGCATATGACTTTAAAGGCATTGCAGCATCTTAACACGAATTGACTATTTCAAATCTATCAATTTTTGTTTTGAACAGCGGAATTTAAAAGCCAGTTCCTGTGCTTATTTTATTAAGATTTATCTCGTTAAAGCTTCTGCTTTAGATTCAATAAGTACTAAAACAAAAAGGTTTTAGCCCTGTGGAAATAATATAGCTACTTATATTGATACTTGCAATTGCTTTTGCTTAATCTCCCTTCAAAACATACGGTGCCCTTCAGGAGAAGTTCTGGAAGAAGAGCAAATGCATACCTGAAGACAGCTCAGAAGCTCTAATCCTATTTATGCAACCAAAAACCAGACTGAGATCTTCCAGTATTCCCCCTGTTTTTAGATGTGGCCAAAATCTGATGCCCATCTTGAGGCTGCGTGGAGCTGCGCTCCAGAGGCCATGGGCACCTGCGGCTCTGTTTGAAGTCAGACGAGCGTTGCACTCGAGCTTGCCGGAGCTGAGCGCTTGGTGACGGAGACAGCCCCATTTGTTTGCTCCTCTGAGCAGTTTGGTGCTTCCTTCCAGACTTGAGTGCTTGTTAAATTTTTATCTTTCAAGCCTGGAGTGAATGCTCTATTGAAGATGATTGACTTCAGTAGGAGAAGAATTAGCTACTCCTTTTGAAAATCCCACTTTTCATAGGCAAGTTTATAAAGCTGCATTGTTTTTCTCCCTAGCTATCCAAAGAATGGAAGATTATTAACTGTTTTGTATTGTTGGTTACGGCAATGTCCAAATGAATTTCTGGAATCCAATGCACTGATTTATTGTACATATTCTGAAAGAGGCATTGTCTCTTGTCCCTCTGCTTATATGGCAAAATTGCGAAAAAAAAAAAAAAGCAGCAATTTTGGGGGGAGGGGGGATCTAGCATAGCAGCACTATGTGGCCAAAAAGGGATTTCCACTCTCTCTACGGGTTTGTTGTCATGGGAAAAGTGAGGGGGGGTTTTAAAACATGTTAACTAACATGTTTTAATTACCACATTTTTTTTAAATATCATTTAACACCTACTGTAAGCGAAGACAATAATTAACTCTGCTAATTAACACTTGCACAACACACAGGAATTTTCTGCTGAAATTTGCAATGTTCTTTTGGTGAGGGTGACGTAAAGCGTTGATTTAAGAGGGAAGAGCTTGAAGTCAGAGGGCACAAGATGAATGGTCCAAGCTCTGAAATGCAGCTCAGAGGAAGCCCTAGAGAAAACAAATCAGATTTAGCCGTTGTTTTCCCAAGGGTCTGTCTTGTCTTCTAAGAGCGAGCACGAACGAGTGAGGCTCTTGCAATCCAGTATTCTTTGGCTTGATTCTCTCAGACCACGTGATCGTTGAAACTGCTCTCCGGGTCAACAGCAAAAATATTATCCGGGCCAATTTCACCATCTACGATTGCAAAAGAACTGGAAACATTTACCCAAAGAGAGCGTAAGTGATCTGGGTTTGCATGCGGTGGAGCTGCCTGGGTCTGTGAGGGGGCGGTGGCCAGGCGCGGGCAGGATGGTGATGGGTCCATGGTGCCTGTGTCTCCTGTTCCTGTGCACCATGCAAACGGGGGCAAATCCGGTGATTTGAGGGCGGAAAGGTGTGCGCAGGCTGGTGAAGGCCCCCCTGCCCACGGTTAATTGGGCGAGCTCAGCCCCTGCCAGCGGGACGCTGGGGGCCTGGGCAGGATTTGGCAGGAATGTGTCTGCTGCACTGCCAGGGATTTACAAAGGAGGGTCCTAGCGGCATCTCAAGCCATCTGGACATGTTGGCTTTTTTTAAACAGGAATAATATTTTTGTATAAAACTCGCTCTGTTAACCCTCAGGCAGCCGAGCCGGCCTCCCCCTCGATGCCTGTGGGGGTGCTGCGGGCTGTATCCGCGCCCTGCTCCCGTGGGTTACTCACGGCACAGCCGTGGGCAGCGGAGATGTCCCCGGGGGCTCAGTGGGGGCACGAGAGCAGCGCTGGGCCGCGGGGAGGGGGCTGCCAGCTGTGGGGATGTCCCAGTGCCTGCCCCCTGCCCAGCGGCCCCGTCCCTCTCCAGCCCCCATCCCCTCCTGGTCACCCTCCAACGTGTCCCCCACCTCCCACCACAACACCGGGCTCAGCCCCATGGGCCCTGGGCTCCGTCTGTCTGTGAGGGCACAGAGCGCACGGCGGGGTCCTCGGGGGCTGTTGAAGGCTGTGGGAGGGCTGAGCAGCCAGGAGGGCAGGGGGCTGGGAGGAGGCGAGGGAGCAGGGGGAAGCGGGCCTCGAGATGGAGGGAGGGAGGACGAGGACGACACAGATGTCCCCAGCTCTGTGTGAAACCTTCGAGGTCCGCTGCTCCTGTGGGCTGCTGGACGAGTCGGGCAGAACGCCACGCCACTGCCGTGCTGGAGCTATTGGCCATCAGGCGTGACGGGGCAGAGGGGCAGGGAACCATCCAGCATCACCCACAGAAGTTCACTCCTGTTTCAAGTGCATCGCGGCGCAGCCTGCCATGGTGATCCCCTGGTCCTGCTCCCCGGGGCTCCCACTGCACGCACGGTGCTGCTGGGAAGAGCGAGCGTACCTGGCTCCGGGGAGAGCCCGATGGGATGAAAGCGCTTCCAGCTGCGCAGGGATGGAGACCATCCTCGGTGGCTCCGAGCCTGCCTGTGACCTGCAGCCAGGGTGGTGGCACTGCAGTGGTGACACCTCAGCACTCCCCATGGGGTGCCGAGCAGGGGCGGCATCGGGCATGGGCAGGTCTGCGTGTCTGTCCCCAGTCGGCTCCAGAGAAAGGAGGAGAGAAAATGCCAGCGCCTGCAATACATGTTTTTTTCCTAGCTACATTAAAGATTGAACACAACGTGTGGAGATTTAGCGTGTGACTCAGGCTCGGCTCCACTGAGCAGCCTGCAGTCTACTTTTCTCACCGCACCTCTGGCATTTCAGGTGCACCAGCTGCCTCTCGACCAAGTGGAAGTGTTACTGGTGCCCCTCCAAGTACATGTGCGTCTCCAACCTCTCGCAGTGTGAGGATGCGCTGCAGATGAAGGTAAGGGCCGTCGGACTTTGCTGTTTTACAAGATCTTCCCGTGCTGCTGTGTTGTTGCTGTCACCTTCCTTCTCTTCCTGGGGGATGGAGGCCGATGGCCTCGGCGTAGCAGCGCTGCCCCGTTCAGTGCGGGGCAGCTCCGGGGACCGAGCCTCTCTGTGTCTCCGAGGTACCGCCTGGCCGTGGGAGGCCCCCGCACCCCGGGGCGCCGACACTCACGCCCCGTCCTCAACGTGCCCAGCAGCTGGGGGTGGTGAGGGCTGCTCCGACACCCTGCTCCCAAGTGCCGTGCTGGCAGTGCTGCCGGGGTGCAGGGACAGTGGCAGAGCGCAGGCCGTCTCGCTGCACTGTCCCCATGACCGAGCCATGCTGTGCCGAGCTGAGCCGTGCCGAGCTGTGCTGTGCTGAGCTGTGCCAAGCTGAGCTGTGCCGTGCTGTGCTATGCCGTGCTGTGCTGTGCTGTGCTGAGCTGTGCCATGCTGTGCTGTGCCGAGCTGAGCTGTGCCGTGCTGTGCTGTGGTGTGCTGAGCAGTGCCGAGCTGTGCTGTACGGTGCCGAGCTGAGCTGTGCTGTGCTGAGCCGCGCCTCCTCCTGGCTCCCCAGCCACCAGCCCAGAGCCCTGTGCGTGCCAGGGGCTGGCAGCCTGGCGAGAGCATTCGGCTCCCTCGGAGGCTTCAACAGCCTCTGACCCTTGGCTCTTTATCACCTCTCAGGGCTGGAGTAATGCTGCTATTTCTCTGCATCCTGGGACGCCTGGGTTTGAGTAATAAAATAAGTGTATCAATACTTTACAATTCAGTTAGCTTTGACTTGGCTGTTGTGGTTTGTTAATAATTTGCTAGAACACCACTGGTACTCATCTGAAGGAGAAAATTGCCCCTTTCCAAATTATGGCTTTTAATAACCCAGAGGCTTGGTGTGTTCCTGCTTCTGAAATTTAAATTGAAGTTAATTTAAATAAAATTGGCTTTTTAGCAATCAATCTGCTGTAGACGCAAGCCAAGCTTTTACACTGTAAATTGAATATTCCTTTGGCACTGGTGTGCTGAGCCTCATCTAAGCTCTTCTGGAGCCTCTCTGTGCTTGTCACCCCGAGGAGTTTGGTCCCGCGTCAGTCCCCGGAGCCGGCCCTTTGCATCCTCTCCCCTTCAGCAGGAAGCGGGTAGGATGCACGGAGCGCCTGGGACGGGGCAGGCAGATACAGTCAACACATGGCAACTCTGTACAGTATTGTCTAATTATGAGAACAATATGAAATGTTTCCTGCCACTGTTGGGTCGCAGCTGGTTGATTGTTCCCTGGGAATGCAGGACATATTTCTTCTGCTCTGTGAATTGTTTCCGAATGGATTGTGCTTTCTTGTGAATATCTTAACTGTTCATAATGAACAGTTTAAGAAAGCACCCTTTGCTTAGCAACTTTCCCAAGTTTCATAAAATACCTGGCATTTGATCTTGCTGTGTGGATGGGGGCTGAGCATTTGAAAGCCTCAGCCATTCGTTGCTCAGCACGCGGGACAGACGCACGCATGCTGCGCAGTGCCGCTCTGCCCAGTGCCCGGCCAGGGGCTGTGTGCGGGCTCCAGGGGCCGCTGCCGGCGCAGTGCGGGGCCGGGGGGCTCGTGCTCGCGGGGCTGGGGGCAGCCTCGCCCCAGGACACCGCGGCTGGGGGTCGGGGGCAGCGGGGAGGGGCAGCCCGACTGCGGGGGTGGCCGAGGGCCACAACATGATCAGTGGTTTTAATCGCGGCTGGTGCACAGGATGATTCTCATTAAACCTAGAGGAAAAGCTGGGGCTGTTTGTTAGAGGACTTCTAAAGAAAGTCCTGCATTATTGGATCGACTTTTTCTTTTCCTTGACAAATCACTGCATACCCTGCAACTTTACCAGCAAATGCAAAAATTGCCTGAAATAATTTGTGCCCTTTGACATAAGTGCAGCCACTTCTTGAAGCACGGTGAGACGAGCGGTTATGCAGAGAAGGGAGAAGCGTTTGCCGCGGCTGAGCCCGGGTGTCCCGGCTGGGTGGGAGCCCGTGGGGGCTGGCATGGCTGCACCTTGCCCGCCCAGCGCCGGTCTGCGCCCCTGGACCCACCGGGGCAGCTCTCTCGCGGGGCCGCAGGGCCGCGGGCATGGGTCCGGAGAAGCCGCACGTGCCGGGGCACCATGCCTTTCCTCGTGCACCAGTCGCCTTGCGCACTGGGAAGAGCAGTGGGCGAGAGCCCGAGGCACCTTTGTGGCGAGGACAGCTGCGCCTGCCCTTTCTCACTCGCCTCTGGTCTCTTACTCCAGAGCTACGGTTTGGCTGGATGTTGCACCTGGTTTAGGCAGGTCCCCATTTTATCTCTGTGGCCTTTCTGAGCACTCTCCCCACTGGTTTCAGGGAGCAGCCTGCAGGGTAAGGTGCTCTGTAGCCCTGGAAACAGGGCTCCTCGTGCTGCAGTCTGAGCCGTCAGTAAATAAACCATTGCTTGTGTGGTTGCACCTGAAAACCGGTCCACCAGGAAGCCAGCATCACACCAGCTTCATCCACAGCCTTTTAAACATTCAGACTCATTGCCCTGATCCAGACGTGAATGATACAATCAGCTGGAAAGCTCTATTTCTAGCTGCTGATGAACAGCAGGAGAAAGGACTGCAAGACGACGAGTTAATCAGTCCTCTAAAGTGTATTTATCTAGCAAGCTATGCCAGCTGCTGTGACATGCAAGGACACACCAGGCCACAGGAGCATTAGCATGAATTTCCAGTGGTAGCCCCACTGGTTTTATTTTAACTCTTTTGGTTCTCCTCAGTGAGGCTTGGGACTGAAATCTCTCTCCATTGCTTTGCTCTGTTGTTTTACTTCTCTTATCATGTGCATCTCTGTTATTTAATCTCCTTGTTTAGGTGGCACCAACTGTGCTTGGTTAAGATGAGCATCCTGATAAGAAATGAAGCGTGTTTTCCACAGTCAAACAAGCACTTCCAGATAGCTCCCTGGTAGCTCCCCAGCTCAGCGTGCAGAGGAACCCCATGCCCACTGCATGCCCGGCACCGGGGATGCGCTCTGCCGTGCATCTCCGCGCCAGGCTCTTGCCTCTCTGCACACACCAGGAGCAGCAGCACTGTCAGCAGCGGTCTCAGTGGGGCAACCTCTAGTGCAAGCGAGGAGGAAATCTTGCCTGCTGGAAATTATTCTGCATAATGGGCCAAATATTTTGTTGTCTTTTACCCCAGTGGCTCCACTGTCAAAGGCATTAATCTGTATATACCCTGGGGCAATGGAGAATCTAGCTTCATTTTTGCTGTAGTTTTGCAGAGTAATTTACATCTCATGAGAGAACAGGATGGGCTTGTCATAGATTTGAATTCTGAGTCAGCTCCAGTATCTGAGCTATCAATTTAAAGTGAGAACAAAAGTAGGGGGACAGATGACCTTTTAAAATCATTTTTCAGCCTCATTTAGGCCTTTCATTTCAGTTGTCCTCCTGCTGCCGTCCCCTTCCTGAAGCCCCCTACAGCTCATTATACCCTTTCCTCTGCGTGCACACACACACAACCCCCCCCAATTCTGAAATAACAACATGCAGGAGGGAGACTGCTGTGAAGGGAAATCTTTGCAGGGGCTTGCAGAAATTCGCGTTGCAGCATATGAGACATCAGCTTCCACCTGGCAGGAGGGGGTCATGCTGGCAGATCTGCCCTTGTAGGCTGCAGTGCACCCTTTTAGTGTCACTCCAGCCCCAGCTTCTAACGCTTACGTGTGTGTAATAAGGGAGCTGCCTGGACTGGAAGCCCGACCACTGGGTCGAGGTTGTCTGGGCTGGCAGAGTGGGGGGCTTTTAAGGCTGGACATAAAGCTGGTGGCTCAGGGAGGAAGGCTCCACGTGGTGCTACCAGCCTCTGCGTCACGGTGCCCTTTTGGTATTTTGTTTGTTTGGGTTGCAGTATCATCAGACTTTAAAGATTTTGTGGAATTAATTTTATCAGGGGCCTCAACATTTTTTCTTGCCTCGTCACTGCAGATGCTCTGCACGCGCCCTGCTAATCTCTTTTCTTTTTTTTTTCCTTTGTTTTGTATGTAACAGAAGAAAGTTGACTGTCCACGGATTGTACCTGCCCCTTTGGACCCAATGCCCACAGGAACTTCTCAGGACATTACGATCTCGCTGGCTAATGCAACTTTCTCTAAGGTAAAGAGTTTCTAGAGTGGAAAGGTTCAGATGAGCTACCCCGGTGATCCTAAGCTGGTGTGGGAATCAGCTGCAGGGCTCCCAAGTACGAGCTGCTTTCTGCCTCGGAGTGGGTGATGGGTCCGGTCCCACTTTGTATTAGCAGCTGAAATAGCTGTGTTAACGATGGGTGCTGGTGGAAAGTAGCTATCCTGATGGCAAGTGAGGTTGCCTGGGAAAGCCAAAGCAAAATGCTGCTTGTGTCCAGACTCTCCAGCAAGCTCCTGCAGTCAGTGACAGGCCTTTTGCATTTGCTGGAAAAAAGGAGGCTTATGCACCTTGTAAAGCAACCACTAGAGCAAAATGTTTGAGGGAAATAAAATTCCCATTTTCTTTGTGGTATCTGTTCCACCGGAGAGCATGCAGCGTTCAGCTACCCAAGGAAGCTCTGCCAGCGCTGGGTGGAAGCCCAGCCCCACCAAGGGAGCAAGAGACCTTCACAGAAATGAAAGTGCAAGCAAAGACAAAGCCCAGAGCAGCAGGCAGAATGCCCTGTGCTAGGCAATTGGTAGGAATACAGCATGGAAACATGTTTTAATTTAACTTCTGGGGGTCAGCGCAGAGCTCTTTTTTTGTGAAAAAGTCCTTTCTGTGCAGTTTTCTAGCATGCGAATTGTAGTAGGGCAAAAAGTGGGAGTGGACATCAAATGCTGCTTTCTGAGATGTTTCACACCATGAGGATCCAGAGGAATTTGGGCTAAGGAAGCTGGGCACTGTGAAAATATGTGACTAAGCTCTGGTATTTGTAGAAGACTGCTCTGTGTCGTTTTGGGTCAAGTTTTCAATAGGGTGCATGGGGCCTGGTTTGCGGCATCCCTGTGGAGGGTGCCCATACGCTGGGCAGCCAGGTAACTCCTCTTTCCTTTGAGGAATGAAAGGGTTTGGAAACGCTAGTGGAGCTGTGAGGCTCTCCTCCCGGGGGCAGCAGGAGGGTGCAGCGAGGCGCTGCGTTAGCACCGCTGCTGCAGACCTTGTCCCCTTCAGCGCACCACGGAGTCAGCTCTCCCTGCCCTGGCTTGGGCTGACGTTTCCTGCGCAAGGTCCGGCCTTTGTAAACACGGATGTGCTCCTCCACAATCAGCAAAAAAGGGCGAGAAATCCTTCTTCCTCTGTGGATGCTGGAGGTGGCTAGAGAGGAAGCAATACCACATGTAACCTGATAGGAAATGAAGTCAGCAGGAAAGGGGCTGAGGCTCCTCTGTCCCCAGGGGCAGCTGGTGAGGCTCCGTCTTCCTCCTGCCACCATCAGCAAGGCTGTCCGGGCCACCGGCTGGGATCCCTTCCCGCTGCCGGAGCTCGGGGCACTGGGGGGCATCCGCTGGGGCTGCCACGGGGCCGGAGAGCGGGGAGGCACAGCTCACCTGGGTGCGCGTGGCTCCCCAGAGGAGATTCCTGTTCCCTTCCCGCTACCACGGGTGTGTTTACTGAGCCAGCGGCTCCCTGCCAGGAGTCTGGTGCTTTCTTTCATGTCTTTTATCAGATCCATCCCTATGGATCATCCATATCAAAGAGTAGTTAGACCTCAGTAGTGATGGAGCATCAGCCTGCTTGGAGATAGGAGTTTTTGCTGCAGGATGAGGACACAACAGTAACTCAGGGCAGGATATCATCCCTTGTGTTATCGGTAAAGCTGCACAGAAAATCTGCCTTTGAACATACTCCCAGCCACGTCCTTATTTGAATTAGAGATTTGCTTGGTGCAGTTGCTGGGAGGAGAAGAAAGGTGGCTTTGACCCCAAATCACTGACTGGTGTGCAGTCTGGCATGGGCAAGGCTGCTTGGGACACGCTGGCTCTTGGTGTACGCTGCAGCTCAAGCTCTGAATGCCCCAGTCAGAGGAGCCTGTGGCAGGGGTCACGGGAACGTAGCCCAGCCAGGCACATCTCCTGTGCTGCGCTCGCTGCCTGGCCGGGATGCTCCACAGCAGCACGCGGGGCGAGAGCAAGAGGCAGGGCAGCTCCGTGCGCCAGGCTCAGCCTGCGGTCGTTATGCCTGCCGCTGTGTAAGAGAGCGAGATTAATCAGGCACAAGCCCCAGCCCCATTTGCAGTGTTGGGTTCTGCTCTCTCTGACCTTCAAACACAGCCCAGGCAGACGCAAGGTAAGGCATAGCACTTGTTGCATCCATCGACTGTGATGGAGAACTGCAAAAAACGATTGTTGTGGCTCTTCTGCCCGTGCTTTCCCTCCCCCAGGAGACAGCCCTGGAGTGCCATTTTGGGACGGAGAGGACGTTCGAAGCCCGCTGGGTGAACTCCTCCGCTGTGGAGTGCATCCACGTGCTGGTGAGTCAGGGGTGCAGCCGCCAGCCCTTGCCATGCTGTGGGGCAGGACCAGAGGGCGGCGAGGGTCTTGCCCCCAACCCCCCCACCCAGCAGCTGAGACCCTTCTCCCCTCCTCCTGCCCACCGCTGGCAGCTGGAAAAAGCACAAACTGGGTTAGCTTCCCCAGCAAGAGGCTCTTTGCGTTTGCTGGTGGCTGGAAGGGCGTTCACGGGTCGCCGATGCTGCGTCTCCTCCACAGATTGTCTGCAGCAGCTTCAGCCTGTGCTGCACTGGGGTTTTGGGAAGGAGCTGCCTGTTTCACCTTTTTGAATGGGAAGAGTTCAGTAAAACAGACAAAAAATTTGGCCACCTTCCAGTGTTGCTAATTCTGTTACTTTATTTCTGAAATAGGATTTGGTCTGAGAAGATGCTCAGGCGCTCACCAAATAGTGGTGTGCAGTTGTTGGAGGAGAAAGTGCACTTCTGAAATGCAGCAAACATTTGAGCTGCCACCAATGGGACTGTTTAGAGTCGAGGCTGGAGAGGAGCACTTCCCCATCCCATCACCTGCAAAACCCTGTGTTGTGACCCAGCACTGAAAATGTGCAGACTGGCCAGGCTTTTAATTTTCCAGTCTGTTTCTACTAAAAATATCAGCAAACCAGAGCTCTGCTCTCGCTGCTGTGTGTACTGTGCCTGTTTGCCTTTTGCTGAGACTTCAGCAAAACAATTAAGACAAGATACCCTTCCCTCCCTTTCGCTCTGCTAGAGGTGAGACTGTCCTGTACTGAGAAGCAGTGTTAAGAGGAGCATCAAGAGGAATATTAGTCAGTTTAGTGTGCATATATAACCTTGTGTTTTACTAAATGTCCTTAGCTTTTGTTCATTTGTGTTTTCCTGCAGCTCCACACATCAGAAAAAAGCCATCTCTTCCCAGTAAACCTTCAGCTGAAGGACAGACCAGACAGATTTATCGACAGTCCAGAGATGATGACAGGTCTGAGTTGAAAATATTTTTATTCTGCTCTCATCTGGTCAGCTTGAACAATTCTGAAATCCTGGCAAAGTTTACGGGTTCAGGAGAGAGATAACAGCTCAGATGGGCACAGCCCTTTTCTTTCTCTTGGGTGCATGCAGGAAGCATATTTACCCGGACTCATGTGCATGCAAATGTGTGCGCAGAAACCAGACAGACGCACACCCGCAGATATCCGCTTTACACCCAGGCAAACTCAAGCCCCGTCCTTGAGAGCGTTTCTGGCCCGCCAGCAGCGCATGGGACAGGGCGCGCGGAGGCTCTCGGTCACAGCAGTGTGGTGGGGTGTCCCGGGTGAGCGGAGGAATGCTTCCCGAGGAGATAAGGGACTGGGAAGGGCCCTGCCGTACGCTCTCCCAGGAGCACGGCATCAAGGTTCAGCGTGCTGTAAAAATTGAGCCTTTTTTTTCCCTGTGCTGAGAAAGAATAAAATGTGTAAACACATTTCACCCCTGGCCCGCTCTCTGTCTCTGGGAAGAATGCTTGGATTCCTAAAAAAGCCCTTGCTACATCAGCAAACCAAGTGAGGAAGGCAAAAAGTCAGATGAAAAGTGCACCCAGAACAAGGCATTTAGACAGGACAAGCCCAACCCAGCCAGCAGAGCCAGTGCTTGCACAAGAACCTCGTCTCTGTGCCTGGCCAGGACTCGGTGCTTCACCTAACTATATGCTATTGCTGTGTGCGGCATCGTTGGGCTCCTTTCCCTCTCACTAGTCTTGGCAATTCTAGTAAAACTGATCCGCTCTAGATCTGAAGGAGAACTAGATCCTTAAATGTGAGATTATCTTTGGAGGATAGCTGTAGTATGTAGATAGACATTAACACCATCAGTCACTGACCCAGGTTAAAAAGGTTTCCCCACAGTAAATCCCAGTGTGTAAAGGAGACATATCTTGCAAAGGATTCCACATTGGTGGAACAGCTTTTGAAAAGTCAGCATAGGTAAGCATGAGCCATGGCTTCCTTGCAGAAAGAAGAGGGTGTCAGTGTTTTTGAGATACGGAGGTAACCTGAGAAGAGGGGTAGGAGATTAGAGCTAAGATCAGTTTGATTGCAGCAGAAGGTTCTTAATTCTACATAGGAATGTTGCTGGGAGCAGGAAAGAGAGTGCAACAAGTGGAATCCACATCTCCTCCTGCAGGAGAAAGAGTTGACTTCTGTGGCCCGTGTTGACATCAGTTTGAATTTGCCAGAATACTTTGAGATCCTCTGGGACTGCTGTAGTTTTCTGGCTCCTCCCTGCCTTGAGCAGATTGGTGCAGTTAAATTGGAGAGGCTTACTTACAAGCAGAGACAAAGACCTGCTTGGCCAATTGTGAATATGTATGTCTTTTGCACTGTCTTTAGTGGAATTACTGTTGTTTTCCAGTGTTTCCCAATATTTATTAGCTTTTATTGTGAACTCCGTTTTGGTAGTTCACTGAAGGAATCCCAGCTTGTTGCTGTTTGGTGGAAAGCCAACCAGTATGACTCACCCATAGACACAAAATGAAGTGAAGTAAGCTCAGATTTTTGTGGAGAATGGGAGACTTCCTCAGTGCCAGGGGCATTTTATTAGGATGAGCACAGACAGACCGCTGAAGGCTGAGAGACTTGTTAGTTGTTCATGAAGCACTTTGAGATCCTCCTGTGAACAGAAGTGTCAAACGTGACCGTTTCTTTATTTTATGTTCTCCTGCGAACTCTCCGTTGGGGAAAAGGGTGTGAAAGCAATGCTTCCTGAATGTTTCTGGCTGTTTATCTCAGCGGATACCCGCACTCCAGTGGCAGAAGGCTTTGGGCTGGAAAGGAAACGTAACCTAGGGCACCAGCTAATGAAGAGGTGAAAGTGTTGTAGGAAAATGATTTGGAAGCTGAGCTGAGCAGATCTGAAGGGAGAAGCTGATGAAGAGAGCCCATGGTCACCAGGGGGAAGGAAAGGGAATGTAAACATCGTACAAAGCATTGTAACAATCATGATTTTTGTCCCAGAGTATGGAAGCAATGTGATTGCTTTGCTAACAGGATGGAGCCAGCTTTGCCAAGCAGCTTCTCATGTGGATACCGAGAATTGGAAACATATAGCACAAATTGACAAAAGGTTCCGAGTTTGGGTGTTGTTTGTTTTTCAAGGGGAAAAAATAGGAAAAGAAAGCGCTGAATTATATTGCAGTGAGAACAAGCACCCAGTCCTTCTGGGAAATCTTCAGGATAGCAGCCAAATGCTGCCTCATCTTTGCTGTATGTGCGAGCACTTCTGCTATTCCACTGGATTTCAGCTGTTACTTAGATTAATGTAGCCGGGGGGGGTTGTGTTAGATTGCCTAAAGCTAAGCAAAGCTATGAAAGTCTCTGGCTCAGGAGCTCACTGTTTCTGTTGTCTCTTGTGGTCTAGTGGAGGTGTACAACTGTGCGACTGGAAGTGCTGACTGCTCTCAGTGCCTGGGCAGAGAGGACCTGGGACACCGGTGCATCTGGAGCGAGAGCAGCTCCAGCTGCAGACTGAGCACCGAGCCCCCCCACATCTCAGACATGTGCCCAGCTCCCGAGATTAAGAAGGTGAGACTCCAATGCAATGTGGAGGGCGTGCGTGGCAGGGCAGGCGGTGGCTGTGCTGTCCCAGGCTGGGAGGCAGGCAAGGAGCCGTGCTGTATCCCTGACAAGGCAGGGCTGAGAACAGTGCTGAATTATTCACTGACTTTTATGCTGCGTCACCTGAAAATAGAAACCTATATGCCAAAGGCATGTTGCTAGTGACAAGATCCAATCTTCATCATGTTAGTGGGAAAAACAGCAGTGCAATCAAAATGTACTAGGGGTCCAGGGGTTGGTAAAGGCAAGAAAGATTTGCAGGAACAGCTGAAGGATTCTTACCAGAAATAGCATTTAATGGAGTATAGCTGAAAGGTGAAAGTGAGCCCTATCTCCAGACACACGTGCTCTGCAGTTCTGCTCAGATTAATAGTGGCAGAGGGGCCTTTTGGCATTATGCATTTTGAAATAAGTTTTATTTAAATTGCAGTTAAATTAATGTTTGAGGGGGCATTTGGATCTGAGGTTCTGCTTAGAGGTCTGATGTGAGCCAATAAATTTGTCCCTGATGAGTAACAAAGAAACTACATGGAGCAAATCTTAAAACAAGCTCACTAGGAAAGGAGAGGAGGCTGGAGAGTGAAAACAGCTAAGATGACCATCAAAATTGGCAAAGATATGGGGGTTTTGTTCTTCGGAAGGCATGTAGTGATACCTGCTCAAAATCCACATGCCATAACGCTGCATGGAGGGGCTGCAGGATCCCCATCGCCTGCCTCTTCCCTCTTGTCACCGTGGGGGAGAGCTGCTCCCCCGTGAGCCACTCCTTCCCCATACACATGAAGTGTTATCAGCTCCTTGCCAGAAAATAATGGAAGGAAACCACAGTTCAGGTTGCAGAGTGTCACGGGACTCTGTTGCTATTTCCTTAGCAAATAGTAGATGGTAAATCCAAATCCTCTGGAGTCACATAAGCAAACAAGCCCTCACAGAGCCCTTCTGGAGGCACAGAGCAGTGCAGCAGGCGGGGGAGGCACTGAGCCCTGCAGTGGATGGTGACCAGCCCTGGCTGGCTTGGCCAGAGAAGGAGCTGTCGCGCATGGCTGACATCGGAGTGCGCTGGCTGCAGCCTTGGGCCTCGGCCTCGCCAAATGTGCTCCGGCACCCGCTGGTGTCACCAGGCACGTTCCACTGGCTCTGTTTGCCATTGCATTTGCAAAAGGAAAAAGAGATGTTTCTGAATTGGAGGGATTTATCTAACCCACTGACTAACGAAATCAGACTGGCTGTTCCCTCTCCTGTTGCAGCATGAGGTCAGCAAGTGCCAGATAAAAACCAGTGGTGGCAGGAGATGGACAGGGAGCAGCCTTCTCTTCCTGAGTCACTGGACTTGTCCTGGTTGTTTTTGTCCTGAAAGACCCTGCTGTGTTCAGGGCAGCCCTTAAAAATGTGGTGGCAGGACTGTCTGTTCCCAGCACACTAGCATCCCTCCTCGAGGTTTCCATGTCTCTGGGTTTGTCTCTGTCCCACCTCCGTTCGAGGTGCTGTGTGGAGGGGAGGGATGATGTTTTGCCCCAGATGTGTCTGCAGCTGGAGTAAGCCCTGGCCAAGCCCCAGCACCAAAGCCAGCCCACCGGTGTGACGCCTTGTTTGCAAAGCTGCAGCACAGGGAGCGTGGCAGCGGGCACGCTGCAGGGCAGCTGGCGCGTGAGCAGCGGGTTTGCCCTCTCGGAGGGCCAAGTGGGACATGAACACGGGCACAGGGACAGCTCAGGGACCAAAGCAAGAAGCTTCTGGTGGTTCTTCTCCAATCTCTCCCTTGGTGCCGGCAGATTGAGCCGCTGCGCGGGCCGCTGGAGGGGGGAACCCTGCTGACCATCCGAGGGAGGAACCTGGGCCGCCGCTTCAGCGATGTCCGCAGCGCCGTCAGGATAGGGAGCGTGCCCTGCGCGCCGCTGCCCGACAGATACATCGTCTCTGAGGCGTGAGTGCGGGAGAAGCCGGGGAGGGGATGGTGTCGGACGGGACGCAATGGGGCAGTTCGCCCTCTTCAGCCGGCCAGCTCCTCACCGCCCTTCTGAGGGGCTGGGGCCAGTTCCCGACTGCAGCTGGGGTGCTGGGGGAAGAGCCGCAGGCTCTGCCCAGCTGTGCCAGGATGAGGTGGCCTCTGCCAACCTCCTCCTTCTGGCCTGCAGGATCGTGTGCCAGACCGGAGAGGCTCCGGAGGTGTTTTCTGATGTGGTGACGGTTAACGTCAGCCGGGAAGGGAAGTCCAGGGAGCGATACTCCTACGTGGTGAGTAACTGCCTCATGGATGCTTCTTTGCTGATTCTCGCATTTATGATCCTCACGCCCCTTAAAAAAAAAACTAGAGCCCCTGGGCCTCCGGATGGCTTAGGAAGGAGGATCTACAAGAAAACTTGTCAGAGTCCTTGAAAAGCAGTTGAAGTGTTTTCTTACCTTTAGTTACCTGAACGATGTCTAGCAAATCCAAGCCTGAGAGCGGGAAGCAGGACTGCAGCCAAGGTGTCGCGGCACACAATTTGCATCGAGAAACGTGGCTTCCAGTCTCAACTCTTGAAATGGTTTCTCGCTTACCCTACTTGTATCTCTGTTTCTCCTGCTATAAAAAGGAGTTCGTTTTTCTTCCTCTTCTTTTGCTAAAGTACCATTATGACCTGTGAGATTTTATGTGAATTGCATAGTCTCTTCCTGCTATGTAAGTTATGTACCATGAACTCACACTGTTTAGAACTGACGTTTTTTGCTGCAGAGATTGTCTTAGTTTTTGCATGAGAACCCTGTGTAGGGATTAGACTTGAGCTAACCCTGTGTCATTACGAAAAGAAAAGCCCTTTATAGCTTTGTACTGTGCCATTGCACAGAGATGACTTTCATCTCTATAAACCTTAAAGAAATCCATGCAGCTCTTCTCTTTCCTACAAGCACCCTCATCTCTGGCTAGACGCTATTCATGAGTAGCCCCATGCATCCAGGGCAAACACAACAGGGTGGGTGCCGAGGGCATGCTGTTTACTCGAAGTCTTTGTGCTTACGCTGTTGCCTTCACTGGGAAAGAATAGACTATACTGCAGTCTAGTGGCTTGAGAGAAGACTTGAACCCCGGGAAGTGACATTTGATTCCTGGTAGCTATTGTGAGGAATTTAGGACAGGATCACTGAGCACCATCCCCCACCCTTGTAACTGATTGCGTGCTAGGTATTGAGGTTGGCACAGACACAGCCCTTCCAGTGTCCTGTAGCAGAGCCAAGGCTGGCAGTGCACGTCAAGGAGGGAGCTGGTGCTGGGCGTTGCCAGGGCTGGCTCAGTGCTAGTTCCCAGGAGGGCGTTTGCTGTGGGACCCATTCCCACAGTTTCCAGGAGTTTGTGTTCACATCCAAAATGTCTTAAGAGATCCTGCAGTGTGGAGTGGAGCAAGGCGGAAATGGGGTACAACCCGATAACAGACCTTGGGTTTGGGATTTCTGGTGCGTGAGTCATCAGGATGCGCGTGCTGCCTCCAGAAAAGGAGCCACATCACCTGCTGCAGGGCCAATTGTCTTGTTGGCAAAGAGGAGAGGGGCTGAAAGAGTGGGAAAAGGCTCGGCAGCTTCTTAGAATGCGAGGAAAAGCCCTCTCAGGAAGCACCTGTGAAAGCACCAGCACTAAACAAAGCAAGAAAAGCAAAAGCCAGTCTCTGAGCTCAAACCCTTATGGCAAAGGGTGCACTTCCTGGGGAGCAGGGAGAGGAGATGTTTTCTGCTCCAGTGGCACAACAGAAAGCTGTCTTGTGTCTGTTTATCTCAGTCTGGTCAGCCTTTTTCTCAGCAAAGTTTGGAAAATAGATGAGATGATGCCCTGCTCTCTGCACATGTCAGGGGAGTGAAGCTGCACCATGCGTAGCTGCCGTCATGTTCCACACTTCCACACTTGCAAACTAAGCAATGTTGTTAGTTTTCTTGATTCTTCTCTTAGATATAATGGCATGAAGATGGAGCAAACTACATCACACAAGTCTGTTGTCAGTGAGACCTGAGCATGAGCGTTAATGTCAGTTTATGTGAAAAAGTCTGAAAGACTTCTAGAACAGCCTTTCCGAAGAAGTACTTGGTCCTTTGTAGAATACCAAATATTGTTTGTGTGTGATGTCCTTCAAAGTCACTATTAGACATATCCAGGAGAGACAGAGTTTGGCTGTAACTCTGCTGAGGAGGAGGGAGAAATGTGTTACAGAAACTTTTCCAGGACATTACAGCACGATATAGATAAGCTGAATTTGCCAAATGAGCTGAATTTGCAAAGGTTGTGATGGAAGCGATCAATGCTGGCAATATACTGAGAGCAGTAGCCACTGGCTGTTGCTGAGGAGAAGAGCTGGAGGGCTTTGGGGAATAAGAACGATCCTCTCTGTTGTTGTTGTAACTGCACAGTTGAATACATAGGTTAGTGGCCAAGGGCAGGAGACAGCTGCCTACAGACACTCCAAAGAAATACAAATTAGCAAAATGAATCCTGTGGAAATGGGTAACAGTCAGAAACAACACAGAAAACGGCTATGGAGGAACAGAAGCAGTCTGAGTGTAGGACAAGGGCAAAGATAGCTATTCATAAGCATGTTTATGCGGCTGAGATTGACAGGGAAGCGGATCAGCACCAGGCGGTACGAGGCAGCTTACCCGCATGTACTTCAGCCAGCCTCTGTGTGATTTTTTTTCTCCGCAGCTGCAGGGGGACGGGGCGTAGCAGTGAGCAGGCTGCAGCCACGCTCTGCAGCCCGGCAGGTCTGGTGCCCCCAGGGTTTTGTGGTGCTTGACAGGGAATTACCAAGTCCTTTGTGGAAGAGTCTTGAAGTAATTATTTGCTATTGCCCTCAGTGTCCTATCCAAACTGGAGCAGGAAAGTTGCGCAGAAGAGTCTCTTGGGGTGCTCTGTGTAGTGACATGAGGGCTCAGCGCTGCGTTAGTCATCAGAGCCTCAGGCTCACGAATCTCAGGGAGATTTCCGGGGGCTGCAAATGCAGATTACATACGTGGTAATTTCTGCTGAAAATGGTGAGAGGCAAAGTAACTTCCCCCTTAGTTCCTGTCACCTCAAGAGACTAGGATTTGAAGCTTCCTTAAGAACAAGTTTGATATTCAATTATCTAGACCCAGGTGGCTGTTTTCACAGATCTCAAGGCCATCATCCAACAGGGCTTTAACGTTAGCTTCGCATTCAGGAGGAAATGGATCTGGAAGGACAGAGATGGTGGCAGTTCTAGTGAATGAGAAATTTCCCTTCCTGACAGATCTTGAATTGTTGCTTTCCAGCTCTGGACTCTGCATTGGAAATCTCAAGGGAGTGGTGGCATCCTGGGCTACAGTTTGCACTCCTGCCATTTATTACCAGAATTTAGGGACCGTTGAGAGTCACAGAGGTTTTATGCAGTCTCCCTCCTCAATGCTTGTGCCTCTCCTTGTTCTGAAACCAAGCCAGCAAAAGCTTTTTGCTGTGCTGCTGTTTGAGAGCCTCACAATGCTGGATATTTAAATTTACTGCAGCAATTCCCATGTGCACTCTGGAGTATCCAGTTGTGAATTTATCAGGCTAGAAAATTATTGAGAAATTTTCCCTCTGTTTTTAGCTTCCTGTGGTGCAGTCCATAGCTCCCCCAAATGGCCCGAAGGCTGGAGGGACCAGAGTGACCATCAGAGGCAGCAGGCTGGACATTGGCTCTGAGCTCCGCGTCCTCGTCAACAACTCTAAGCGGTGCACTGACCTCAGGTGGGAATTGGTCTGTGGGCTGGTGCTCAGACCTGGCTGTTGCTGAACTAGTGACAAGAGCTGAGGTGTTAGAAAGATAATACTGACCCCAGTAGATCAAGAAGAGCTGGGGTTTGGGTGGTGGATGGGGGGCACTGCGTGCTGCTGCTGGCCTTGGAGCTAGCGTAGCATCCCAATCAGCCCCTTACCTGCTGCCTTCTCCATCCCAACACCCCATCAGCCTCATGTCGCTGGAGCGGAGGCACAGAGCTGCAGTGCAGGTGCTGGCAGCGGGATGGGGCGAGCTTCCCTGCCAAAGCGGCTGCGCTGGTGTTGCTGCAGTGTGGCGGCTGTGACCAGCAACAAAGTGGTTCTCGCACAGGATTCACAGTGCGCTGCCGGGCCCCTTGGGTGGTCTGGGACCGGGACTGAAACCCTGGGAACAAAGCAGACGTAGACTTTGTTCCCACATCTGCTGGAAGGCGCCTGCCCAGCCAGGGTCCTGGTTCTGCCACAGCCTACCGGTGGGAAGAGACCCCTCCTCATATAAGTTCCTGTGCTGTCAGCAAGGAGAAGTAGGAGCCTGCCCTTTTCTATTGACTATATGGGAAATCATTCTGGCAGCCTGGGATAGTGAATGGTTAGAACTGCTCGTTAGCGGGTAATGTAATTAGTAGACAGTTAGCATGTGACTCGAAACTCCTTCTTGCCTGTCTCTGCCAACTGCCTTGCTTCCGGGGGAGCTCAGGTCCGTGGCGCCTGGCTCCCCGGCTCTGCAGCGTACCCTGCCTTTCCCTGTGCAGCCGCAATGACAGCACCATCACCTGCACCATGCCATCTGCTGAGCTCACCACGGCTGTGAGAGTCTGCGTCCAGTTCGAGAACAGGTCTTGTGCCAGCTACAACATCACGTTCAAGTATGAGAAGAACCCGATTATAACTGACATCAACCCCCAAAAGAGCCAGATCAGGTGAGATCTCCCCTCCAGCCGAGACAGCCAAGTCTGCCAGGATTTGTCCTTCCCTTTGTGGCTCTTGTTGAAATCAGCCTCTTAATTTTGCTGAATGCAAATACGAACATGGCACTCTCATCAAAGTGCAGAGCTAATTGGAGTTTCCTGGCCATTGCAGGCAATGTGAGCTCTCTGTGCTTCAAGCCACCCAGACACAGAGCAGCTCTTGAGCAAACCCCGTGTCCAGAGCCCCAGCAGTATTAAAACACAGCCAGGAGGCAGGGTATGCTGTCCGGGCCCCGTGGCGCGCTGTTGCAGCATCATGACTTCCATTTCAGAGCAGGCTCATGTCTGCATCTGCCTGCAAAGGAGGGGGTTGGCTCCAGGCTGGGAGGAGAGGGTCCTGCAGGCAGGAAGGGGGTTTCTCAGCCCTGGGGTCTGACCCATTGCCTCGCAGACAGGTACGAAAGGGGCACTGCAGGGCACTGTCTGGGTGCTGCAGGGCACTCCAGTTCTGGAGTAGAAGAGGACTCACACACCAGGACTGGCTGTAGCTCATTTCAGTGCATATGGGACACGGGAAAAAGTCAGCCTTGGTGACTGTACTGTTAGGTGCTTGAGGGAGTTTCAGAAGGGGGGGCTGTATGAGACCCTGAAGATTTTTCTTGGCAATAAAACTGCTGGAGGATAAGCTGAGATCTGTTATTTTCGTATTCAGCATTCCCAGAGGCTACCGTATTTCATTTTTAAAGTGTGTTGCTTTTAATTTCACATCTCTCCACGGAGCTCTCAGGCTTCTGTTCCTTTGGTGAAATCCCACCTTCCTCAGCTGTGGAGCCTGGCAAACCTAGGGCTGACCAAGAAATCTGAGAATCCGGCGCCGATGCCTCCAGGACAGCAGTGAAGGCAGCATGCTCAGGGCGTGAGCACGCAGCAGGCTCCGACAGTCTGCTCCCCTTGGAGCAAAGCTGTGTCTCGGCATTCCCAAATGCAGAGCCAAAGATACAGGCTGTGGGAAAGTTAATAACAAGGCACAGCAGTGACTCAGCCAACCTCAGCTCCCAGCCGGCTTGCGAACTATGCTGAGCAGCAAGAGCGGCATCTAAACACAGAGACGGTGGAGGAATGTCACTGCCCATAGTCACAAGGGAAGCCACCAGGGTATTTCTCCATCACCTTAGTCTGCTTTCTTAATATTTCTGTCAGTCTCCAAATTTCAGACCACTGAGAGACAGCAGCCTCTCTCTTCAGACTGCCTGGTGACTTATGTATTCTACTGGGGTGTTGACCATGAAGGGTCAGCTGAGTAAAAATTCAGCTGGATCTGATTTATCTTAGAACATTGCTAAAATGATCTTTGTAAGCAAAGTTTAAAACAGAACAGTTGTAAACTAGTAAACTAGTTTGCAAGTGTGACAGGCACTTAGAAACTTGGATCTACATGGTAGTATCTACAGCACTGTAAAAGATCTCTTAGGGCCTTGGACCCAAACTCACTGAATATAGTGTGGTCTTGAGATAACAGGGTTTGTAAATCCTGACTGTTCCTTCCCTGACAGATACTCCAAATATTGAGCATGATATGGAGGAAGGGGAAGGTAAATTCAGGGGGTAGCTTCTTCTTGTGGTTTAACGCAGCAGGCAGCTAAGCACCACACAGCCGTTCGCTCACTCCCTCGCAGTGGGATGGGGGAGAGAATCGGGGAAAAAAAAGGTAAAACTTGTGGGTTGAGATAAGGAGTTTAATAGGACAGAAAAGGAAGGGGAAATAATGATAACAATAAAAGAATATACAAAAGTGATGCACAATGCAATTCCTCACCACCTGCCAACCGATGCCCAGCCAGTCCCTGAGCAGCAGCAGCAGCTCCCCGGCCAACTCCCCAGTGTTCTTGTCCTGCATGATGCCATGTGGTGTGGAACATCCCCTTGGCCGGTTGGGGTCAGCTGTCCTGGCTGTGTCCCCTCCCAGTTTCTTGTGCACCCCCAGCCTGCTCGCTGGCAGGGTGGTATGAGATGCTGAAGAGCCCTTGACTCAGTGCAAGCACACCTCAGCAACAGCTAGAACGTCGGTGTGTTATCAGTATTATTATCCTAAATCCAAAACAAAGCACCACACCAGCTACTAGGAAGTTAATTAACTCTATCCCAACCAAACCAGGACACTTCTGCTGTCCAGAGCAGAAGAGCTGTTGCTCGTTCTCCACCCATTGTTTTGCCTAGCAGTCTCGTGTGCATCAGGGCCCTTTCGTTACTGTCACTAAATGACTACACATTGAGGCCATATTTCACATTCCCCAGGCAGCAGAACCAAAACACAAAACAATTTTCATGTTTTGATCTAAATCAAAAGTGACTGGGAGATGCAGAATCCATGTCAACCTCACAGGGGTCTCTTCTCTCCCCAAAACTTGGAGTTCTCTGTGTGTCACTGCAGCGCAGGGACAGGGAATATCCCCTTGCCCTTGCTTTGAGTGGTCAGAGGTTAACCTCTTACACCACCAGTGGCCTGGGCAATGTGCTTTGTACTCTGAGCATGCAGAGGCAGGCTGCTCCTCTGGGCAGTGGGAGCAAGGGGAACAGAGTGCTGCTGGAAGAGATCAGCCCTTTCCACCAGGGCAGCTACTCTTCCTTTCTTCCCTGGTATCTCAGTAGCAGTGTGGATGCTTGTGGCAAGTAAGAGGAGGTCTTTGGCTGTTGGGTTACATTTTCTGCTCAGACATCTGGGAAGCATCCCCGGGAAAATGACAGGAGGTGAGACCCAGCCATTGCACCTCTATGCTCTGTGTTGTCAAGGGCACCTCCTCTGCAATCATCCTCTCTTTCTTCTCTTCTCTTCAAAGCGGGGGCAGGATCATCACCCTGGAAGGAAGAGGCTTTGAGCTGGTCCAGAACGTGTCCATGGCAGTTCGTGGCATTGGCAGAGAGCAAACGGTGGGTGACCCGCTAGATGTCACTTGGTAACTGGGAGCACGGATGCATGGCCTGTGACCAGAGACATTTGGGGTGTGAAGATGAGCCTTAGTCCGTGCTGCAGATTGGGCTGCGCGCAAGGATGAGAATGTTACGATCCTCAGCTCAGCAAAGTGACAGGCCTAATTTATGCCCACGCAGTAATCATTATTATCAACCACATCCTTGGTGCTATCAGTGTGCTTGACGCTGAGTGATGCCTGGGTAGGTGAGGGCACTCAGGATGCCTTTTTTGATGCACATACTTTCTCCTGCTTTCAGAGCTGTAAGGTTCACACCGACACTGTGATCACCTGCCCCTCTCCAGCTGCCTGCAACATCACTGCAGGGAGCAAGCCTGCACCCGTTGATTTCTATCTCAATGGTCGCCTCTACGCAGACGACCGCCCCGCTCTGGATGATGAGATGTACCCAGAGGAGGCCCTGCACATCAGCAAGTTCAGCCTGGAGTACTATGCTGACCCCCAGTTCTTCACAGCCAAGAAGGAGAAGTGGATCAAGCACCACCCCGGCGAGCCCTTGACGCTGGTTATACATGTAAGGGAGTGGTATTTACAGCTCCGCTTCTTCGAGGGTGTTGCTTTTTCCTCACTGGGAAGCTCTTCAGTCCTAAGGACTAGTGCAGTGTCTGTCCACAGATGCAGTGAAGAGAAAGAAGATGGATGAGGATGGGAGAGACAGGAGTCGTGCACAAGCAGGCTGCTCATGCTTAGCCTGCTGCGTCTGCCTCCTGTTCACCAAGAGATGCAGCCTGTCCTGGTGATGCCCTTTGAGGCATCACAACAGAGAGCTGCATTTGAAGGATGTAATAGCAAGCAGCTAAATAAAATGCTGGACATTTTATTCATGCTGGACATGAAAAAGAACAATAGTGCACTGGCCTGAAGTCAGGCAGGTACTCCAGAAGGTCCTGACAATAGATATTGATTCCTGCGGAAAAAGTCATGCTTTCTTCTCTTTTGGCTGCTGATTTCAGCTCAGTTAACAAGGAAGTCAGGGTACAGCAATTCAGAGTGGCTTGGACAATGCGCAGCACTAATTCAAAGGCCATTGTTCACTGCAGGATATCCTCACTGGTTGCAACGTGCTTCAGAAGCACACTCCCCCTTTCTCAGGCCCTGCAGTTGCATCCCCTTGCTGTCTCCTCTGTTGTACATCCTTCCCCCTCCCAGGTGGGCGCTCAGATCCTTATCTGCAGAGCTCAGCCAGGGTAGATCAAAAGCAGATTTTCCCAGGTTCCACGAGGGGCTTGCTCGTACCATGCCCCATGCTGAGTGAGGAATGGGAAACAGGAAAATGGGGAATGTCTCAGTTCTGGGTTTCCTATGGAGTGCTGGGAAAATGTTCTTGGAGAGGGAGAGTGCTGCCAGGTCTGAAAAACAGCAGGGAATATGGAAAGTAAAGCAGGAAAACTCGTTGCAATTCCAACTGCTACTCTGGAGACTGACATCCTGATTTTATTTTTGTCTTTAGAAAGAGCCTGATAACCTGGGTCTTGAAAGCAATGAGTACCAAGTGAAAATTGGCCTTATCTCGTGTGAGATCCAGATAGTTTCAGACAAAGTCATTCACTGCTCTGTCAATGAGTCACTGAGCACCTCGGAAAGACAGCTGCCCGTGACGGTAAGTGCCAGAAGCCCTTAGGCTGTGCTTGCTGGGCAGAAGGGGTCCGTGCTGCAGACCTTGCATGCTGGGGAGTCAGTCGTACACGGGGGTAGAGCTGTGAAATCGCAACTGGCCAGGCCCACTCACAGGCAGCCTGGCAGAAAGCCGCATGGACAGAAGGATGGACGAAGTGCACTGTGCTTGCAGGTGTCTCAAGGCTTCCTGTGTGGTAGGACGTAGGCATGCTAAGACTGCCCCAAGTTGTGGAGAAGGGCTGCCACACTCCCAGCTGTCGGGCACGGGCATTTGAACACTGAATTAACTTTGCTGTAATTTGTGAGTGGGAGATCTTGTCAGTTCTTGTAAGGTACTGTGAAATCCCAGGCATGTGATTTTTTTTTTGTCACTTGCAGTAATTTTCTTTCTGGCCCTTGTGAAATGAGTTTGGGGTTTTCCACACATTTTTCAGTCATCTGGCCTCTTATTGCCAGCAGAAGAGCTACAAGTGGAGATGAAGACCTGAACCTTACTACACTTCAACAAACCAGTGGAGATGGGTGCCTGTGGTGAGAGTGGGAGGAGTACCCAAGCCTGGGAAGTTTTGGGTTGCTTCCCAGGGTTGCCATTATGTCACTGCAGAGAGCTTGGTATTCAGGGCTGTGGTTCATCTTTAAGTGTCTGCAAAACTCACAATACCTTGTTAAGGTCCTTTTTTCCATAGAGGGTTTGACTTCCTGCTCTTCTTGCCCTCAGTTTCTCTCATTTCATACACAGCCCACTGCCCTGTAGGGATGTGCTTATGGCTGTTCGTACCTGGAGAGAAAATGCCTCCATCTCCATGGTCTGGGAACCTGCAGCCCCTCTCCCAGCTGAGTTTCCTTCCAGTCGATGGGTTAACATCAAGTAAGCAGGAGCCTGTGGTGTGGGCAGGGGGAAGAGAAGTGCAGAAGGATTTGGGATATCTGTGGACTTGCACTGCCCAGAAGACAAGCACAAAGATGTACCACCAGCTCACTGGCGGGGTTGTCCAGTGTCCTGGTTGTGGTCTGTTGTGTGTGAAATTCTGTTGCAAACGGAAAACATGGAAATGCAGAAGTAGCAGGATTTCCTAAAACATTTCAGTGGAAATTTTAAATAGGGTAATTTTTTTTTTTGTGAAAACTGAGAAACAGGGAAATCCCTTTGGGGAAAAAAGGGAATTTATGAGTTTGCTAGTTTTGGTTTGACATAAATCATTCAGGGTAATGCCCTCGTAGATCGTTAGGAAGCAGGAGAATGATACCCAGTGCTGAAGTATTGCATAGCTATTAAGAGTGTACCAGCAGTGAGAGTGCAGCTAAATAATCAGCTTGCATTCATCTCTGTGTGCACTTACTAAATCTTCGTATGTGGTTTGAGTTATCGCCTGCTGGCTGTTTCATAGGCAACAGCTGCCTTTATAACATACTTTTAATAGCTTTGGTAACACAGGGCCAGACTCACGCAATGGTCCCTACCTGATCTGCATCGCTGACTGTTATCGGGGCCTGCAGAAGTCCCACCGGCTCGCTGGCTGATGCAAATTCTTCTGGCGAGCTGCAACGCGTGCTGCGACTGCCCAGACTTTATTGTTTAGTGGTAGAGCTCACATCTGCAGTGATGAGAGCAAGGAAAACGAGCCCTTTAGAGCGTGTCCCGCTGGTGATCTCTGTTCTGGCCGTGTTCCTGAGGGTGCCTGTTCAGTGGCCGTGCTCTCGGGCCACGTCGGCGCGCACGGGGCGGCAGGGGCTGCATGGGGCGACGCGGCAGTGCTGAGGAGGGGGCTTGCGAGCCGAGGCGTGCTGCGGGGGCTGCTGGGCAGCTCTCCTGGAGGGCACTGGGTGGGCTGGGGCTCGGTTCTGGGCTGGTTGGGTCCCGGTGCCGCCCATGACAGGGTCCTGCCTGGTGCTGGCCGCCCACACTGCGGCCCCGGCCGATCTCTGCACCCACCGTGTGGTGGCCACAGGAAGCGTTGCCATTTAACCCACAGCCTAATTAATCCCATTTACAAAAATTGTATTGAATAGACTGTCCAAATAAACAAGAGAAGGTTGCCAAGGCCTTCAAGCCCATTTTTGTTCATGACCAAACCGTTTAGACACAAACTTAAACAGCAAGTGTGGGATTTCTCCTCTGGCAAAAATGAAGAGTCAAGTTAGTGGAAATAAATGGCTCAAAAAGCAGGCAGGACTTGCCTCGCTGCAGCGTTTCAGATGGAACAGGTGAAGTGCTCACGGCTGGGGTGCTGTGCACAGAGCCTCAAATGAACGCCCGCAGGCGCTCATGGCTCCTTCTCACCCCAGCGCCTCAGCCCCGCCTGGGCCGAACGCGGCCCGGAGGCAGCACCCTCGCAAGGACCCTCCTTCCTTCGCCACCCGCGGAGGGACCAGCACGGTGTCTCGTGCTGTGGATGCGGTGGGAAGGCCCTGCCTGCGGCACTGCTTGCGCCTGGACGCTGAGAGCTGACCGCAGTGTAACAGCAACGTGCGCCTTTCCCAGAGATGCTCCGTGACGCAGATGTAATCATGAGATCATTCCATCTCTTCCCTACCTTGCTTCAATTTTTTGCTCAAGTTTCTTTCACTTCCCATTCCTTTAGGGAAGTGAAACACATTTCCAGAAGCGAAAGACGTGTGGGGTCATGAGTTTTCCTTATCAGATGATGCTGTTGAACCCTTTCATCCCAGAGGTGCAGAGAGCAGTTTATAAACAGCGCTGACTAAACTTGCCGACCTGCCTGTGATGTGTGCTGGCCTCTTCCCTTACGGTGATCAGGAGACCGAAGCCCTGAGCTTGAGTGGTTTGTGCTCAGTGCCACAAGCAGTGCGGGTTGGGAGCAGAGCCAGCACCTCCTGACATCCAGTCCACTGCTTTAGCTGCAAGATCATTACTCGTCTCTAGTTGCATTAGTATTTGTTTTCATTCCCTTACTTTATTTGTATTTTGAAAACTTTCAAGTTTCTTTACCTCCTTTTCCTGGGCGGCAGGCGTTCTGCTTTTGGAGGAGAAAGGAGAGTGCAGCTGGGGCTAAAAGGCCATCCAGAGGCATGACAAAGTTGGATGATTGGTGGAAGCATTCTAGTAACAGTAGTACAGGCAGTACTGTATGCTGCTGTCAGCTCTAGGACAGGGCTGTCTCGTGCTCTGGGCTGGGTGCGGTGGGGCCGTGTTGCGGGCTGGAGCCTGCAGCTCTGCCCCCAAAGCCCTGCGGTGGCACGGTGATGGGCGCGGTGCCACAGCCTGCTGTGGGCCAGCCTTGGCTTTCCACCAGGGCTTGCAGGAAGGGAATTGGGCTGTTTTGACACGCCAAGTCTCCATGGGCTGGCAGTGAAAGGCACAACCTGGCCTCCTCGAGAAGCCTGGTGACCCCGGGGGGCCAGTACGTCTTCAGTGAAGGTCTGCCGAGCACTGCCCCGTGTCCCTCCTTGCTTGACCTCTGAGCCCTTTGGTAACGGGCTGCTCAGCTCTCGCTTCCCCTCCCTCCCCAGATCCAAGTTGGAAAGTTCAACTACACAATTGCAATGCTGCACCTCGGGGGAGGAGAGACTGCAATCATCGTCTCCATTGTCATCTGCAGCATCTTGCTGGTCCTCTCTGTCGTAGGTAAGGGAACAGGACGACGAGTTTCCAGGCTGTGTTGAGATTTTTCTCAGTGCATGTGGAGGGGTGGAGATGGCTCACTCACACGTTACGAAACCTCTGAGTGCTGTAGTTGCACAGCGTCTGAAACTAGTCTGGATGCAGCAAGTAGCCCTTCTTTGTGTTGGACCAAGCTGCACCCAGGATCAAAGCTTCTTGCAGTGTGGAGCTTTTGCTGGCTGAATCCATAGTGTAACTCTGTTACCTGAGGCTGTGATGTTTATAAATAACTTCACTCTTTTTACCCAAACACTTCTTAATAGTGTTAAGTAGCTATTATAACAAAATAAAGAAGTGTGTGAGAAACTGATCTCGGACACTTACCGACGTGAATAGGACTCACTCACAGGCTTGGCTGTCCCAGCGCAGAGGTCCATCTGACCCAAGGTCCTGTCATCAGTAACAGCCAGTGGCAGATGCCTGACAAAGAGTGTAAAAAACAGGGCAAGCAGCCTTAGCTGCAGATCTGGAGCAGGCACAACAGTTTGCAGACCTCACTGGAAGCTGTGCAGTGCACCTGTATCCTTTGGCTAGGGTATCTTTTCATCGTGTGCCCAGAATAACTGTGCAGCAAGAAACCCATCAGTTCACAGCAAATGAGGTGTTTCTAATAGGGACTTAATTCATTTTTAATAAAAGTTATAATGCACACTTTATTAAATGCACTCCTGGTCATTAGCAACATATTTCTGGAGGCATGGGAAGAATGTCAGATATGAACACTGTAATGCAGGTGGTAAACCTCTTAAAATCTATATTCATTAATCAGCTGGAATACATTAATATACAGTTAATCTGAATATAGACAGCCCAGACATAAACTGAAGATGTCAGTGACAGCATGATAATTAAATTCCAGCTGGTTTTACTTATTTACAGATAATTGACAGCTGCCTAATCAGTACCAGTTTTGTTGTAGGTGTTAAACCAACACTGAGTTTAGCTTTCTGCACCCATGTCAACAGAGGACCACTCTGGTCCAGCTTCAGCTGCTCCTAGTGTCCTAGTCCAAAAGGCTTGTTCACTTCCTCTCTTCCAGCTCTCTTCGTGTTTTGCACAAAGAGCCGCAGAGCAGAGCGCTACTGGCAGAAAACCCTGCTCCAGATGGAGGAGATGGAGTCGCAGATCCGAGAGGAAATTCGGAAAGGTAAGTCACTATGCTGGGCACCATGGAGGAGCCAGGACTGGGAGGGAGATGTCAGAATAGCAAGGTTGAAGCCATTCACCACCTTCTTTGTAGAAATTTATAGAATTACTTATAGAAGAGTTTCTGTCGTTGCCTTTGTGCTTCAGCAGGATTTGTGAATGAGGCTCAGAGACTGGAAGTGTGGCTCTCCCCCGTCTTGCTGCCTGACTTGGGCAAGCCACTTATCTTCAGTGCCATTGATTTCCCTGTGTCAGGGTTAATGGCCTTTGGCCACGTTGTAGGGTTGCTTGAAGGTCACACAAATCTTTAGTGTGCTTTATGGTTGGGTGCAACAAAAATTGCAGTGCGCTCCTGCTAGAGCAATGGGAGAAGCAAGCCGAGCATCTGCATTTGCGGTCTGCTTAGTACGTGACTTTGCCACAGGTGCTGAAATCCTCCTGCAGAACCAGACTTAAGGGCTGGTATCCTGGAGGCAGGGGAGATTTTCTTTCTGTGTGTGCTGCAGGACATGATGTATAGTGCTGACAGGTAAACCCTGAAAGTAATCTGCTCCACAAGAAAACCCTGCTTCAGCCCACTCAAGGGAGAAGGCTCGAGAAGGCAGAGGAGACATGCAATGTGTTTCAGTGCCAGCCTGCCTGCTCGCTGTCTCAGCTGGTAGATTATCAGAGCTCTTACCATCTGCGGATCTGTTTGCCTAAGGTTTTGCGGAGCTGCAGACAGACATGACAGACCTGACCAAGGAGTTGAACCGCAGCCAAGGGATCCCGTTCCTGGAGTACAAGCACTTTGTCACCCGGACGTTCTTCCCCAAAGTAAGGCAATACCGCATTTCACAGGCACCTAATCACTCCCAATTTCTTCCTAACCAGAGCAGGGCTCTGCTCTCCCTCTGCCAATGGGTGATTATAGTGTAACAAAATCATTACACTGTTAAATGTTTAGTTGTCATGTATTTCAGCCTTAATTATCATCAAAAGTGGAGCCATAGCTCCCAGGGTATGAAGTAAGTTTGGGCTTGCTCAGCACATGACTGGAGCCTGGAGGAGCTAAAAGGCAGACAAGGCATGGGTCTGGGAGTCATGCTAGCTCACCAGTTTGGTGCCGGTGGATGCCAGAGAGTCACTCAGAAAGCAGTATCTCTCACATGAGGAGACGGTGCTGGGGACACCCCATTCTCCCCAGTGGCTCCAGTTATACCCAGCTTCTGCTGGGAGGAGGCTGAAGCTGAAGGGCATCTCCCGTCAGCGCTCAGGGAAAGGTAGCTTTTTGTTCCATGCAGCTTTCCACTGAGGATTTCCAGCTGCGCTGCCCGTTCTGAGAGCTCATTAGATGTCTCTGTCTCCCTCTGTCTCCTCTCCATCAGAGACTGGGCGTACGGTAAGATGCCCCTTGGGCATGCAGTCTGGGTCTGTCTGCCCAGAGTCCTCCTCCAGGGCAGCACCAGACGTGCCGATGCCGTAATTCCCATCACCAGCTGCTCTGCCGTGTTGCTGTGCACCGCTAACCACGGCTGTATTTCACCCCTGAGGCTGTTGCATTTCAGTGGTGAGGAGTGAGAGGATGATTTATGACTGCAGAGTGTTTCATTAGTAGTTATTACTCAGGTTTTTAAGTTATCCAGTCTCTATATATCTGCACACTAGACTCTTTAAGATTCAGGCTGCTGTATGAATGTTAGAGACTTAAACATTTTTCCCATCTGTTTCCAAAGTTACATATGTTAAGACACCCAGAACTTCTCTATTTTGACTTACTCTTCTATAATGCTTTCTCTTCTGGGATTTTCTAGCTGTCAAATAAGTCTATTTGCAGTCTCCCTACCCTAACAGCCTTGTGTCTGCTCAGACATCTGCCTCCCTCCGGTTCTTGTGGTGTTTGCTCATTCAAGAGGCTCTTGCAAAGTGTTTAAAGGCTTCATAAACCATTCCAATGCATTTCTTCATAATGGGTGGTCTTCAGTCCCAATGACATTTCTCTCCATCTCATTCCTTTGTGGTGTGAGGCACATGAGGAGGTCTCTGGCCTGGCTCAGCCACCCTCCGCTAATGGCTGTGTTTGGTTGCAGTGTTCCTCGCTCTACGAGGAGTGCTACATTCTGCCTTCCCAGCAGCTCAACTCCCAGGTGGGCTCCCAGGTCCAAGAAACCCATCCGCTCCTCGTGGGGGAATGGAAAGTGAGTAACCCACTAACAAAACAAATGTTCTTGAGTGGTTGCTACCATACTCGCATGTGTTGACAGTGCCATGCATTTTCCTGTGGTGTGTGGGGAATGCTTGATCACTCAAAACAATTAACACATACCAGCATTGGATGAGCTTTTACTGATTGGAGAAAATAGATCTGTGAAATTCTGCTCTCACACGAACAAGTTCTGTCCCGAGATCTCCCCAACATCACTGTGGGCTTTGTTCCTAGGTGTACCGTATCATATGTCACTTCAGTTCCATACACAGTTCATCATAAACGAGATTAGTCCCAGGTGGGGACTCAGTAAAAGCTGTTGTCCCAGAGCTGGGTTTCATGTGAACAAGAATCAGTAACTGACGAATCAGCGAGTCTTTTAGGTTGGGAGATCTGCTTATAGCAGCTCCAACTAGATCAGGTTGCTGAGGGCCTTGTCTAGCATAGTGTGAAATATCTTCAAGGATGGAAATTCCACAGCCTCTCGGGTCTCCTATTCCAGTGTCTGATGACCTTAAAGGCGAAAACTTTGTTCCTTATATTTAATCAGTGTCCTGTGCTCCAGCTGGTGTCCCTTGCCTCTTGTCCTGTCACTGTACCCACAGACAAGAGCCTGGCTCTGTCTTCTTTACCCTCCCATGGTGCAGCTGAAAACTGCAGTAAGTTATCCCCTTCACCACCTCTTCTTAAAGCTGAACAAACCCAGCTCTCTCTGCCTCTCCTTGTACACCGTGCACAACAGCCCCCTAATGGTTTCGGCAGCCCTCTGCTGCACTTTCTCTGGTTTGTCAATGTCCATCTCATAGTGAGGAGCCCAAAACTGGGGACACCACTCCAGATAGTCTCACAAGTGCTGAATAGAGAGCAACAGTCACTGCCACTGGCCTGGTGGCCGTGCTGCTTGTGATACAGCCCAGGATGCAGTTGTGCCTTCACCGTAAAAGCAAGCTGTTGGCTAATGCCAAGCAGAGGGAGGATGGGGTGTCAGCACAGTACATCTGTGCTTAGCAGGGACATCCTTGCAGTCAGGTAGGATAAAAGCTGGGGAAAAACACCAAGCAGTGTTTTTCTCACTCTGCTTTCTAATTTTTTCTTTAGATCCCTGAAAACTGCAGACCCAATATGGAAGAAGGAATCTCACTGTTCTCCACCTTACTCAACAACAAGCACTTTCTCATCATTTTTGTCCACGCTCTTGAGCAACAGAAGGACTTTGCTGTTAGAGACAGGTATGAGCTTCAGAAGGCCGTATGAAGAGCTACACTGGCAGCCAGCCCATCTGAGGGGGGTATACATGCCCTGCGGGAGGCTGGTGCTAGAGCCTCAGTGGCCATGACTGCTGCCTCATGGTCTCTGCTCTGAAAGGTGGCTCTACGGCTCCTGCCTTGCCTCATGAGGCTGCCGAAAAGGGAGCTGTTGAGCATGTTACCTGTCCTGCATGGACGTTTTCCATAGGCCTGTAGCTTTTAGCCGCTGATCATCTAGGCTAAATTTGAACCAAAGACCTGGCAGCTGGACAAGACTGATTTATTCCTAAATTGTAAGCGATGCAACCCCTATCTAGAGCCATGCATTTCAGCTGAAGGTTGAGTTACACTGGCCTCCCACTTTTCTATTAAACAGCCATAAACCTTCTGAAGAGCACCAAAAGGTGCAATGCGTGACCTGCTCATGGAGTGTTTGTATCTCTGAACACTTGGTTTACCAGTAAGAGTGTGTGAGCTGACCTGAGGTCCTGCAGCACTAAAAGAGGCTTTGGAGTTTAACGCCATTGAGAGAGCTCATGAAAATTGTCAGAAACACTGCCTTTGTGTTAATTTTTTTTAATGCTAGTTGGCAATTTAGGTTTGTTTTATCAGTGCTTGAGTAGTACACAATTCTGTTCTTCAGGTGTAACCTGGCCTCCCTGCTTACTATTGCGTTGCATGGGAAACTGGAATATTACACCAGCATCATGAAGGACCTCCTGGTGGATCTAATAGATGCTTCAGCTTCCAAAAACCCTAAGCTGATGCTGAGGAGAACTGAATCTGTAGTGGAGAAGATGCTCACCAACTGGATGTCCATCTGCATGTACAGCTATCTCAGAGTAAGAGAACCAGATCAGTGCTGTTGTAGGTGCAGGTTTGGCATTGCATGCAGGGGTAACAAGGGACATGTGAGTCAGCGGAGGACCTAAATACCTGCCAGTTTTGCCAGTTGCCTTGTCACTAATGATTGACAAACTCCAACAGATTGAAACGTTCAAGTATGAAAAAGCAACTGTAGGTTCGGTTGCTTCTCCACTTCTGCTTGGTGATCAGGCAGGCTTCCTGGTGTGGCCCGCCTTTTGTAAGGCAAGAGCACTAACTAGCATTTGTTACCATGCTTGAGAAGAGAGCCACAGGGGAATTGAAAAATAACCACAATGGCTTGAGGTTTTGGGAACAGTTCCAATTATTTGTTGTTTTCTCTGACCAGCTCGCATAGCCTTACTGGTGGTCGCCAGCTAGTTCAGCATTTTGTCTTGAGTGCAAGAGCCCAGGAGGCGATAATGGTGCAGGCCAGGAAGGCTGCTGAGCTGTCAGTGCCTGCCCGTGCGTGGGGCTTCTTGCACTGGACATGTCCCTGTGGTTCCACGCTGCCCAGACAAGTCTTAGCTGGAGAGGGGGGATGTCTGTCCCAGAATCCTGACTGTCTTCCTACGGTAACCAAAAAGGAATATATTATTTGGCATCTCAGAGCATCTCCATCTGCTCCAATGCCTGCCAGTTCTGGTTGGAATTTCCCAGAAGAATTGAGCAATAACATAATTGATTCCACAGCAGCTAATTGGAGGACACCCCATTATAACCACATGGGAAAGCCTGGAAAAGGACTTTTGAAAAATCCCTTTTGCAAAGTGTTTGCTATAGCCGCAGAAGCAATACTGCATTGTCTTCATACATATCATAATGTCTTCTGAACCCAGCTGATGATCACTTTTTGTCCTAAAGCCTGTGGGTTTGTAGTTCTTAATCTTTCATTTTAGCTCGTGTAATTGTGCACTAAATGAAAGAAAAGTCACGAGAATGAAAAGGGATGGCTGTGCCAACGGAGCATGGCTTTCCAGCCTGTCAGATCAGAAAAGAGTGAATTAGTGAATTTTTTTTAATCTTTAGTTTTTGTGCCTGTAGTTCAGCCATTGGGGAGAAAAAGTGCTGATCTCTCCTTTTAGAGAGTGGAGCCCACATGTGAAGAAGCGTCTGATCCAGCTCCAGTTCTGCTAAAAATGGACGTTGTGCAAGAAGGCTTTCTCAGGGAAAAAAAAAAAAGGGAAGAAAGTCAAGTCTTATCACATGGGCCTGAGGCCATGCGCACGTTCCAGAGCTAATTAATGTCGATGCAGCTCCTGAGCGCCCATGCCGCCCCTCCCGTGGCGCCCGGCCGGGAGGTGGCCGTGGCGGGGCTGGTGCCAGCCGTGAGCAGAACCCGCACGGCTGCCCGCCTGCCACGGACGTCAGGGCGGCACGGTCAGGGGCTTGGTGCGACGAGGGCAGGGCCAGGTTGGCTGCAGCGGCCGCGCGGCATGCTGCTGGGCTCGCTCGCCTGTGGCCAGCCTGCCCCAGCCGCTGCGCAGGTGCCCGGCAGGGGCAAGTGCCAGGCGCTGAGCTCTGCATCCCCTCCTCGCTTTGTGCGCCCAGCCTGACGCTACAGCAGTCGGGACCATTGCTGCACCTCCTGCCACAGCCTGTTCCCCATTTCTGAACAGCAAGTGTTGACCGTAAGAGAGCGCAATGAAGTTTTGATTTCCAAGAGGCTTGCACATCATGTGCTCCGCAGCGGAGGTGGGGAGCCGAATCGGAGGAGGAGCTGCTGCCTGCTGACATGGGGAGGAAGAAGAGGATGGATCAGGCAGAAATGTCTACAGAGGCCTCTGACCATCCCTGGAGGAGAGGGCTGCAAGCGGACACGAGCCGCTGCTGTGCGCAGGGACGGAGGGGTCCCGGCCCAGACCAGCAGCTAGAGCAGAGCTGGCTCCTTCCCCACGACAAAACTGAGTGCGGAGCCTCTGAAGCACCTTCCTGCACATGGGCTGCTTTTAGCTCAAGGCAGCTATTTAAATATTAGTGATAATCAAACACCTCCCATGTGCCTTGCATCCCTCTGGATCAAACTCCGTTGCCTTCAGAGAGGCATTCCTCGGTTAAAAAAAGAGGCTGCCCGCCTGCCTGTAGCACTGGGCTGTCAAAAGTGTGACGATGGGTCTGGTTCTCATTCCTGAATTATCCCCATTAATCACAACGTCTATTCGAAACAGCTGCTGCAAAGGTCCCTGCCGTTGTTCAGTGGAAAAATTCCAAGTGCATGTATTTTCCCTTGTAAGTCAACGCTACATGCTCGAAACATTTGTTTTGTATTAATGCTCTGCCTAACAGTCTGTCCATTTGTGTTTTGGGGGAAAATGATTTGAAGGAGCTGTCTTCAACTGGGAAGAAGTGGCAGGCCACAGTCACCCGTGGTTGAACATATGGAGGGCACCTGAAGGCAATGGAGTTACCATTCAGACAGGGTGAAGTGCGTGCAGGAGATACCACAAGGAAGCAGCAGGAGGCTTGCTCCTTGGGGTGGAATCAGAGAGTACTTGAAAACTTGCAGCGTTTGCACAACTGATGCAGATCTCGGTTTCTGCAAAACTGTGTGAGAATCACAGATAAAATGATCCTCGTCTGTACTTTCTGCTACTGCTTCAATGGAAAATGCCGAAAAAAGCCTTCCCCATGCGATACCTTAGTACCGTTTTGCCTGGCCCCTAACAGGATCACGGGACTGGTAGCTAAGTGAAAGTTAAGGACCTGGAATACAGTGCTTAGATCCAGGTCCAAAGTTCCAAAAGTTTTGCATGGGGCATGGAGCTGAGGTTTCGTTTGTCACATTATGCAAGTAGATAATCATGCCAAAATTAGCTGGCACCTGGGATAAGCAGCTGTTTTCTGTGCTTTTCCCAACCTAGCCTCACCAAGACTTTTTGGAAATGACTGTGGCATGTTCCTGGGAGAACATCTCTAATGACTTGTCGGCCTTGGTAATAGGGCAGCAACATGTGTATCCAGTCTGCTCTGAATCTTTTTTTTTTTTCCCAAGCATATAAAACCCAAGCCCTCCCACGCTCATCATGCAAGAAGCAGTTCAAGTAATGCCAGCCTGAACTGTGCTTTGCATTACTGTAAAGTTATTTCAGTGCCCTGGGTAGCTTTAAGAGCCCATAACAATTCAGTCAAAAATGAAAATGAAGTCTCATTAAAATACATTCACAATAGGAGGAAAAAAGGCCCCAGAGTGTGTTTTTTTTAAGTAATTTTTGTCCTGAATCAGCACTGATCTCTTCTAGTTAAACTTCCTTTCTCCCAAGTAGCCAAGTCCAAAGACAGTTTTGATTTGTTTCCAGATGAGTTTTCCGAACAATGCTTGAGGTTTCCAAGCTTGCCATTTTATCTCTAGTCCCTGCCTGCCAGCCCTTCTTTCCCCTCTTTGAAATTTGCTGTCTGATTAGCACTTTTGCAGATTTCCATAACATCCCACAGTTCCTGAGTCTGAAAGCCAAGAAGACAAACAGAAATAGTATCTAGCAGGCTGAGCGCTGTAGTTTATTTCCTGTGCGGCAAGTCCTGAGGACGGATCTTGTTCATTCACACTGCGGCAGGGTCTGAAACACCCATTTCACCAATTTCTTGGTCTGCCCCTTTCCACTGATCGTTTACATTTGCGAGAACGTGCCACACGATCAGTCTCGACCCGTGCAGGGTCTGCTGGTTTCAGGCAATAAAGAGCCACTGTATCAGCAGGACTCGCTCAGTTTTTATGTAGCGGTTCGCAGCCCCCTCACTTCCCTCTGTGGCTGGAGCTGCATCCAGGACCAGAGCTTCCCACAGGGGATGGGGCAGGCTCCAAAACCTGGCGCTGAATCTAGCCTCGGGGTCATCCCCACTGCGTGTTCGAGCACAAGCGACATAAGCAGAGCAGGGCTGTTGTTGCGGTTTGTCAGCACCCCTTGCATTGGGTCAGTGTGCCAGTGCTCCAGTTCACATCACGCTGTTGTGAAAGCAGGTCATGCAACCTGGGGATGTCTTGGTGTCAATGTAATCCCCTTGCCTGTCACCTCATAATCTTGCCTTTACCTCAGAAACTAACTTCTCTTTATGTCTTCTGACACTTTCTCCACTCTGTTCGCAATCCTCAACCTCTCCTTAGCCCCACAGCTTCATGTGTTTCTCTGCTTTCTGGAAACCATGCCTTTCTCCATTTCCAGCAGCGGCTCTGCTGCAGGACCCATTTTATGCATGCTCAGAAGGAGCATTGCAAGAATTCATTAAACACTGCCAGAAGGCCCAAGGAACTTCCCCATGTTCATAAAAAAAAGTTGCCCTTGAAGAATAAAATGCATACACCATGGCACAGATGGTGCATGCCCACCTACAGCCCTGCTGCAGTGTCTTAACGTCAATTGCACTGAATGCAGCCGAATCAAAATTGACATCAAACTAATTGCTTTAGCAATTATAAGGCAATTAGAATAAAATAATCACCAAGTCTTAATTAAGAAGCAGATTGAACAGGATTTAGCAGCTCCTAGCTGAGAAATATCAATATCATTCGATATCTGTTGTCTTAAGTGGGATTTCAGATGGCAGGAATGGTAGTGCAGGGGTGTGTGTGATGCTCAGAAAGTACATAAATGTGCAATAATTTGCATTTGCCTCATTTGAAGGAAATTGCACATTAGGGAGAGTGGGATGTACTCCAGTACTGAAACGTTTCTTAAGAAAATAGCTTGTGTTTTACTTGCACATCAGTGTAACAGACATAAGTGGATCAGAAATCTGGCATTAAACCATGTAGCTGAACCGTGTCACAAATAGCTGGTCCCTGTTATGTTTTTTGTTTTTATTGCAGCAGTGTCACAATTCATGTCTCTCCTACAAGATGAAGTTTGACAAATGTAAGGAGTTAAATGGTGTGTTTGCTTGCTGTCGCATGGGAACAGCTTGGTTGACCCTGATCCTTTCTCTATTGCTGCGATCAAGGCGCTGCTGTGGTATGAGAAGTATGAACTCTGGTTCCCAGAGCCACAGGCATACGCAGTGGCCTCACTCCCATGGATTTCAATGGCAAACCAGGCAGCGCAAAGAGCAGTTCAGCCGATAACTTTGTGAGGAAGTTAGGCACCCAAATGTCTCTCTAGACCTAGATTTTTTTGTGCACTTCAGCCTCATCCTTGTCCTGTTGGGTACTACATTGTACAGTATGGGCTCTGTAAGACTGCAAGAAACATCTGTGTGCAGGAGTATGCCAGATTCTCCCTGAAGTTCCTGTGTAATTTCACATGCAAATTAATGCCCATTTGTATTTTTGCTGAGCATCGTGTATGCACGCATGTACCTTCTCAGCCCAGCTACACCTATTCCCCCACCTTCTGAACAGTGCCCAAGGTTCTGCCCATGAGACAAAATGCTGGCATAGCCTGTAGGCAGTAGTTCACAATCCTGCAGTGCTTGCCGTAACATTGGACGGGGTACATTGAGGCTGACAGTCACAGACCACCCTCCCCAAAAATCGCCTGTGGTTGCCATCGGCTGCAATGTCCTCCTTCCTGCCAGCACTGCCATGTGGCCGCGAGCGTGAAGGTTTCTGAGCAGCCTCAGAGAGGCTCAGAGAAGAGGTGCTGCAGGCGTCTGGGGGCGATGGCCCTGGGCACCCCGTGGGATTTGCAGCACCGGGCACGAGCCCGTCCCGCTCCTCGGTGTGGAGGGCACATCCGGGGGGTTGCTTGCCCCCAGGGTCCTTGCAGAGCCTGCCCTAGCTGTGCCGCCATCAGATCCGCTTTGCTGATGTGGATTTCTCTCCCTTTCCCCAGGAGACAGTTGGAGAGCCATTCTTCCTGTTGATCTGTGCTATCAAGCAGCAGATTAACAAAGGCTCTATCGATGCCATCACGGGGAAAGCCAGGTACACCCTCAATGAGGAGTGGCTCCTGCGGGAGAACATCGAGGCGAAACCGAGGGTGAGTATCCCACCCCAGGGGGGTGCGGACCCGGCTGGGTCGCTGTGCCCGCAGGGGCTTGTGACCATGCACGTGTGATACCCGTGTGAGTTATGCACTTGTGTGGGCACCTCGCCAACAGGTGGGCTCCTGGCTGCAGAACAAGGCTCATAGTGACTGCTTGTTTTCATGTCCAGCCCTTGGTGGTCACTGAAGTGGCTCAGGTTAGGGGTGGAGGGAGGCAGGAAAGTTTGTTCTGCCATGTTCAGGGAGTTAAAACAACCAGTTTGCCATTCCCGGCAAATCAACGTCTTCACTACCAGTAAAGATGTGCTGGCTGTAGCCTCATGTCCCGGCTGCGTGCAGGGTGTCACCAAGGGGTGCTGAAAAGCGGTTCTGCAAAACGCCTCCTGTGGGAATCAGGCAGAGGAGGGCTGTGTGTGTGAAAGACTTTGTTCCCTTCAGTGTCTGTCACAGAATTCAGCAGACGCCTTTCCAGAGCCTAGGTCAAACCCTGCTTTCAATTACCTGGCATAAATCTGGAGCAGCTTCACTGAAGTCAGTGGGTTACCCCAGATGTGCATCACCGTAACTCAGAGCGGGTTCGAGCTCCACATCCTCTCAGATTCCTGTTACCAATTGACCTGTAAATTTACAGCACAGACCAAGAGGGGTTAGCAGCAGGGCGCAAAGTATTAGCTTTCTCGGCAGAAATGGTAACTTCATAAGTCTGAGCAGGGGAAGTGCGGCTGCTTCCTACTTTGCTTGCAAGAAGAGAAGCAAAAGTGTGAGCAGGGTTGTTGGAGGAAGGCAAGCATCTGCAGGGCTAGTGCTAGCTCACTGGCAATCTCCTGCATTGCTGGTAACCGAACCTCTGCTTTAAAAAACACCTGCACAGTATACAATGTGAAAAATCATCTTAATTTAATGGTATGGCAAAAATCGGTCTTCATCTGTGCATTCACGTTCTCATCGCCAAGGGTGCTGGCTGTGTATCCTGATACAAGCAAACAGTGTTTGCAAAGGAACCTGTAGGCTGTGAGGATCCCAGCCATCCGTCTCCCATTTACCAGGTGTCCTTCTAAGAGGCAGCTGTGCTTACACACAAGCAATGCTCCTGGCCTCTGCACTGCTTCCTGACCTGGGCTTGCAAATCAGGTAGCTAGCTGGCTTCAGGACTGCATTCACAGCTAAACAAAGGCACAGCGTAGCCCTCAGTTCACAGGCACCAAGGAGAGGAGGACAGAAGCAGGAGGCAGCATTGAGGCTGCCTCGGGTTGAAGCCCCCAGCGGGCGGGTGGGCAGTGCCATGCTCATGGCATTTGGGTCTGCAGAGTTTGCACGAGGAGATGCCTGTGCTCCACATCCCTCCTCACTTGAGTAGTGTGGGAGCAGCTCCCAAAGAGGAGAGGATTTTTCATAGGAAGAGTTGCTCTCATTGCCCTGCAGCTTTCTGCTGCAACTATAGCAGAAGCTGGGCGTCCCTGATGTCTGAGCGGTGTTTGCAGCACCCCACAGCCCCTTGCAGCTGGTGATACCCCTATTCAGTTACCTTCTCCAACAGGCTGTTGGATGCTGGTGGTGTTGAACGCCAGAGTGGCACCAGACCCAGTATGCAGCATGCTTAAAGCTTGTTTAGACAGAGGAGCTCGGCCCATTGCGTCAGGGAGAGGCACGGTAATGAGCCTTGGTGGCCCTGTTAGTCACCAGTCAGAGCCAAGAAGCTGAGGACGTGGCTGGTGGCAGGGGCTGAACTTCCCTCCCACCTCAGAGGTGGTCTCTGCGGTCAGGGCTAAGGCCCATTAGCAAGGCATCATGAAAGGAGGATGCAGTGCCGCTCCCCGTATCCTCCTGGCTCTGTCAATAAATTGGGTCTTTCAGTTGCCAGGGGCTATAAATCAGCGCCTTTTGCTAGCGGTGAAATGTAGATGACCACATCTGTTCAGCCTGACTTCCAGCAGTGCAGCGCCCAGCACGCAGCCACAAGAGCCATGTGGGTGCCTCAGCTCTGTGCATCCGTGGGAGCCAGCAGAGCTGGGCAGGTCACCCCTCCTCACCCCTAACTCCGCCTCTGCCCACAGAACCTCAACGTCTCCTTCCAAGGCTGCGGGATGGACTCCCTGAGCGTCCGGGCCATGGACACGGACACGCTCAGCCAAGTGAAAGAGAAGATCCTGGAGGCCTTCTGCAAGAATGTCCCCTACTCCCAGTGGCCGAGAGTGGAAGACGTCGACCTTGGTAAGGAATGGCTACATTGGACATGGCAGTCCTTACATCCAGGTGAAGGAGTTGATGTTGCACAGTAGCTCTTGGTGTCTGTCAGAGGGTGCTGGGTGGAGCACCACCGACAAGAGGGCATGCTCAAGACAGCCTGAGGATGGTCTTCAGCAATAAGTGATGGGACCAGATCCTGGTGGGCAGGGGGGAGCCATTTAACTGGAAAGAAGCTTTAGGAAAGCTCAAGCTGAGCAGAGGGGTGCTTGGACTTGCACCCTTTGAAGCCTATAGTGTTAAAAACCTAAGTGGTATCCTCTAAAACACTCTCAGGCCTGCACATGGCTTGTTAATACGTGTCTCTCCATAAGCAGCTATAAATGAACCAATGGACTCCTATCTGGCCATGGGTTCAGTTGTGTCATTTACCTACCCAGTGGACAACTGCTTCTCCCAGAATTTAAGAAGGATCCAAGCCCAACACTGGGAAGAGAAAACCACGCTGGCCCCGGCGCCTCCATGCCACGCAATGCACTGTGGAGACACCCTCTGGCTGGCACAAGGAGCCGCAAGGCGTGGAATTCAGCGTAGTCTGTGCCAGAGGGAGTCTTCTCAGAAGAACGTGCTGTGCTGGAGCAGTGCCAGGGCCTCACTCCTCGCCCTGGGGCTCGTGGCGTGTCCCCCAGCCATCACCTGCTCTGCCCCGCCAGGAGCTGCCACCGACCTATGGTGGCCACGTGCACAGCCCCGCGGCATGTCACCGGCGCAGTGCTCCGCAAGGCAGGTCCCACACAGCACCAGGGACCCGACGGGGAGAGGCGACAGGGGAGAGGTGCTCCTCCCTGGTCCCTGTGGGCAGAGCTGTTGTCACCACTCCCAGCGCCATCCAGAAATCCCCAGCTTTGGGCTTAGCCCTGGAGGTGGCTGATGCACACCTGCCTTGGTTGTGGAGAACCCTGGAGGCCTTCGCAGCAGGGCTGCATGGTGCCCGGCGTGGTGCCCGGCAGGAGCCCCCAGCCCTGCTGTGCCATCCTCCTCTGGGCCGGCCACTCAATTCTCCTCTCTCTGTGCTCAGAGTGGTTTGCCACCAGCACCGACAGCTACATCCTGCGGGACCTCGATGACACCTCAGTGGTGGAGGACGGCAGGAAGAAGCTCAACACATTAGCACATTACAAGGTAAACCTGCCAGCGCTGCAGAAAAGCTTTGCTTCTTCAGAGCCTGCCTGGCCTCAGGGGCAAGTGGCGGTTCCCCCTCCAAAAACAGGATTATCAGGAACAAGCAGGAAGGTTGCCATAGCTCTGTGAGAGCTTCCGGGGAATAGACATCTGCCCTGGCAAGAAGCTCGTTAATATTGCAACACACTGAAACTAATTAAACACTCTTCATGCAAAACAAGTTATTACTGACAACAGAAGAGGAGGAAAAAACCCACTCCTATTCCCAATGGCCACCAGCTTGGCTTATTAGTATCACTCGGCTCTTGATCCATGCCCCTGCTGAAATCACTAGCACAATTGTCACTGCCTGCCCTGAGAGCAGGGGCTAGGGATGCCGCTGAGGAGCAGAGGCCAAAAACGTGAGGAAATGTGGCGAATCGAATTGTTCTCTTGACCAGTTTTCCTTTTAAAACTAAATGAAACCAGAAATTTTTATTTGATTTCCCCATTCCCTGGTATGCCTGGAAGCATAATCCTCACTGGTCTGTAACAGTGCATGGAAAATCAAAAATGGAGCTGAGTAGTTATTAATGTTATTATTTGTGTAACAGCAGTGCCGCAGAGCCCCACTCCTGGCATGGTGCCTCGCTGTGCCGAGAGCCAGATACAAAACAAAGAGATGGTCCCTGCCCCAGTGAGTCCGCAGCCTGCGTTTAGGTTCCTGCTCCCCTTCTGGGAAAAGGCAAAGCAGCGCCTGCACAGCCCAGAACTCTTTCTTCTTCAAATTACCTGATGTTGATATGCCAAAAATTTATCTTGGATACATGTATTTGCTTGATTCCCATTAGATTTGAGAACATCACAGTCTTGTATTTGCACTTAAAAAAGCCTTTCCCAGTAGAGCAGCACCGTTATTACCAGTTCCCATGCTGGGGAGCAGGGGCAGGGCAATTGCAGGGGATGCTCGTGGCAAAGCAGCAGCTGCACCAGCACACCCCAGGTCCCATCCCCAGCTGCCTGGGAGATGCTGCTAGGGCACTGTCATCAATGTCCGCATATTCCTCCCTCTGCAGATCCCCGAAGGGGCATCGCTGGCCATGAGCTTGTCGGACAAGAAGGACGCCACGCTGAGCAGAGGTATCTCCCTTCTCCTCCCCTGCTGCTGGTGATGGGGCAGAAGCACTCGTGTGCTTTGAGGGGCGTCTCTGAGATGATGCCAAGAGCTGGCTGCTGGTCCCCTTGCCCGGACTTCGTGGTGCGGCGTGAGCCCGTGCGGGGCTGGTGCTGGTGTCGGCAGCCCTCACGCAGCACCGTTGGTAGTGGAGCTGGGCCTTGCTCAGCTTTGTGCCTGGAGGACGCTGAGCATGGCACTCCTGAGGGAGGGCAGGTCTTTTGGACGTAGCTGTAGGTTTGTCTACATCCATGGCTTTTGTCCTGCTGTACTGCATAGCAGGGCAGCTGCTTCTGGTCTGTGCAAGGAACCAGAGCCAGGACGCTTTGCAGGATGAGCAGCAAAAAAGAGGCAGCTTGCCCTTGGCTTTTTCATTGCAAGCTCTCCTCATCAAAAGGGTCACAGGGTCAACTCTTCCCTTGGTCTTTGGACTCCCCCCCCACCTTAAAAACAGAGGGTCAGCTTGAGGTGTTTCTTTGTCACTTGCGCACCTCCCAGCCAGTGGGAAAGGCAAGCAGGCCAGCCGGCAGCCCCAGGGCGTGCTTAGGAAGCCCTTCAGGTCCTACGAGGTCTCCAGGTCTCCTCAGCTCTGCAGCAAACCCCCTTTGCCCACGCTGTGATGTGCATTTAGGGCAGTGACAGCTATGGAGCTGCAGGAGCTGCATCCCCCTCCTCCCCTGGGTTCTTCCTGCCAAGACTGCACACCTCAGTCGAGCAACGTGCCCGTGCTGGGGCTGGGGGACCTGCAGTCGGAGCCCTGCCTGCAGGCAGCAGCCCCCCAGGCAGGGCTGGTGGCTACAGAAGGCAGGGTGGAGATGCCCAGTGCTTTAACGGTGCCGTGCGTGGCATTGCCTGAACCACGGCCAGGCTCTGGAGGAGAAGGGGATGCAGGGGCGTGCAGGACACAGGTGTGCTCTGCTGGGATTGCAATGGTTTGGCTGGCCAGCATGAGGTCCTCCGTGTCAGCGCTGCTGAATAGTCCTGCTGGCGGCTGTTGGTCCTTGCACGGCTGCTGCTGGGTTGTGTGTTGCCCCTTTCCCCTTGCAGGCAGATGCTCCACATCGGGCACAGGCAGGAAAGCTCGGATGGAGGGGATGGGCAGCAGACCAAAGGTGCACTGGGCAAATGGAGAGGTCACAAACCCTCAAGAGTCGGAGACTGATCCTTGGGTGTATGTGGCTTCCAGACCTCTTTAAGGCTTTTCTGTCACTTGCAAAAATGGAAAAATGACTGGGGTTTTGTGCCCACTCTTGCTTCTGCAGGAGAAGTTAAGGTCTGAGAAGTATACATTTCTGATATACACATCGTGGGAGCTGCAAGTTTGTGTTGTTTGCTTTGTCATGTTTGCGTTTCTGGTTTAAAAAATTGTTATCTCATATCCTCCTCTCTCTGCTTGCCCAGCCTTTAAGCAAGAGGTGTTTGAACCTTTCTTGTCACGTGCTTATTAGAGGTTTGCATTAAATCTGTACTAACAAAGTGAAAAAAAGGAAGAATCTGAAACCACTGGACTGAAAATCCCTTTCCCTCCCATGCTCAGTTTCTTGCCAACATACTTCTAGGTTTCAGGCTGCCCAGAAAGTCAAAACAGGCAGGAGACAAACATTCACATTAAAAAGCGTTTCAGCCCCTCCGTCTCTTAGGCCATCTGCACAGTCTGTCTCTGCAGTGGGAGTCCTTTTGCTCATTAGCGTGAGGACAGGCAGCTGGGCTGTGGCTGCCCCTGGAACGAATGCCAGGAGACAGACCAGGGCATCGTGGGGCATCGCGGGGCATCGTGGGCACCCGGCACGGGGGGGGACACAGGAGTGGCCCTGAGCTAATCCTGCTCTCACACCCTCTTAGGTTCCTCTTAAAACACCCCTTGGGAGACCTGAAGCATGCCTTAAAGTGCTTCCTGAGGTACTCACCTCACAGAAGGCAATAAGCACTGCCAAGACAAAGAAAAGTGCTGAGACCGCTGGGAGCAGAACACCAGCTAGGTGTTTGGGCTTCTCGTGGCAAGCAAAACACGCGTCCTGACACGGACGGAGTCTGTGGAGGGCAGTTTTCAGTCTGGGTCCTCAGACTAAGCTGCTGTGTCTCTTCTGTTCTTTGCAGTGAAGGATCTGGACACCGAGAAGTACTTCCACTTAGTAAGTATCCTGCTCCCCACGCAGCTGATCCTCGTGGCCGGCTGCGGCTGGCGGCCGTGGGGGTGACGCCCGCAGCGGGTGGGCGCACGAGCCCCGGGCAGCGGTGCTGCCAGCTCCCTGCCGCGCGGGCCTGGGCCAGAGCTGCCCACGGGGACCAAGACCTCTGCGGTACTGCGCTGTGCGCGTAGTGAGGCGGTAATCGGCCACACGTTACTTTTGAGAGCAGCACGGGGGGAACTGAGCACTTATCTTAGTCTTGATTCTCGCACGTATTTATAAAGCTTCTGCTTTTTGAAGGCTGCCCGTGAACAGACCAAGGAGGTGGTTGTGCTCAGCACGCAGGTTTCGTCGCTGGCAGCAGCCAGTCCCTGCTGCACCGAGGCAGGCAAGCTCTCCGGCTGCGGCTAGCCCCGAGACAAGGCAGGAGGACCAGGCTGTCCTCTGCCTGCAGCCAGGGCCGTGCCCCGGCAGTGGCAGAGCTGTCATGATTTGTGCTGACCCCAGAGAGGGGCTGGGGGGAGAGATGGGGTCAGACAGTCTGGAGCCTGCTGTCACCTCAGCTGGCGGGACACAGCCACCCAGGAAGTCAGTAGCCTGAAAAATGCTGGGAGCAAAGGTGACCAGTAAGGCTGTGCATGTGTGTGGTGATCTCTCTTTTCACCTGCATTTAAGTCTCTGGGCTCCCATTTTTTCAGTGTATGTGATGAAAGAGGAGAAAATCTTTTCAGCCTCACCGATGTTAACTTAATTCATCTCCATGGGCTGAAGCATCAGATGTAATGAACAGGCTGGATCAGTGGTCATTAGTTTTCTTCAGAGAGGCCCAAAGAGGAGCAGAAAGGTTATCTGTAAAAAACTTTAGTACCATTGGACATAATAAAAAATTACCAAGACAGCAAAGTAATTGTTGTGGCCTGATCCAGCTGACAGCGGCCACAGAGAGTGCAGAAGCGCGATCTGAGTGTGGAGCAGCACCGCCAGGTACATCCCACGCAGCCTTGGTCAAGTCACCCAGTAGGCGCTCCTGGCACGCTGCCCGCTTCCCAGGTCTGGGGAGATTTATTGGTTCCTGCTCGTGCACCACTCTGGAAGTACGAAGTGCTAAACATTGCTAAAAGCTGTTATGAAAAAAAGTGTTATGGACAACAGTATTTTATAGCTTGGCTTTTTTCTCTGCTAAAGTTTCCGTGCTCAATGGAAAGAGTACAAACACAGTGCGTGCACGCACGTGCGCATGCATACATATACACAGAGCAAGGAGGGAGAAGGGACAGGAAACTGAATGTGCACAGATGAAACAATGCCAAGATGTACTTAAATGGCTTGCTAGGTCATTAGAGAGCACTAATTAACTGACCTGACCAGTGGAATATTTATTTTTGTTTTTAAAAAGGCCAGGGTAGGAATATTGGCTGATTGTTCTTGCACTTTTTTTCCAAACCTAAAAAGCTGCTTTCCGTGGAAGCCTTGTGCTTGTTTCTGGGAACCTAAACTGCAGCTACACAGGAGTACTTCACAGAGACCAGGAAGGCAAACAGACTAACTTGCAAAGTGAGACTGATTGTTTCATTTTCTTTGTCTAGATTGAGAGAGACAATAAAGACAGCAAGAGAAACAAACATCAGAAAAACTAAGCATTATGAATTACTTTTTTAAAGCCATATAAGGGTGTATTTATAACATAGTAACTGCTTTTTAATTGCATTGTGTATGCAGTTGAAATCCAGTAGTTAGAAGAAAATTCAGTGTGACACTTCCAGGGAGGAGTGTTCTGAGCATATGTTTTATATTGGACCAGGTTCTCCCAACTGATGAATCAGTTGAACATAAGAAGTCCCACAGACAGAGCCATAGGAAGAAAGTCCTACCGGAGATCTACCTGACCAGGCTGCTGTCTACAAAGGTAGGAGGTGGGAACACTGTCGCTTACGGCAAGTGGGATTGTTGCTTGCAGTCTCTAGTGAGAAGCCTGATCTAAGACAGGAGCACTGCAGGGCCGGTCACGGTCAAGGGGCTTTGGGACTCATTTGTCCTGAATGTTTGAAGAGTCTTCAGTGAGGCTGAGGCTGCTGGGCTCTGCTGGCTCTTTGGTTCCCTCTGGCTTTCCAGCTCTCCCTCTAAGCGCAGTGCTGCTGCGTGAAGCCCCACACGATCTCCCCACGTACAGGTCTGGCATCTCCAGACATGAAAGGGATGCTGCTGACCGCCTCAGGGCTCACAATACACAATTCAGACCTGAACTTGTCTCCCCATTGAGTGATCCTGCTGGGAAAGGGGATGGAGATGCTCAGCTCTATGAGTAGGAGGAATGTCTGTATGATCTTAATTCAGATTTGAACTTACTTCCCCACTCGCTGCGAGTGCTCAGCTCCAGCAGTTGGGCTCCCAGCCCATCTTTAATCCCAGCATGATGCTTCACTGGAGCAGAGATCACAAGAATGGCCAGCAGTCTCTAGTCTTTTTTGTATTTACTGTGCAGAACAATCACAGATGTGAGATCCTAGCAGTAAGAAAGAAAAACCTCAATGCCAAAAGAAATTAAACCCAAATGCAAGCTAATTATATCACTATGCACAAACAAACCTTTCCCTCCTTGCTTCAGCATCCCCTTCCTCTTGTGACTTATCCAGCTGGCAGCAAAGTATTTCCCTGTGTGTGCAGCAGTCACAGCCCCTCACACCGGTTTTTGGGCTCAGGTGCTGCTGCTTTCTGCAGTCCCCATTGTGCGTGCTTGTCCCACAGGGCACGCTGCAGAAGTTCCTGGATGACTTGTTCAAAGCCATTCTCAGTATCCGAGATGACAAGCCACCTGTGGCCGTGAAGTATTTCTTTGACTTCCTAGAGGAGCAAGCAGAGAAAAGAGGGATCACAGACCCTGACACTATGCACATCTGGAAGACCAACAGGTTTGGAAGAGAAGACCTCTTTTTTCTTTCCTTCCGTCTCTCAGGCGCAGCAGCTGCAAAGCCTTGGTGTCCTGGATTAATCATTAGGCTGCTAAAAGTAGAACCAATGAGGGGCTTGGAAAACAGGGAGGGGCTGAAAGATGAGACCAAACGTAGGCTTGGAGAGCTTCGAACAAATGAGGAGTTCAGGGGAGCAAAGAGCTAGAAGAGGAGGCATAGGCAGATAAAGGGAAGAACGCTAGGCACAGTAATACAAGTAATTAAAGAGAAACAGAAGAGGGACAGGATGACAGGAGACAGCAATGGCGTAAGCTCTAAGCACTGAAGAATCTGAGACAGTTTCCAAAATCACGTCAGGTCTTAAAACATCACGGAGATTTTAAAATCGGTATATTTGGCTTTGTTTCATTTGATTTCTAGCTTTTCAGCCCTTGGGGACACTTTCCTGACTTGTCTCTGTAACCAAGCTGAGGCTCCAGGGCATTCGCAGGACCCCGGGAGCTGGTGCTGTGACAGCATTCTGCCGGTGGTACTGCAGCACCGGAACCAGCCGGGAGCGGTGCTGAGGGATGTGATGAGCAGCAGGAATGGCACAGGGGAGCCAAAGTGAAGGGGGGAATAGACCGGGGCAGAAATGAGGAGGTTTAACAGGGGATAGCAGGGAGGTTGGAGGCAGCGTGGAGGAGAGGCTCCGCACTTCTGAGGCTGCAGGGACAGTAACGGTTTCCAGCCCAACCTGTGAAAATTAAAAATCAATTTGGCTGGGATAGCAGGCGTGCAGACATGACGCATGAACTACAGATTTGCCTAGCCTTCATTACCTTTAATTGCCGGTAGAGCAAAGACCTATAGCAGCTTTTCCTGCTCAGATGCTGAGGAGGGATGGTAGGCAGGCTGAGCGACATACTGACACTGTATTGTGGCCAAACGAGCGCTGAAATAACTAGAGAAGAAAATGATGAGAGAGCAGAAAAAAATACATATGAAATGTATTTCATGGGGCCAGGCTTACCATCAGAACCAGATGACGGTTACTGTCAGGGAAGATGGAAAAGGAGCTGACACCATTGCTACAACAACCAGCAAGTGAGGAAGCCTGATTCAAAAGCCCCATGCAGGCAGAGCTGCCAGTGCCTCTCCTGGAGCACACCTGGCTCAGTGAGCTGCTGAAGGAGCAAGGGCATAGGCTCACCTGGACAAGGCTGTACGTGAACTCTCCTGTCTATGCCTCGTGCTTCAGCCTGAGCAAGTGTCTCTTCAGGGCTAGGACATGTGCCTGCCCCTCTAGCTAGGCAGAGGAATGTACACTGCCAGGATGAGATTAAACAACAGAACCTGGCTCCTCATTTTTTTTCCTCTCTTTTATTCGTGTTCTATCATCATCTTTCATGCGTTTCCTCTCCCTGTGGAGTACAAAAATTCACCCAGTGTGGATTCCTGGCTTGTTTCCTCCACAGCCTACCTCTGAGGTTTTGGGTCAACATCCTGAAGAACCCCCAGTTCGTCTTTGACATTGACAAGACAGACCACATCGACGCCTGTCTCTCTGTGATAGCCCAGGCCTTCATTGACGCCTGCTCCCTGTCTGACCTGCAGCTGGGCAAGGTACAGTCCAGAGGTGACATCCCACTCCTGCTCCGGCAGTCGTAGACACAAAATAATATGGGTGGGAAGGGACTGTCAGAGGTCACCCGGCCCAAACCTGCCCCCAGAAGCAGGGCTGACTGTGAGCCACTTGCTCAGTTTCATGCACTAGGTATATCCAAAGATGAGTTGTCCTCTCCTCCCTCCCTCCACTTTGTTCAGGCTTGAGCTTAAAATTTGCACCCCTTTGTCACAGGCAGCGGTCAGGGAGTGGGAACACCCTGCAAGATGGACAAAGGGCAAAGGCGCCCAGCCTGGAAGGCTCAGAGGATGGAGGCCCAGCCACTGGCTGGCGTGCTGTGTTGCCAAGTGGCAGTACGCGTTGTCCCGTGGCTCCAGAACTCCCAGCTTGTCACAGCTTCTGTAGGGCCACCCCCAAGGCCGAGCTGGTGTGCTCGCGAGGGCGGGCTGTGCCTGCCTGGCAGCACAGACCCAGCCTGGCTCAGGCGCGGGAGCTGCCCGCTGCCGCCCCATCGACGCCATCCGTCAGCCTGCGGGAAGCACCGGCGGGCGCTGCCGGAGCCCGCCTGCGGAGCACTTGGTGCCATGGCACGGGCCCTGGCCACAGCATCTCCATCACATGCTGGTCACCTCCTGCTCCAAGCCAACCGCCTGACTGCCGGGCCAGGTCTCCCCTCCTGCCATCAGCCCGCTCTGCACGGGGCTGGGAGGCAGCGAGACGCGCAGCGCGCATGCTCACTGCTCTCCCTCTGGCTTGGCTGAGTGCCTTGTTGACATTTGAAATTTCCCAACATAAGTTTTATTAGCAAATGCTGTAAATCATCCCTTGCCATCCCCCCGCCCCAGAGGCCGGGTGTGTGACGTAGACGGGACCCTATGGAGAGAGACGGACGCTGCTCAGTGCATCCCCCAGACAGAGAGTGACAGGAAGCCTCTACTGGGAGAGATTAATACTGGAGGAAGATCTAATGAGCTCTTGATTTTTTGTTTGTTTGGGTTTTGGACATTTTTTTAGCAAGTGTTACGAAACACCTACAATTTGTCCTTGTCAAGCTGTGGATGAGGGAAAGAGGGGTCAGCTGGAGTCAGACAGCAGATGGAAACATTTTTCGGGAATACAATAGCATAAGTGAAGGAACTGTTGAGTAATGTGGGGAGAATAAATCCTCAGCATAAAAATCAGCTTGTACATACATGCAGTATGTCACTGAATTGTCCAGGCTGGGTTCTTCCTCTTGTTACAGGGTGTTCAGTAGTGTTACTTCTGATACTGTAAACGTGAGAGCGGACTTGCTCTATACATCTGCAGTGTGCAAGAAGTTAATAAAATACTCCCCATCTCTTTGTAATACAGAGTGGACAAATCAGACACAAATTAAAAAATAACTCAAAGAAGAGGCAGCATGGGCTTCTTTTGTGTTTCCAAGGGGAAAAAAAATGTTGTAAGCAGGCTCTGTAACTTGGCTATATTCCTGTAATGCCTTGCCATTGGGTTTGAAAATAAACTGCTGTGGGATCTGGTGCCACAGCCTGGTGCCCATTTCCCCTGCAGTGTTAGCCATCCCACATATTGCAACAGCAGCTTGCAGTTACCCCTGGCTTCCTTATTTACTGCCTGATACAGCTGGAGATGCTGTCTCCATGGCTAAAGCCCTGCCTGGCTTGTTTTGTTCGCAGATCCTTCCTCCCCCTCTCCTCCTGTCAGAGCATCAGGGAGCAGTCCCCACACGTGAGTGTCGGGGCAATGGGACACGTTGATCTTATTCCCCTCTGTGTCCCAGGGCCTGGGGCTCTTTTCCCTTTGGGATACGATGCTGGAGTCAGCCAGGTTCATTCCCAGGGTAATGATGTCAGTGGGGCAGCATTGCCTTGAGGTTAGAATCATTCATGCTTGTGTTTGCAAAGAGCACAAGTGGGGTTATGCCTTTACTGATACAACCCACTCATGTGGCTGGGAGGTTAAGACTGCCTTGTCCAAGCTGACATTAATCAAGAAAACTCAGTATTTTCTGTTAATTACTTTACATGCACTCAATATAGGTCAGGCAGGCTGGGTTAGTCAATGCAAAATAAATCAAAGCTACATTAAAAATCCGAGAGCAACATTTCAACTGACAAAGTTCAGCTTGTTAGAGAGCTTTGTTCTTCAGTTTAAATCAAGCTGGCTGCTCAAGAGACCAGAATAAATGCATTCAAAAGCCCATCCCTCATTACCAGTTTCCACATGTGGTGCCATGGAGCACAAGTGTATTATCTAACACACTTCATGTTACACACATCTGCAGAGCATCACCTGGCAACAAACCACCCCAGGCATGCTTTTTAGCTTGCCCTTGCTGCTGCAAATTAAAACACATTCACTTAGACTACCTGGACAGCCACATGCAGAGGGATGGTGCTGCGGCTCCACAGGCAGGTGGTAACAGTCCGCGGCACCTTGATGTGTTTGTGCAAGCACTGCTGTCATTAGCAGTTTTGTGCCTTGGTGCTGTCCCACCACACTCCTGTTTAAAGCCAGGCCCAAAGACTTAGCTGTTTCCTGAACCCAGCTGTAGCTGAAGGCCCTGTCTGATGGCCAACGCTTCAGCCAGACAAACAGGATAAGAAGTTTTCAGCCAGAAATAATATGGTGTCTGATTTCAGTATCTCGCCCTCGCTCTAGGACTCCCCGACCAATAAACTACTGTACGCCAAGGAGATCCCCGAGTACAGGAAGATCGTGCAGCGATACTACAAGCAAATCCATGATATGCCGCCGCTCAGCGAGCAGGAAATGAACGCACACCTCGCAGAGGAGTCGCGGGTAAGGCGCGGGGGGCTGCCGGGGCCTGGCTGGCATGTGCCGCCGCGCCGCGCATGGGGCTGGGTCCGCATGCTGGGTGCCCTGCTGGGGCCAGGAGCAGCGAGCCTGCTCTGGCTGACAGCACGAGCCAGGGACTGGTGGGGAGCGGATAGGCTGCAATCAGCTCCTGCATAGATAGACGCTGGAGGGAGCAAACAAGAAAGGATATTTGCTTTAAACTTCCAGGCACAAACTTCATCTGACCTAATTCCAAGCATCGTTAATTACTGCCAGAGCTGCAGTAAACATCCATGAGTTCGCTTGAAACTAACTAGCTTTGGCACCATTGGGAGTTTAAAGCAAAATTCAGTGCCAAAGAGCCAGGAAGTTTGGAAGAGGATCTCTGCCATCCCCAAGCTCCGCGGCCAGCTGGCCCCCAGGCCGCCGAGTGCCAGGGCCGGCCCCGAGTCCCAGGCTGCCCGCTGGCAGCCAGCCCTGGCAGCTGGCCGGGTGCGGGATGCTGGCCCTGGTACCAGCTACAGGAGCTGGCAGCCATGCTCCGGATCCAAGCCCTGCCAGCAACGTGCCACAGCTTCCTCAAAATCCAACCATCTCACCACAGCGTTTTAGCATCAGCCACCGAGCAGGCTTTTTCCCTGAGTATTCTTCTACCCAGCTGTCATGCTGCCCCATCCTTCAAAATGTCTTTGAGCACCGATGGGTAAACACGGCTATCAACTGTGGTCATTTAAGGCTGACTTTAAAAAGGCTAAGACCGTTTCTGATGTAAGCAAATACAGCTTCCTTAAAGGAGTAAGGCAAAAGCCCAGCTGCATTAATGCAACAGTAATAAAAATAGCCAGTCTAAACCTTCTTTTAATCTAGTTAATGCCTGCTGATTGGGCTTGAACTCACTTGCTGCATCAGGTTAACATACCTCCCCTCTTTGTTCTGTCTTTATAAAGAAATATCGGAATGAATTTAACACCAACGTTGCCATGGCTGAGATATACAAATACGCCAAGAGATATCGCTCTCAGGTAAGTGGGTTTGGCTGTACTCAGGCCTCGGATTACCTGTGGAGGAAACAACAAGCAGCATTTTGTAACCAAGCAGTCAGGTGCCTGCATCCAGTCCCACAGAAAAGGGATTATCTTTCTTTGCATAATCCCATGCACACATGTAATATATGCACACACACAGATGTACTTGCTCTCCTGTCACTTGCTTGATGACTTCTTAGAAGAAAAGGCCAACTATTCCCAGCTGATTTTAACAGCGTTTGGCTGGGGGGATTGAAGCAGGGCTGACTGATGTGTAGTCCCACCGATGCTTGCAGGAAGGCAGAGCATGCTGGTACAGTCCACACCCACGATAGCTTGCCACCCACCACTCCCAGCTGAGCACCAGCCCTGGCTGGTTCCGGACCCCACTGCAGCGGGGCCAGCTCTGTGCTGTGAGGTTCATTACATTGCTTTTCGGTTGCATTTTTGCCCTCTGCTTCAACGCAAGAGCAGAGACTTAGCCGATCCCCAGTGCACCCGGAGGGCACGGGGCCACACTGAGCACAGGGGCTGTGCTCCTGGGCTGGACTCTCCCTGTCCCAGCTCCAGCTGGGATTTAGGCTTAACAGAGGGCATGGGGCAGGTGGGCAGGGACCCTGGCACTGCCTCACCCCTCACGTGCCCACCTCTTCTGCAGATCGTGGCCGCCCTGGACTCCAACCCCACGACGAAGCGCACCCAGCTCCAGCACAAGTTTGAGCAAGTGATTGCGCTCATGGAGGACAACATCTACGAGTGCTGCAGCGAAGCCTAGGCCGACTGCAGCCCAGGAAGTGACCTTTAGAGTGCACTGCCATAGGGAACCTGCCTTGACCATGGATACACCTTGGGCCATGTCCGTCATGGTCATCCTCAAACCAGCCTTGTGGTGGGGGTGGGCCTGGCCCACAGCCGAAGTGCTCCCTCACATAGCAAGAAGCCACAAGACACCTTTATGAGCAGCTAGAAAACCCTCTGGTCAGCAGTGTGGCACCCATAATTTATTTGCTGTTGCCAGCCAGAAATGGAGACGTGACACTTGTGGCAAGCTCAGTTCACCTCTTCCCTCTAATCAGCTCCTGAGCAGTGGTCAACTCCCTGCATCCCTGTTTGTGATACCCCACGGACAAGAGACCAGGCTGCAGAGCCATAACAACAGACACAAAGCAAAAGGGTAGCCTCAGGGAGTAATGAGCAGAGATAGCAAAGGCTATCAGAGCAATGGCAGAGCTCCCTTCCTTCCACACCATCCCTCTGACATCCATGGTTTTCTGACACCAGGGACTATCAATTATTCACTATCTGCTGCATTCTGTGTATTTTTGTGCCTTTTAATTTTTGTACTGTATGTGTAAACATAACCACTCCTCCATCTGAAATTTGGGCAACACAGGGAACTCGGGGCTGATAGAAAGCAGTTGCTTCCTAAGTAGCTAAGGCATGCTGAAAGCACTTTATCCCCTGACGGAAACAGCTGTTAGCTAGCCAGAGGGAGTGCATTGCATGTCAGTGTGGGAAAGGCTGTTCCCCCTCCCCCAGGTTCCCAGACCTGCGTGCACAGTGAACTGGCATTTGCAGTAGGGTGGCAAATATCCACCAACGATCCACCCTTCAGCCAGCTGGTCACAGGCATCATTTCCGCCAGGGAGCAGAAGACCAGATGTAAGCAGGTGAGGGGAAGGGCTTCTGCCCCTTGCTCCGCTCTCCCCACCTTACTGGCTGCATACACGGCTATGGCGCTGACTTAAGCTCACGTCAACACGACAGTCCGCTGACAGAGCAGAACTGAGCCACATGCAGGGCAAAGCATCCAGGTATCATATTCCCTTCCTCTGCCCCACACACTCCAGTATCTCCCTATGATCACCCCCTAAAACATGTCAGTGCTACAGAGGCGTGTTCCTAAAGCAGCTTGTTTTGCTTGCCTTGGACCCAGCACACCATGGTTATCAGCCAAGAGCAACCAAGAGAGGGTTTTGCTGCACGTTCAGTCTTTTTGCAGCCCATAAAGGCAAGGGACTAAAGCTCATCCCCATGACAGCACAATGCTCTTGCGCATACAAGCCAGCAGAGCAGGTCATGCATCACAAGCTGCAAACAAAGGTAGAAGGTGTCACATTCCTTGTTACGCTGGTGTCAGCGAGCAGGGTCCCACTGTAGAGACAAACAGAACTTGTCCAAAACCCAGAAACTTCACTGCCATCCTGCAGCATCTGTGCTGGGGCAGAACTGCCCCAGCCCAGCTTGGTGGCCCACTTTCCTTTCTGCTGGCAACTTTTCTGCAGCCAGGGGAGCCGTCACCACTCCAATCTTCTCCAGCATCATTCAGGCCCCTCTTTAGAGGCTGGACCACATGTTTGAAGCCAGCATTCTCATGCAGGCAAAGGCAACCTGCCCATGAAAGCTAAACCTAGCTGTAGCTGTAGGCACCACATTTTCAAACTGCCAAACAGAAAAAAAAAAAAAAGTTACTACCTCACTCCAGGCAGGGTCTTAAGGTGAGCCTCCATTACTCATCCAGCTGGCAAGGATGCAACCTGGTGTTAGATGACTTTGGTCCACCAGAACTCCTCCTGGGTGACTCACTGCCATGGACCGGCAGCCCCCATCCATCATTTCCAGTAATGCCACATTTGTCGGAAGTTAGAACATCAGAATTGTGTATGTGTATATAGATATCTATTTTAAAACAAATGATAGACTTTATCCAGTGTGTTAAAAGGGGGTAGGGAGGGGAGGGAAAGGGGAAGAACAGAGGTGGGGGTTTTTTTCGTTGTTTTTTTTAAAAAAAAACTACAGAAAAAGTACATACACTGTGGAGGTTTCAATGTCTTCGCTGAGGATGTGGCTTCAGAATGGAAACTCTAAGAATGTAGCTGGGCTACATTTTATTTTGAAAGTGATTTCACAAAAAAAGTCTTGAATTTTTTTTCTTTAGAAACTGTGAATAGTTGCCAGAGATACAGGCAGGCCCAGCACAGGGAAGGTGAGGGTGAGAAGGGTCATGGTAGCAGAGAACGTTGAGCTTGGCTGGAGGTGGGGAAAGGGCCATGGAGCACTAGCCCTATGTTGTTACAAGAAAAGGATACAGGTCAGCCAATAATGAGCATAATTTGCCTCCAGGTGATGTGACTGGGCTACGTATTGGGGCCTATTGCTTTATTATTTAATTTTTTTCCAAAGCAAAAAAAGAAAAAGTAGTTGCTACAACCATTTTAAAGAAACAACTTTAACAGAGCAGAAGCTTGAGGGTTTGTAGTGTTGCCTTGAACCCCTGAGCCCTTTGTAACATGTTTTTAAACTTTGGCATGTGTTGTGGGTGTAGTGCCCTTACCTGCTGTGTAGTGGAAGTGGCAGACTCTTGGAAAAGCCTATCTTTGTAATAAAACAAGGTGCTGAAACCCTGTGTAGTGAAGTTTCTGCCCATGTGCACATAGAGGACATCTGACAGTGACAGAGACACCGAGGTCAGGCTGCTGTCCCTTGCCCAAGGTGCCTCTCCTCCCACCCTCCTTCACAGACCATGCAAACTGCTGCGCTGATCCAGCACAGAAACATGGGGAGGAGGGCAGCTTATGGGTGCTCACAGCCAGTTCTGCAATCCAACACCTACAGTGCTCAGGGCCAGCAGCTCAGCTGATGACCACCTTGTTTCCATACGGGATAGGTTTTAACCCCTTCAGGCTGCAGCAATTTACCACTCCTGCTTACCGCATAGTGCAGGTCCCACCAGAACAGGAACCGGCATGAGATGTAGAAGATCCATGTGAGGACTCAACCCCACACCTGAGCAAATTGCACGTAAAGACCAGTACCACCATGCTGACTCCCGGGTCCAGACACCCTTACCTCTGCCAGGTGCTGTCAGCCATTAAGATTGCATCTTCTCCCAGCACCAGGGAGCCCAGTGCGTGCTCTGCGCCACCGCTGCTGCCAGCCCTCGAGGCTTCTGGCTTCAGCACCGTGAAACCAGCCCTAGCCTGCAGGTCTTGATAACCAAAGCATTGCTAAAATCCTCTCATATCCGCCTCCCCCCAGTAAAAGCTGTTCTTTCCAGACACCAGAGGGATTTTCTTTTCCCACTAGAAAGCTGATTCTTAGTAAAGCTAAATCCAGACATTTAATGATTTGGCCTCTCTCGAAGAGAAAGAGCCTCATGTTTGACACTCAGTGCCTGATGAGAGAGGATGCAGCTCCTGCTCTCTTCTGCTGCAGGACATTTCCATGCTAACGAGCACTGTTTTGTGAGGTTAACCATCATTGAAGGGGCAGCTGAGCTCTGCTTGGTTATTACTGCAGCATCCTCCACCCTGTCCCTGGGGAACATGAGTTCAGTTTCATTAAAAATGCATCAACATGGCCAATGCTGAAGTTTAAAGAGTAGTTAGTTTGCTCAGCTCTTGCTTAAGCCCCAAAGCAAGGCCAGAAGCCTTGGAGGGCATTGGCAAGGCCAGAAGAAGATTAGCAAAATCCTCTTTAGGAAGAGGAGTTTTACTTCCACTTATTTTCCTCCTACCCAGGAGGACTGCAACCCTTTGCATTATCAGACTGACCTTCAGAGAGGCTCAGTTCTGTGCAGAGCAAGAGAAATTCAGGCATTTGAAACTATTATATGAAAGTTCTCATACTTTGACCAACAGAAGCTAGCAAGACAGGTTTAGAGGTGGGTACTGCGCACAGACAGATAACAAGAACAGAAGCAGATCTATACTCTGCAGCAGACACCCAAAACTCTTTTTTGAGCACTAAAACACTTGTCTTCCTCTTACTGTGGTTACAGCACAAGCAGCTCCTCCTGCTGCTGGGGACCCTTATCCACAGCATGCACCCACACCTGCTGCCCTGGCTCTCCTGTAATCCAAGCTTAGCCAGGCACTAATTAGCACAAGGGCAGCTGTGAGGGCATGAAGCCGGATGCCTACCCCATACCAAAGCTGTGGGTGCCATGGCCCTGCACCAACAGGGCTGGCCAAGCCTGAGTTTCCCAGTGCCCAGAGGTGCTGCCATACTGAGTCCCACGGCATCCCAGAGCCCCCTGTCTGGCACTGGGGCTTACCACCAGTCTGCACACGTGCAGCTCCCCGAAGCCACCCCAGCACTGCTGGCTGGCCAGGTGGGCTCTTGGGGAGCTCCTGACCCTATGTGCAACTGCAGCCAGCAGCTGGGGACACATGGGGACAGACAAGGCACCTCATGGGACCTGGCAGCTGCAGCACCAGCTCACCACCACTCCACAAGTATGCATGCTGTCCCATCCCCCATGGGATGAGGCCAGGACCAGGCTGGGCTCCAGGCTCACCCTGGGCTGGGGGACACTGGCCTTGGAAGATGGGCATGCAGGAGCAGGGCAGTAGTCATGCTTTTTCATGATGAGTGAGGCAGCTTTATTAATAACAGGCGAACACAGTTAAAACCTGTCCTGGAGACTAAAACCAACCCAGACCCCGTGGGCCAAGGCTCAGCTGGGCATGGTGCTGGGCTGCCAGAGACCTGGGACCCCTACAGCATCTTCTTGCCTGCCATGGCAGGGGCTGCTTCATATTGCCTGGCCTCCCCCTGACCAGCACCTGAGGCTTCCTGGGGCTTCCTTGCCTTGCCTTTACCCCCCTTCTTCTTGAGGGCACCATCCTGAGCCTCCCCAGGCACCTTCCCCTTGCTCTTGCCCACTGGGGCCTTTCGGGGCACCTTCGTCCCAGCACCCACAGGGTGGTCCCCATCGTTCCCTCCCATGTCCTTGGCAGCCAGAGCTGTGGGGGGCCCTGACCAGCCTTTGCCAGGGGCCCGAGGTGCCTTTGCTCCATCACTCCTGGGCTTTGCTGCTGCTGGTGCCGACTGGGCCTGGAGGGGAGAGAGCGCCTCAGGCTGCCGCCATGCTGTGAGCCAGCAGCCTGAGCACAGTGCTGGCATCCCCAGCCTTGCCACGGGGCCATACTCACGTCCACAGGCTTCGCCCTTGGCTTCTTCTTCGCTGCTTTTGGCTTCTCCTCGGCAGTGCCTGTGGAGAAGGGGCAGCAGATCAGCCCCAGCAGGGGCCCCTCAGCAGGGTCGGGGTGCTTATGGCACCACCAGCCCATTACCTTGCACTCCTTCACTCTCCGCTGCCGCAGGGGCCCGGGTGGCCTTGGCAGCCCCTCTGCGTCCTGGCTTCGGGGCATGTCCTCCCGTGGGATCCGCATGGCCTGGCGGCTGCTTCTGCCGCAGCTTTTCAGGTGCCAGCTGGGGGCAGGGTGTGGGAGTGGGGCCGGGCAGCACCTCAGCCCCAGCCCCACAGCATGAGGGGCTGGCAGCCCCCCACTCACCTTGAAGCGGCCGGTGGCCCCCAGGGCGGAGGAGTTGTGGGGCCGCACCAGGTCCCCACGGCTCAGCCCCTTGGTCAGCGCCTGCTTCAGCAGGTACTTGAGGCGCACAGGGTCCACAGCGGGGTACTTGGCCAGGATGAAGCGCTTGATGGCAATGACAGAGGCACCCTTCTTCCCATCCTGGGCCCGCAGTGCCTCGATAACCATGTGCAGCGTGGGGGGGTGCCGCCGGCCCCGGGCGAGCAGGCTGGACAACTGGGCAGCACCAGCAGCTTCAGCTGCGAGGGAGGTGAGAGGGGTGGCACGAGAACAAAGCGTTCATAGCCCCGAGGGCTGCAAGCCCCCAGAATCTAAACAGGCATCGCTGTGCTCATCCCCACAGCAACTGGTGCCCAAGCCCTGCAGCACCCAGCAGACCACTTACCCGGCTGAGGCTCCATGGCAGCACACATCAGCCCAAAGCCCCAGGCCCAACAGCCCCAGCTCTGCTAACAGCACCACTGCCCCCTGATCACAGGTTCACTTCACTTCCAGCTCATTTATCTGATTAGCACCATAGCTGCAAGGGCTGGTTGGCAGCTGCTAATTGCTCTGGTTGCCGCCCCAGTGGGAACAGGTGGAAGCAAAGCCAAGTGCTCTTGCCCAAATCTTTGTGAGGGGCTGGAAGGAGAAGGGACACATCTGAGCAGATGGTTTGGAGCGGGACAAGAGACAGGGGGCTTGCAGGGCGATGGCTGTGACCGAGCAGTGTGAGGCTCCCACCTGCTGCCGGGTGGTGGGGTGCGGGATGGCAGCGTGCTGGCAGCACGCGCTGCGGGCTGGAGGGGGAGCCCAGTCCGTCTGCTGGGGTCCCTTTGTGCGGGACGGCCCCACTGGGAAGCAGGGGTTGCGCTGCACAGGGAGCCCAGTAATGGGAGGAAGAAAGGAACCCACAAATGAGAGGATGAAAATGAAGAGCTACTTTGTCAGCTAGCAAAAGCAGGAGGAACGACTCTCCCGCAGTAGCCCCAGGCACACGCTCACGAGTGGGACACCACACGCGCCCCTGCCACCACATCCTGCTGTGCTCAAGGGAGAGAGCTCCTAGCCCTATGCACGGGCAGCCCTAATGTGTCCCTTCCATGTCCCCTCTGCATCCCCTCCATGCCAGCTCCTGGCACAGCAACTGCCCTGCACCAGGGATGGCATCGTCCTGTGGGTAAGGTATGAGCTGAGCCTTCAACCATCTGGGTCCCCAAGGCTCCCAGGGCACTTCTGTGTCATGGCTGTGTTGAAATTAAGCCATCCCATGATTCCTGCAATTTTCTCTGCTGTTTCAGATGGGTGAGACATTTGTGCTACCTTGTTCTACATGTGCTCATGGGACAAGTGTGAGTAAGTCACTAAAATGGCTCTTTGGTGGAGGAAGAGCATGAACATCTTCGCCTCAGGGACTGCTGTGTTTCTCCAGAGTACTCTGTGTCAGTCCGTTGCTCCTTACACAAAAGTCATGAGGTTTTTGTGCACGTCATCTGTGAAAGCCCTTGGGGAGCTGCAAGCTCATGAAAGGGCTGGGATTATGTGGAGGCAGCACTGGTTCGTGGCCCAATGCAGCAGACATGCTGCCGCCCCAATGTATGTGCAAAACTCGGCCCAGAAAGACCTCCTTCATCAAGGTCTGCACCGACCTGCTGAGCCTGGTGGCCGGATCCTGGTGGTGGGCTGAGGAACCAGCAGGAGCCTGGCCTGGAGCAGGATGCTGGGCGAGGCCCGTGCCTGGGTCTGCCCAGACCAGCACCGCCAGCCCTTTCCTCGCTCCATTTCCAGTCAATTTCCAAATTCCCCAGGAAAGGGACAATGGGGATACTGGAAGGCTGCAGGGGCCAGCACCACAGCAGGGTCAGGTGCACTTCTCCCAACCGTCTTCTCCTCCCAGATCCGACCACCACCTCTCTGATGGCTCCGTGACATCCCCAGAACCCTCCTGGGATTGCAGAGGGGCTCCAGGCCCTCGCTGGCCCCTGCCACCACCAGCAGCAGCAGTGGGCTGGGGGCTGGTCCTGTGCGGGCAGGAGAGCTGCGGTGCCAAGCACTGCGTGGCTCCCGTGGAGCACAGCCTCATCAGGCAGCAAACAAACACCAAACCCTTCCTCCTCTTCCCTCCAAAACCAGCTCCCAGATTTGAAGTACATGAATCAGACATCAGCCTAAACACTGAATTATTCATAAACTGCTAATCTTCAGATTTCACTGAATATGCAGAAGTATCGATAAAAAAAAATAATGAGAGAATTGTACTTGCAAATTGCTCTTTATTAAAGGTTTAACTTGCATGGGTTCTGTATGTTCCCTATTAGACCTAGCAAAGCTGCATAGGATTAGAAATCAGAGAGGATAATAATGTACAAAAATAGTTTCAAATGTTGATAACACTGAACAGCGAGAAAAACATCTTATTTGTGTAACTGAGCTAAAAATAAAAATGAAGAACGCTGCTACAATTGCAATATGCCATCTTGTAATGCTTAAAACATATGTCGGCGTCTCTGAGCCATATGCTCCCATGTCTTGCCTGCTACAGCGCGGGGGGAAGCTTAGCGATGCACCGATCAATCCTCAAAAGCACAAGCACTGGCCAAAACCTCCTACTTGGGCTGACGCCAAGCCGGATTGCAGCTGAAACAGGGAGGTGCGCGGGAGGGCCGGGAGGAGCGTGTCCTGGGGCATGGCCCTGGGCTGCGGGAGGGCCTGAGGACGGCTGACGGGGAAATGCGTTACTGGGGGAAGGGGGTGCTTCCTGCTGGGGGAGACCTCAAGCGGGGCTGCTGCCGAGGGGCAAACACCGAGCGCGTGTCCGACACCGGGGGCGTGTGGAAGCGAGCACCGAGCTCTCCCCGAGCGCGCCCGACCCCCGCTGCACACCGCCGCGCCGCGCCGCCCGCTCACGGGTGGGATCCGCACCGTCGCCTCTGCAGCACGGAGGGGCCCGTGTGCGCCAAAGTCCCGCCCCCCCCCCGTCTCCCCAGAGGCTTCGTGGTGCCTCCCAGGTCTTCCGAAACGCTGGCGGCCCGGCAGGGCTGGGCCCGGAGCACCCAGCAGCAGGCACCTCGCGGGCACCGGCGGCACAGCCGGGAGGGGCTCAGCCCCCGCCCC